>CM053599.1:147095426-147120467 GCA_028646575.1 Pseudocheirus occidentalis
GACAGAGAGAGAGAGGGAGAGAGGGAGGGGGAGAGAGACAGAGAGACAGAGGGAGACAGAGAGAGGGAGAGAGAGAGACAGAGGGGAAGAGAGGACAGAGAGAGAGAAAGAGAGAGAGACAGAGAGAGAGAGAAGGAGAGAGAAAAAGGAGAGGGAGAGACAGAGAGAGATAAGGAGAGGGAAAGAGAGAGACAGAGAGAGGGAGGGAGGGAGAAAGGAAGGAAGGAAGGAAAGAAGAAAGAAAGAAACTGAGAAAATGTTAATAATGCTAATTAAACTTAATAGAGCACGCATGCTTTCTTTTTTTCTTCTGGAAAGTCTGTTGTTAAACATTTTCTAACATACACTTGTATAGCTCTGTGAATATTGTTTGAGTTGTAGGAGGCTCAGAGAAACCATCACCCACCTAGAGGCATGGTAACTGTGGGCTAATAATGATAACAGTAATAACAATAGACATTTGTATCGTACTTTAAGTAAAAGTATTTTGGGGTGGGGTTTTTTGGGAGGCATTTGGAATTAAGTGACTTGCCCAGGGTCATACAGCCAGTAAGTGTCTGAGTTCAGATTTGAAGTCAGGTTTTCTTGACTTCAAGGCTAGTTCTCTATCCTCTGTGCTGCCCGACTGCCCCAGTAAAAGTGTTTATGGTACTTTAAATGTTTCATTAATACTTTTAGTAAGAGTTTTTAAGCAGAAGTTTTATATCTGTTATCTTATTTTAGCCTAACAACACTCATGCCTCTTGTGTAGAAGGCTCTGTAGTAGTCACTGGAATACAAAGATATATATGAGTCAATTTTGTCTAATAGTGATTGAAGACCTATGTGTATCCAAATAAGTATAGAATGAGAAAGAATGAGTTAAGTTCAAGAGAGAGAGTACCAGTCAATGTGCTATTACACATGGGAACAAGAAGCGATCATTTTGAACTAAAAGGGATCATTCCTTGAGAATGGAGCACCTGAACTTTAAAAAAAATTAATTGGTTGATTTTTAGTTTTCAACATTCGCTTCCATAAAATTTTGAGTTCTAAATTTTCTCCCCTTCCCTGAGATGGTGTGCAATCTGATTTGGCTCTACATTTACATTCATATTAAACATATTTTCACTTTAGTCTTGTTGTGAAGAAGAATTAGAACCAATGGAAAGAACCATGAGAAGGAAGAAACAACAACAAAAGAGAGCAAATAGTATGTTTTGATCTGCATTAACTCCCTAGTTCTTTCTCTGGATGTGAATAGCATTTTCCATCATGAGTCTTTTGGATTTGTTTTAGACTCTTGCATTGCTGAGAAGAGCTAAGTCTATCACAGTTAGTCCTTGCACGATATTGCTGTTATAGTGGACAATGTTCTCTTGGTTCTGCTTACTTAGCATTAGTTCGTTTAAGTCTTTCCAGGTTTTTCTGAAGTTTGGCTGTTCATGATTTCTTATAGACCCATTGTATTCCACTAAGTTCATATACCACAACTTATTCAGCCATTCCCCAGTTGATGGGCGCCCCCCCCTCCCACTTCAGTTTCGAATTCTTGGCCACCACAAAAAGAGTTGCTGTACATAGTTTTGTATATGTGAGTCCTTTTCCATTCTTATTATCTCTTTGTAATAAAGACCTAGAAATGGTATTGTTGGGTCAAAGGGTATGCATAACTTTATAGCCTTTTGTACAAAGTTCCAAATTGCTCTCCAGAATGGTTAGATCAGTTCACAACTCCACCAGCAATGCATTAGTGTTCCAATTTTGCCATATCTTCTCCAACATTTATCATTTTCCTATTTTGTGATGTTGGCCAATTTGATAGGTTTGATGTAGTACCTCAGAGTTGTTTTATTTGCATTTCTCTAATCAATAGTGATTTAGAGCATTTTTTATATGACTATAGATCCCTTTAATTTTTTCATCTGAAAACTGCCTGTTCTTATCCTTTGACCATTTTTCTATGGGGGAATGACTTGTATTCTTATTAATTTAACTCAGCTGAACTAAGTCTTAAACTAGCAGTGGTTCTCAACCTTCTTAATGCTGTGACCCTTTAATACAGTTTCTCATGTTGTGGTGACCACCAACCATAAATTATTTTCATTGCTACTTCATAACTGTAATTTTGCTACTGTTATGAATCTGTCTGATATGCAGGGTGTATTTTCATCATTACAAACTGAACATAACGCACAGGTTGAGAACCGCTGTCTTAAAGGAAGGCAAGGATTTCAAGAAATGGAGGCTGGATTTGGGGAGGGCTAGTCCCTTTCAGGAATTAGATATGGAGTGAGCAAGACATGGTCACGGGAGAAGGCAGGATAAGAACAGAATCTGGAAAGTAAGCAGGTTGGCTAGACTATAGTATAAGTGAAGAGATATAGTATAAGATAAAGCCTTTTTTGTGATATTATGATTTTGTGATATTGTGATATTGATGATTCAATCTCCTCACAAGATTGAGTTCCTTCAATCCTGAGCATTTCTACTCTTTCTCTAATCTTTTGTTTTTCCCTTTCTACTGACTCCTTCTCCTTGTGGCATATTTTGCTAATATGTCTATACTCTCCCTCCTCCCCACCCCCCCCCCCCGCCATGCTTTTAAAAAAATGTTCACTTGATTCTATTTTTCTCAAGCTATTATCCTAAATATTTTCCCTGGTTTATAGTTAAACTCCTAGAAAAAACTGACTGTTCTCTTACTTTCCTGCCACTCCCTTGCAATTTGACTTTAAGTCTTATCACTCAACTCAAAAGTCCTCTTTCTAGTTGCCAATGATCCCCAATTGCTTAATCCAGTGGCCATTTCTCAGTCCTTATTCTTAGCCTTTTTGGAGCCGCTGATTCTATGGACCATTCCCTCTTGTATTCTGTCTTGTCCCTTGGTTTTCAGATGTTATTCTCTTGGTTTTTTTCTGCCTGTCTGGCTGCTTTTTCTCAATCTTTTGCTAGATCTGTGGATATTATTCCCTAAGACTCTCTTCTGAGACATCTTCTTTTGTCCCTATGCAGATGACTCTCAGATCTATGCATTTGGCTCTAGCCTTTCTCTTGGGATCCATTCCTGTTTCACCAACTGCTTATTGCAGAATTCCAACTGGATGTCTTGTAGTCATCTGAAACTCAACAAGTTCAAAATAGAACTCATTATCTTTCCTCCAAACCCACTCTTCTTCCCCACTTTTCTACCATTCCTTCTAGTCATCCAGGTTCACAACCTTGGAGTCTTCTTCAACTCTTTCCTTTCTTATTTCTCACTCCTATATCAAATTAGGTGCCATAACAGCTCTTACATCAGATCCCTTCTCTCCAAAAATCACTGCCCAAATTCAGGTGCTTGGACTACTGCAATAATCTTCTAGTATTTGTTCTTACCTCCAGGCTCTCCCCTCTCTATAGTCTGTCCTCCACACACCTGTAAAATTGATATTTCTTTTATTGCTAAGGGGTAGGTGGGGGGAGACTAGGTCTATCATCCTCAGGCAGGAAGGTCAGTAACCACGCATAGGCCTGATCCTACTGCTGGTAAAAGCTTTGATCTGTTCCATTTCTAACCGGGGGTTAGTTTATTCCACTTTAAGCAGCCTAGTGGCTCCTCACTCCCAAAAGCTTACCATATTAATGCAGCACTCAGTCCAGATACGTGTTTGGCTCTAGCTCTGTGGCAGCTTAGAACTCCTGAACTCAATCAGTGCATGAGTCTCAACCTCTTCTGATAGCAAGGATTACAGGTTTATACCACAACACCACACCACACCCAAACTGACATTCCTGAAGCATAAGTCTGACCATGTCACTCCTTTGCTCAGGTGCCAGTGACGTGTGATTACTTTTAGGATAAAAAACAAACTCATTTGTTTAGCATGTACAACCTTTCACAGAATAGTTCTGGATGATCTTTCCAGGTTTGTTCTGTATTATTCTCTTGCAAACACTCTACATTCCAGCTAAACTGGCCTATTTATTGTCCTTCTCATGTGTTCCTATTTTTATGTATCCTCTTCGCCATACCTGGGATGCAGTCCCTTTTCATCTTCATTCTTTTGAATGCTTGTTGTTGTTGTTTAGTAATTTAGTCATGTCGCTATGTGATCTCCATGGACTTTGTCCATTGAGTTTTCTTGGCAAACATGCTAGAGTAGTTTGCTGTTACTTCCTTGTTTTACAGATAAGGAACTGATGCAAATAGGGGTTAAGGTCACACAGTGTCTGAGGCAGGATGTGAACTCAGACCTTCCTGATTCCAGGCCTGATGCTCTATCTACTGCACCGCCTCAATTCCCCAGAATTCTTAACTTCCTTCAAGGCTTAGCTTAAAGTCCTCTTCCTCAAGAGCCAAGATGGTAGAGTAAAATCAGAGAATCTCCTAAACTCTCCCCCAAACCCTTCCAAATACCTTTTTAAAATGACTCAAAACAAGTTCTAGAGCAGCAGAACCCACAAAAAGACAAAGTGAAACAAATTTCTAGCCCAAAACAACCTGGAAGGTGGTGAGGCAAGGTCTGTTGCACCAGGGTGAGAGAAAAGTACAGTCCTGTGCAGGCCAAGTCAAAGCACAATGGGCCCCAGCACACCTGGGGCAAATCTCAAGGTTAGTGAATCACTGGCAGCAGTGATGATTTACAGACCTCTCAGCCCACAGATGCCAAAGGCAACTTAGATGGTCAGCAGGAAAGGTCTTGAAAGAGGACCACAGTCCAGTGCAGCCTGATCCAGCACAGCCATAACCCCAGCAAACTAGAAGCAGACATTTGGAGTGATTGAATCAGCAGTGGCAGTGGCAGCAGCAGCACCTCCTTCCAGAACTCTCAGCTCACATATGGTAAGAGGGTTGAGTGACTGGTCAGAAGGAGATTACAATGGTCTTTTTCCTAGTGCTGAGGTGGCGGGCTCAGGGTGAAGAGGAGCACCAGCATAGCAGAGCTTGCAGCAGCAGTGGAGGGGGGACCTTCCTCACAGTTCCAGGGCAGAAAAGAATGCCTGTGGATGTTCACAGGCCAAGAGAGGAGTAAACACCTCTTCTTAGATCATGCCACCTTGGAAAAACTGAAGACTTACAGGTCCCTAGAAGCATCTCTGAAAACAGTCACATAAAACCACTGAAGCTTGGGACAGTTTGCCCTCAACCCTGGAAGTAGAGCCCTACCTTAACAAAGAGTTAAAAAGTCAAGTAATATGCTGGGAAAATGAGCAAATAATAGGGAAAAACAGACTACAGAAACTTATTTAGGTGATAAGGCAGATCAAAGCACACACTCAGAAGAAAGTAGCTGAGTCAAAGCTCCTACATCCAAAGCCTCCAAGCAAATTATGAATTGGTCTCATGTCATGAAAGAGCCCAGAAAGGATTTTGAAAATGAAAAGAAGTAGAGAAAAAACTGGGAAGAGAAATGAGAGTGATACAAGAAAATCATGAAAAATGAGTCAACAGTGTGGTAAAGGAGACACAAAAAAATACTAAAGAAAATAATAGCTTAAAAACAGGCCAAATGGTAAAAGAGGCCCAAAAAGTCAATGAGGAAAAGAGTGCCATAAGAAGAAAAATTAGCCAAATGGAAAAGAAGGTCCAAAAGCTCACTGAAGAAAATAATTCCCTAAAAATCAGAATGGAGCAAATGGAAGCTAATGACTCCATGAGAAATCAAGAATTCATAAAACAAAACCAAGGGCATGAAAAAAATAGAAGATAATGTGAAGTATGTTATTGGAAAAACAACTGACCTGGAAAATAGATCCACGAGAGATAATTTTAAAATAATTTAATAATTATTGGAAAGCCATGATCAACAATAGAGTCTAGACATCATCTTTCAAGAAATTATTAGGGAAAACTTCCCTGATGTTCTAGAACTAGAGGGTAATACAAAAATTCAAAGAATCCACTGATCACCTCCTGAAAGTGATCCCCACAATGAAAACTGCCAGGGAAATTATAGCCAAATTCCTGAGTTCCCAGATCAAGGAGAAAATATTGCAAGAAACCAGGAAGAAACAATTTAAGTATTGTGGAACCACAGACAGGATAACGCATGGCTTAACAGCTTCTTCATTAAATGATTAGAATATGATATTCCATAGGGCAAAGGGGCAAAGATTACAACCAAGAATCACCTACACAGCAAAATTAAGTATAATCCATGAGGGGGAAAAATGAATATTCAATGAGATTGAGGAATTTCAAGCATTTTTGAGAAAAGACCAGAGCTGAATACAAATTTTGACTTTCAAATACAAGAGTCAAGAGAAGCATGGAAAGATAAACAGGAAAGAGAAATTACAAGGAACTTATTAATGTTTACATTCCTACATGGGAAGATGATATTTGTAACTCATAAGACCTTTCTCATTATTAGGGTAGTTAGAAGGAGTATATATAGACAGAGGGCATGGGTGTGAGTTGAATATGAAGGGATGATATATAAAAAATAAGATAAAGGGGTGAGAGAGGAATGTATTGGGAGAAAGAGAAAGGGAGAGGTAGAATGGGGTAGATTATCTCATATAAAAGAGACAAGAAAAGCTTTTAGAGTGGAGGGGAAGAGGTGGACAGGTGAGGGGAAGTGAGTGAACCTTACTCTCATCAGAATTGGCTCAAAGAGGGAATAACATACATACTCAGTTGGGTATAGAAATCTATCTTACACTACAGGAAAGTAGGAGGGAAGGGGATAAGAGAAAGGGGGAGGGTGATAGAAGGGAGGAAAGATTGAGGGAGAGGATAATCAGAAACAAAGCACCCTAGAGTAGGGACAGAGTGGAAGGAAAGAGAATAGAATAAACAGCAGGGGGGAAATAGGATGAAGGGAAAGCCACTTAGTCTTTCACAACATGACTATTATGGAAATGTTTTGCATGACTACACATGTATGACTTATATTGAATTGCTTGTTTTTTCTTTATTTCTATTTTTTTTGTAGGAGGAAGGCAGGGCAGTTGGGGTTAAGTGACTTGCCCAAAGTCACACAGCTAGTTTTTTTTTTTTGGTGTCAAATGTCTGAGACCAGATTTGAACTCAGGTCCTGACTTCAGGGATGGTGCTCTATTCACTGCACCACATAGCTGCCCCTAACTGCTTGTCTTCTCACTGGGGGCTGTGATGGGGAGGGAGAAAGGGAGAGAATTTGGAACTCAAAGTTTTAAAAATGAATCTTAAAAATTGGTTTTACATGTAACTGGGGGAAAATAAAATACTAAATAAATAAAATTTAAAAAATAATAACCCTCTTCCTAAACAAGGTCTTCTCGATTTTCTTCTTCTTTTGAGCTGTTAGCATTCTTTCCTCCTTAATAATGTTGTACATATTTTGCATTTATAGTGTATAAGTTATCATTCCCTTCCCACCCTCCACCGTACGCTTTTTGAAGTCAGTGACTTTGTAATTCTTACTTTTGTACCATTAACACTTAGCATTGTACCCAGCACATAGATGTCTGTTGAACGAATGACTTGAATCTAGAAATTAATTCCTGAAGGACCTTCTCACGCCATAGAGAAGCATTTCATCCATCATGTACTAGAATCTCAGAGTCTGTGCCATAGGACCATGTTATATGTTAAAGTACAGTAACGCAAACTTTCTAATAATAATGTCCCTTGGATGGTGTCCAAGGAAGACTTTCCTAAAGACAATTTCTGAACTCTAGCTGGCACTGAATTAGTAGTACTCACTAGGTACTGTGTATGGGATTTTAAGGAAATCATTTGCCTGATGTAGGGCTGTGTTTTAGCATTACAAAGGTAGGTATTTGTATAAACAGTCAATCAACAAACATTTTTTAAGTGCCTAGGGAGTAGGCATACAAAATCAAAAGTGAAAAAGCCACTGCCTTCAAGGAGCAAACATTCTATCAGGGGAGATATATGTTCAGACATTTTTTTAGTCACGACTGACTTTTCATGAGCCCATTTGGATTTTCTTGACAGAGATGCTGGAATGGTTTGCCATTACTTTCTTCAGCTTATTTTACAAATGAGGAAACTGAAGCAAATAGGGTTAAGTGATTTACCCAGGATCACATACCTAGTAAGTGTCTGAGGCTAGATGTGAACTCAGGAAGATACATTTTCCACTGTCCACCTAGCTGTCAATATGAAAAATAAATACAAGGTAATTTTGTAAGAGAAAGTACTAGCTGCTAGGAGGGAGAATCAGGAAAGGCTTGAAGGAAAGTAGAGACAGAGATGAGGAATCTTGTGTCAGGATTTTGTTATTACTGGGGAATTCCTGGTGTTAAGATTGCCATTATTACAAAAATAGGTAAGAGAGAAATACCTGAGGCACAGAGGTTAAATGACTTTCCTGGAAATCACTATGAAGTTCAGAAGTAGGATTTGAACCTAGATTGAACTTAGATCTCTCTGACTCCATGTTCCAGAGTCTAGTTACTAAGTGGTGCCATGCTTGCTGCCTTTCCCAAGGAAAGAATATATGATCAGTGTAATAAACTCTGGGTGAGACTTGTTTGATATACATCAAAGCAGACATGGCCTAGTGATCTTTCTAATACTACTGATTACTCTTCCCTGGAGGTCAGCCCAGATCCAGTGAGCTGATTGTCAAATTTTCAGTGTGAGAATTTATACCTCAGAATTGGACAAATGCTAGAAATCACTGGATTGACATTATTTTGTTGATTGTCTAGACCAGGCCTTCTTAAAATTTTTCCACTGGTGTATTCTTCAGTGCTTCTTAAACTGTGGGTTGTGACCCTGTACTTTAGAAAGCAATGGGGAGAGGATTCTGGAAAGGTGGCAGAGTAGGTCAGAAAATTTCAAGTTCTCAAGTTTCCTGCCTCCCTCTCCGCCCCCCCCCCCCAAGTGATAAAATAGTGCCTCTGGGAGATCATAGAGCCATGAAAACAAACATGAGTAGGGACAGAACATTGATTCTCTTGGGACAATAGGAAAATACTTGGAAAAAATTTCTTCCCTGTGAAGAGTAAACACCTCCAGGTTAGGGTCCCTTTTAACAACTAGTGGCAAGCCTTGGAGTTACTTAGTTTGAGAGGCTGTCTCAACCCCACCACAGAACTTTTACTCCCTTCCCCATAGTGAGGGGAGTTGGGAATTGGGAGTTGGGCATCTGAGTCAGGGAAGATCAAAGTAACCTCTGTCGACAAGGAACATCAGACTCAGCTGTGCTTGGGCAAGCAGCGGGGATGAGAAGGAACCAGCACATGCTGGGCGAGGGCAGAAGCTTAGTGGGGCAGGGATGTTGCTGACTATGGACACTTAGAAGAGTCTGGAGGTCTTGATTTGAGTTCAAAGTCAAAGAACTGAAGAGGATCAGAGGCCAGAGGCACTATCCACCATTTCCCAGGACTAGAGGTGATTATAAAAAATAAATTATCTCCTCCTGCCCCCCCCCCAAAAATTGTGCAGGCAAAGGAGAAAGAATCCAACCACAGAAAGCTACTGTGGGAATAGAGAAGACCAGGGTTTGTCTTCAGAGAAGGATGTTGAAGTAAAGAAACCCTCTTTGACCCCAAAGAGCAATGTCAAATGGTTGCCTGCCCAAAAATAATTCATTGAAAAACTTAAAAAAAAGGACTTTAAAAATCAAATGAGAGAGATGGAGGAAAAATTAAAAAGAAAAACAATACAAGAAAAGCATGAAGATTATGTCAAGAAAGTCAACCAATTAGAAAAGGACATCTAGCATCTTATGAAAGAAAATGAGTCCCTGAAAATCAGAATTGGGCAAGGGGAAGCCAGCAAAGTTATAAGAGATGAAGAAATAAAAAATCAAAATATAAAGAATGAAAAAAAGAAGAGAATATGAAACAATTCATAAGAAAAACAATGGATCTAGAGAAGAGATCGAGAAGAAAAAAAACCTAAAAATAATTGGACTACATGAAAGTTCTAATCAAAAAAATAATCTTGATACAATAATACAAGAAATAATTTTAAAAAATTGTTCTGAAGCATTGGAACAAGAGGGGAGAATAGAAATAGAAAAAAAAACCACCAATCACCTGAAAGAGATTCTACAAAGAAAACTAACAGATATAGTTAAATTCTGAAACCCCCAGATCAAGGACAAAATATTACAAGTAACTAGAAAAAAAACCAGTTTGCATATGACAGTACCACAATTAGAATCATAGAAGACCTAGCATAGACAACACTACAAGATCACAGGTCTTGGAACACTGTATATCAAAGAGCAAAAGAACTGTTTAGTTCTCCAGTTGAAAATGTCATGACCAGCAAAGCTAAGTGTAATTCTGAATGAAAAAAAAATGGACATTTGATCAACTGTCAGACTTTCAGGACTCTGTTAACCCTGCTCTCCCCCACCCTCACCATCCGGAACTCAATAGAACATCTGACATACAAGAGGCAAGAGAAAAATAAGGTATATACAAGGATCAATTATAAGGGACTAAATAAGGATAGAATGTTTACGTTTTATGTATGGAAAATGTCAAACCTATGTCTAAGATTGTTTAGTAGTTAGGTAGCTTATAAGAAAGACTGGGCTACACCTGAGTATGATATAACTTCAAAAAGTAAAACCATTCAAGAACAGCTAAAAGAATAATCTTATACGAATGAGGTGCAAGGGGACAAACCAACACAAATGCATTAGATGGGGGAAGGGGGTCTGTTCTGGAAATGTACTTTCATTGGGAATGGGTTTAAGAGGGGAAAATACATATACATTTAGAAAAGTATAAAAGTCTTCTAGATTTAGAAAGAAATAAAACTCTAAGGGGATAGGGAGGGGAGGGAGGACAAAGGAGGGATCTTTAGAGGGGAGGAGGAGGGAACAGGTTAAAAGGGGTTAGAGAAGAGTCTTTAAATTTAGGGGAATGTGAGGCTAAGGGAAGGAGTTTTAGAGGGGAGGGGGAAAGAATAGGTCAACAGGGTGTATAAAAGGGTGTTGAGATTTACGGGAATTGGGGACAAGGGAGGGATCCTTGAAAAGAGGATAGGTTAAGGTTAAGGATAGGAGGGCAAGGTAGAAGGTAGAAGTAAAGTAGAGGAGTTAAGAGAGATAGGAAAAAAGATATGCACAAACATGAAAACAAGATTAGAATAGAATCTCTTAGAAAAAGTGTAAGTGTATGTGTATAAATATATATGTATCTATGTGTATGTATGTATACGTGTGTGTATGCATATATATATATACATATATATATATACACATATATATGTATATATAAAAATGCATTCATGCTCAATTGTAAGCTTGAGGTGGTGGTAGGGGGGAAGAGGGGGTGGGAAAGAATGAAGTAAAAAGTGTATAGGGATGGCTAAGTGGTGCAGTGAATAGAGCACTGGCCCTGGAGTAAGGAGGACCTGAGTTTAAATCTGGCCTCAGACACTTAACACTTAACTAGCTGTGTGATCTTGGGCAATTCACTTAACCCCAATTGCCCTGTCTTCCCCCCTCCAAAAAAAGCACCAAAAAAAGTGTATAGCAGAGAACAAAAGAAAACCTAAAAGGAAGCAAAAACATTATTTATTTATCGCACAGCATTCAATATTTTAACAGCAAGCACCCTAGCAAACCCAGCATGGCTGTTAGCACAGATTATTTGATCTGCTTTACTAGGAAAGATAGCCTTTTAAGGGGTCAGCAGTCTTCTTTGATTATATTCACTAGTTCAGGGGAAAAGTCAGCCCCCTGAATGTCAGAGAAAATATAAACAGAGAAATTAGCATAAAGACCAATGGACAGGGCTTTGACCGCCTGAATCAAAACAATATTGCTATATACTTTACATACACCACTGGATCGAGAGAGCCTTTACATCTGAGCAGTTTGGTGGGCTGAACATATGGCTACTCAGATTCTCAACCAGGAAATCAAATGGTCCTTCTTGTAAGTGAACCCCAAAAGCAAAATACCAATTCAGAGTAGATACGCACTTCTCAGAGCCAGAAGCCATCACAACCCCAATGACCCAATGTCTAATCAACCTCGTATCAGAAGCTATGGAAACCTTCCTACAAGCAAGCATCTGCCTAAGAAATCTCCTCCTTAAGCAAGTACCTTCCCCAAGGCTCCACATGAGGCCTATTAATGGGTGGGGAAGATCATATTATCCCATTAACATTACAAACATATAGACTTATATGAAATAATAAGTTATTGCTATATGTTCTGAATCCTCTATTATGTTCTATGTATATGACATGTTTTTCTTTTTCTTTTATATTTAAGTTTAATATTTGTTTATAATGTTTCTTTTTCTTTTATTATTAAGTTTTAGTATTTGTCCAAAATTAAAATAAAAAAAAAGCCAAGCAAGATTAGGAGTAGAATCTCTTAGGGAAAATATTTATATATGTATGTAGCTGTGTATACATGTATGTATTACATGTATATATGTATATGTGTATGTATATATTTATAGCTATATACAAATATATCTATGCTTAATTGTAGCCTTGAGGTAGTGGGGGGAAGAGGGAAAAAAGAACAAAGTAAAAAGTGTACAGCAGAGAACAAAAGAAAACCTACAAGGAAGCAAAGAAAAGATGGACAGCTTTCAGATTATCGCACAGTATTTAATATATAAACTTTCTTGAAATGATTAAGTTATTGCCATATATTTTGAATCCTTTCCTATGTTCTGCTGTGTACACATCTTTTTTTCTTCTCTTTTTTATATTTAAGTTCATAATGCTTCTTTTTCTTATTATATATTTAAGTTTTAGTATTTGTTTAAATTTTTAAAAAGAAAGCAATGGAGAAAATGGTGGTAATCCCGATTAAATTTAAACATATGTCATGCATTAAAAAAAAAGCCAGTTGCTAATCATTTACTAGAATATTCCCAGATCTCACCATGTCAACACTTCCCTGTTGACCCCTTCTCAATAAATTCCAATGACTTCCTATTATAGTCAAGATCAATTGCAAAATCTTCATTCTGGCTTATAAAACACTTCACAATTTGACCCCCTCCTACTTTTCTAGTCTTACACCTTAATCCCTTCTACCATCAAATAATATCGGCCTCTTTACTCTTCCTTGAACATGACACTCCAATTCCCAAGTCCGTCTGTGACTTTTCACTAATCTGCCCACCATGCCTGGAACTTTCTCCCTCTTTATCTCTGACTCCTAACTCCCCTGGCATCCTTTCAGACTCAGTTCAGATCTTACCTTCTGCAAAAGACCTTTCTCAGGATAACCTTCTTCTGGCATCTTTTCTCTGAGATTAGTTTAGCCCACTGCAGCTCAAAGCTCTGGAGCCGGTTCCTCTGAGATTACCTCCCATCTACTCTGTATATATCTTGTTTGTGAACTATTTTGCACATTGAATTTCTCATTAGGATGTGTTCTCCTTGAGGTTAGGGACTGTGTTTTTGCCGTGGGTTTTTATCAGAAAACCAGGTACATCTGTATGCTTTTTGACTGATTTCACCCATTCATTTAGATTTTTGTTTTTTTGATGAGCTAAGTGGAGGATGGAGGTAGCTAATTAACAAAAGTGTACAAAGTGACCTTTTTTAATGCAAATTTTCTTTAACATTGGAGTAAAAGCCTTGAACTGGGCTGTGAGTGACTAAGCAACAGCTCCTCTGTGGCTTCTGTGGCACCTTTCCTGACACATCATTTATTCCTGTGTCAACCTCAGCTGTCTCTTTGTGCTCTACTTTCTGTCATCCCATGCTTTCTCCCAAACACCCTGTTCCTCTCACCTCCTCTTTATGCTTTGACTCAGCAAGAGCTCTTCCTACACAGTAGTAGAGAACCTTGGAAGAGAGATGGATTTTGGGGGAAAGATCATGTAACAATGCCTGCAATCTGCCACAATCGATCCATGCATCTACCAGTCTCTGGTCATTCAGAGAGTACTTTGCTTCATGAAAATTGTATAGGGCATGGGGGTGGGCTCCTATTCACTGGTCACCACCACAAGGTACAGAGCTAGTTTTAACAGTAGCCATTATGTGATTTGTGAGACAAGGAGTGGATATGCTGGGTAGGTGGGTGGGATAAATTTTTCTGGTTGTAGGTTTCCAGGTAGTGATTAGAATGTAAATGCTCAGAGGAGCTGACCCTAGGCTCAGAAAGAGCTTAGTGGGAGATTGGTAACTTCCATGGGCTGGGAGATGACAGTAGGTGTACTTGTGTTGGTTACAAGCCTCAGAATTTGCTATCAGGGAAGGGTGGGATGCAGTTGATTTTCTTACCCTCTGATTGATCAGTCTTATCTCTTGGAGTTTGGAGTCAGGCCACGGCCCCAACTTTGTAGACTACTGTCAATGTAGCTACACTCCTAAAGCACAAGTCTGACCATGCCACTTAACTTGCCTACTGAAATAACTCCAGGTGTTCCCTAGGGCCTTTTGGGCAAAACATGAACTCTCTTGTTGGGCATTTAAAACCCTTCATAATTTGGCCCCAGCCTACTTTCCCAGCAGTATTATTATGAATAGCTGTCCTCCTTGTACTCAGTAGTCTAGCACCACTGGCATATTTGATGTTCCTTATATGTATCCTTTTTCCTGCCTTGTGTTTTTACATAAGATCTCAGATTTAAATCATACAGAATCCTTAAAGGTCATCTAGACCAACTACCTCATTTTATAGATTAGGAAACAGAGGCCAGAGAGTTTGAGTGACTAACCCATAGTCATAAAGGTAGTAAATGGCAATTGGTTCTTAAACAAAAGTTCTCTGACTCTAGAGATCATGATTTTTTTTAAAGTTTATTTTACCCTTTTATTTATATATAGATACTGTTTATTACATGTTATTTCTTAGGTACATTATATTATTTCTGTATTATATAAATTCTATATATCATGTATATTATGTATTTATTTTGAGGTGAATGGAAAACCCAATGGAGACAGTTTCTGGGTAATTAATAATGAATTTATTAATTAGGCTAGCTGATAATCAATAAATTAATGGTCAGTGGTTTCTCTTGATAACTAAAGACAAAACCATGGAGGTTCTTGAATGCTTACATGCCTTTAGAAAAAGGGCTGCCACTAACAGGTGAAAAATCAGTCCTGATTGATGAACAATTAATGAGAGGATAGTGATATTAATAAGGAGGTAGGCTAAAAGTGCTCAGCTCCCCCTGCCTGAGAATGTGACTTGATCATGAGACTCAGCTGCCCCAAGGAATCCATTTCTACCCAGACCAATCCAATTGGCTTTCTCCTCCATGACCTCTCCTAGGTAGGTGGGGTCCAAGGATTAGACCTAGTCCTTGACTATCAGCCTAGTCCTTCAGAGACGTTGACTGAGTGACCCACAGGGACTGGTCCCTGAATGAGGAAATCCTGATTTAATCACTGGTTATTAGTATAATAGAAAAATAAGAATTTTTCTCAATATATATCATATACCCTTTTACTTATATATTTTAAATTAAATTTTATTTTTTTCAATTAACATGCATTCATTTCTCTTCCATCTCTATCCACCCCATTAGAAACAAAACAGAAGATATTCATGGTCAAGTGAAACATATCCCTACATATTGGCCACGTCCAGAAATATGTCTTATTCTGCCTATTAGATCATCGCCCCTCTGTCAGGAGACTGTTAGAATTCTTCATCATCAGGCCTATGGAACCGTGCTTGATCATTCCACTAAACAGAGCTCTTAAGTCTTTCAAAATTGTTCATTTTCATAATGTTGTTGTTATAGTATGAATTGTTTTCCAGTTTCTGTTGACTTTGGTCCGCATGATTTATAAGTCTTTGCAGATTTCTATGAAACTGTACCCTTCATCATTTCTTGCAGCCTAATAGTATTTGATTATATTCATAAACTGTAATTTGTTCAGTCATTCCCCAGTTGAGGAGAACCTCCTCAGTTTCTGGTACGTGGCCACCACAAAATGAGTTGGTATAACTGTTTTTGTACATATAAGTCATTTTCCCTCTTTCTAATATATTTGGGGTACAAGCCTAATAGCGGTTTCACTGAGTCAAAGGATATAGACAGTTTAGTAGCTTTGGGGGCATAGTTACAAATTGTTTTCCAGAATGGTTAAACCAATTCATAGTTATACCAACAGTGCATCAGTGTGCCTGTTTTCCCAAAGCCCTTCCAGCATCTTTCATCATTCTTTTTTGGTAAACTTTGCCAGTATGATGGGTAATGCTTTTCCCACAACGCCAAGCTGTCTCCTCACCAATTTTTCCCTTGAACGCACACTCTCTTCTCCTCCACTTCAAGAATCCTTAGCTATCTTCAAAGCTCAGCTCAAGAGCTCCATCTTACAGAAGGTTATTCCTTGGCCTTCCAAGGTTACTTGTACACACTTTGTATACTTACCTGCATTCCCATTAGGTACTGGCTCATTTTGTCTTTGTGTATCCAGAACTTACCACACAGTAGGTTTTTAGTAAGAGCTTATTGATTGATTGAGGGAAATTAGGTATTCTAAGAAATGGAGATGAAGATGGAACATAGAGACAGTATCATGTGCAAAGACTTGGAGATAGGAACTAGATGGCATTGTGGGACTGTGTTCATTTAGGCACTTGTTATGTTCTACTGCTTTACTGTTTTACTGTGTTTGGAAAACCTTGCATCATATATAATCAATCAACAAATTGAATATCTCCTGTGTGAAAGACAGCTTCTGAAGGGTACATTTATCTCACTTTGTACAACTCAGAGCACAGGATTTATTGACAGCATCTGCTTTTTAATTAACTTTTGTGATAAGTAATGCTATGCCATTGATTAGTTGTGTGACCTTGGGCAGCTTAGTGACACAGTGGGTAGAGCTCTAAGCCTGGAGTCAGGAAGACACATCTTCCTGAGTTCAAATATGGCCTTGAACTAGTTGTGTGACCCTGGGCAAGTCGTTTAATTCTATTTGTCTCAGTTTACTAATCTGTAAAATGAGCTGAAGAAGGAAATTGCAAACCACTCCAGTATCTTTGCCAAGAAACCTCCAAATAGGGTCACCAAGAGTTGGACATGACTCAACAATAACAACAATAAGAGATGGAGGGCAATTATTTAATCTCTCTTGGCCTCAGTTTCTTCATCTGCAAAATGAGTATGTCTGCAGAATTTTAGGAAGAATATTGGATTTGGAATCAGAGTACCTGGGTTCAAATCTTAGTTCTGTGACTTGCCTGGCCTCCAGCAAGTTACTCAGTGTCCTTGCCTGTTGGACTGTGTGGTGTTAAATTTCCTTCCAAATCTAAACACTGTGAACCTGTATAATAGTTTCCCTGCCTTTGTGAATATTCCTTGACTCTGATTATACAGTAGGTGAAGAGTGTAGCCATACAGCAATATGTGATTATTAGTTTCTAAAGCAATATTAGAAATATGGTTGTATTAAGATGAGAGGTGGCAGAAACTTAGTTCTCAGTATGGTATTCAGTTTGTCCCTGGGATCAGACTCAAGTCTTGATATTCCTAAACCAGTCATAGGATTATTCTATCTTCTCATTTCCTTGAGGTACTCCTTTCTCCTTATAGTTCCCTAGTCCAAAAATCATTCTCCTTCTACTTGTCATTTATGGTCCAGAGCCCCATAAAGACTCTGGGGTCACATGGTCTAGGTGTGATTCTGAGACCTTCTTCCAAAAAAGGTCACTAATCTCTCTTTGGCATTTGCTCCCTGTAGTGCTAATGCAATATTCACAGTGCTAATGGTGATTGTAGATACACCAGCATAGTTCTCAATTGCAAAATATAACAGACTTTCTATGTATAAGAAAGAAGCAAAACAATTATCCAGACACCAGAAAACCAAATCCCAACACCAGGAAACCAAATCCATCATAGCAACATAGAAGTTAATATGCAGCAGAGAGCCACACCATCCTTTAGCTTTCCCATAAACTAACACTCACAAGCCTAGCTCTCTGACTGGGCGTGTCCTCTCCTCCTTCTGTCTCTAACTGCTCTGACTCCCAACTTCTGGTGAATTCTCCTCCATCCTTCATCAAACTCCTCCCACCACAGGCTCCTTGTGATTACATTCAGCCAATTAAGGGGCAGGGAAGATCTTCAAATTCCCATTACCATTGCACTCCCAAACTTTCATTTTATGCCAGGGAAATCTCCAAATTAATAAGCTATGACTCCTATCTAGGTTTCCTCAGATGTGGGCAATAAGGTCCCCAACTTACCTACATGAACTCTATATACATACGTACAATATGAATATTGGGTATGAAACAGCCTTAATCTCACCCACCACAGAGAATAAGATAGGAAAGGGTTATAGGACTCATGAATAAATACAGAGGTGTAAACCACTCAAAAATCCCAGGAGGCTTCCTGGAAGGTAAACATTCTTAGGGGATAGGGGATGGTGAACACACACAATTTCCCCTTCCCATTGGACCTGTCCTGTCTGAACAGCTCATGGATAGGAGTTGGCAAGATCCAGATCTGTCTCTTGTCCCTATATGGCATGACATCAGTCCAAACACAGCCTCTGTTAGAAGTTTTTCTTCTTCAAGAAGCACAGTGTAAAATCAGCCTTCTTCCCTTTGGAGGTTTGTGTCTGAAATATCAAATTCAGGAGCTCAGTCTCTTGGGAAAACTTTGAACTCAGAAGTACTCAAGGTAACCTGGATTTTATAGATGAAAAATCTGATTTGGCTAGGGTCATATAGTTAGGAAGTATCTGAAGCAGAATTCAGACTTAGGTTTTCTGACTCCAAGTCTCAGCATAATATAAACCTAGTTGCCTCAACATGTCGTGTACCACTGCCATGAGTTGCTAAAAGAATCCCATCAATGATCTGGCCACCACTATATCTTGTGTATGGAATGTCCTTTATTAGAAATTTTAGTCTCTAATGTGCTCAGAAAAGGAAATACAGAGGCAACTAGAAACCACAAGGTCCAGGAGCCTCAGGACACGTAGGCAAGCACGTAACTCAAACATTCCTTCAAATTGTAATTTTCTGTTCTTTTTTTCTCTTTGATATCTTTTAAAAATATTTATTTATTTGTAGTTTACAACATTCAGTTCCACAAGCTTTTGAGTTCCAAATTTTCTCCTCTTTCTTCTCCTCTCCCCTCCCCAAGACAGCATGCAATTTGATATAAGCTCTACGTATACATTAGTATTAAACATTTTCATGTTAGTCATGTTGCAAAGAAGAATTATAACCAATGGGATAAACCAAGAGAAAGAAGAAACAAAACAAAAAAAGAGAGATAGAGTAAATAGTATGCTTTGATCTTCATTAAGACTCTGTAATTCTTTTTTCTGGACATGGATAGCATTTTTCATCATGAGCCTTTTGGAGTTGTCTTAGACCCTTGCATTGCTGAGAAGAGCCAAGTCATCATCACACAATATATCTGTAACTGTACAAAGTTATCCTGGTTCTGCTCCCCTCACTCTGCATCAGTTCATATAAATCTTTCCAGTTTTTTCTGAAGTCTACCTGTTTATCATTTCTTATAGCACAATAGTATCCTATTACATTCATATATCACAACATGTTTGGTCTCAATTTCCAGTTCTTTGCTACTACAAAAAGCTGCTATAAGTATTTTTGTATGTGTGGGTCCTTTTCCCATTTGTATGATCTCTTTGGGATACAGCCCTAAAAGTGGTATTGCTGGGTTAAAGGGTATGCCCATGTTTATAGTCCTTTGGGCACAGTTCCAAACTGCTCTCCAGAATGGTTGGATCAGTTCACAGCTTCACCAACAACGCAATACTGTTCCGATATTCCTACATCTCCATCATTTAGAATTCTCCGGTTTTGTCATGTTTGTCAGTCTGACAGGTGTGATGTGGTATCTAATCACTAATCAATAGTGATTTAGATAATTTTTTCATATGACTATAGATATCTTTAGTTTCTTCCTCTGAAAAACTGCCTGTTCATATCCTGTGACCATTTATCAATTGGTCATTTTCTGTTATTGCAGGGAGAAGTGGAGGATGAGAGGAGAAAACAGACAACTCTTTCACATACCCTTGTGTACTACAGTCTAAAAGTTTAAAGGGAGAGAAAATAGGAGAATAAAGGCCTTGAAGGTAAAGCTACTTTACAGTTTACCCTTAGGTCACAGGGAGGTGCAGTTCCTTAGACAAGTGTCCATTCCCTAACTCTCAGAAGTTAATCATCCTGGCAGCAGTTTTAGTTATTGGAAACCAATCAGAAGGGTTCTCTGTGTTCTCTCAGGGAGATGCCCCATCATCTTGATTTGGGGGAACTCATCAAATTAATCAGGGGTCCCCTTAAACTCCTTTCCTTTATAGATTCTTGAGATTTTAGTCTCCAAATCAAAGCCTGAAAGTAATTTTAAAATGTTGTCATAGTTTAACCATTTAAAAATGCCTATGCCTCTGGAATGCTTCTTCTATCCCTCATATGATGGACTTTTACCTGCCTTAGCTCAGGATAGATTATGATGAAGAGATCCTTACTATTGATTGTAAGAAACATCAAGAATATGTAGAAGTGGGGCGGCTAGGTGGCGCAGTGAATAGAGCACCGGCCCTGGAGTCAGGAGTACCTGAGTTCAAATCCGGCCTCAGACACTTAATACAAAAAACTAGCCATGTGACCTTGGGCAAGTCACTTAACCCCAACTGCCCTCCAAAAAGCAAAAAAAAAAAAAGAATATGTAGAAGTAAATAAAAGTGTGAGGGTATGGACTGACCGGTCATTAAAGTGTATAAAGATGTTTTCTATCTGGTTTCAGACCAAGAAATCATATAGGAACTTAAGGGGAGCCAGTTTCTTAACTGAGGGGTTTGTACTGTGTAATGGCAAAGAGTGTTCTGATTGGCTACAGAGCCACAAGAACTCAAAATTTGCTGAGTGAGAATTCAATGAGTATACAAAATGGGTCAACTTGCACCTTTGATGCTCTCTTTCCTTTGTGGAGGCGAGACAACTTTGAACTCTCTCCTTGAGAGCTGTATAGGAGAACATTTGCTGCTCTGTCTCGCATTTACATATAGAAGCAGTGAGAACATGCATAACTCATTTTGCGACCATTCTTTCCCAATCTTAGCTGAATGAACCTTCTGAGATGGAAGAACCAGGCAACCTTGTGTACTCTTAAAAAAGTACTGACCTTTGGAGCTCAGCAGAGAGCTAACCTATGAGAAACTTTATAAGGTCTCTAAAAAGGGAGAAAAGGACTTCCAGGACTAAATTGGGAGGTACTACATTGTCACGTATATTCTTTACATGTGTGCCTCATTAACATTGAACCTTAAGTTTGAACTCACTCTCCACAGAGATATTATGTGTATATATGGGAGAGTGTATGTGTGCGTGTGTGTGTGTGTGTGTATGGGAGAGAAATGTTTTGAACCAACTATTCCTGATAACTTTGCTAAAGCAATAACCTTTTCTTTTTTTAAAATTAATTAATTTATTTTTAGTTTTCAACATTCACTTCCATAAATTTTAAATTTTCTCCCTCTCTTTTCCCTCCCCCTCCACAAGACAGAATGTAATCTGTTATAGCCTCTACATATACATTCCTATTAAACATATTTTCACATTAATCATGTACAGAAGAATTAGAAAGAATGGGAAGAGCCATGAGAAAGAAAAAACAAAAAAAGAAAATCATCTGCTTCACTCTGCATTTAGACTCCATAGTTCTTTCTCTGGATGTGGATGGCATTTTCCATTATGAATCCTTTGGAATTGTTTTAGGTCCTTATAAGCAATAACCTTTTCTAAAAGCTAATCAAGTATGAGTGGTTAATTCTTAAGGGGGAACACACCATTGGGCACTCAGCATCCACAATATTAGAAGCATAGCCCCTCAGATTTACCTCTAGAAGCCCCAAGAGAAGAAATAGTAGCTGCTTGTCTAGGGACTCTAAACCTTGTCTGAGTGCAGGTTGGAGGAGTAACCCCAGATAATGTGTACAAAAGTACACATTTTATCTGTAATGGGAATAAATTAGAAGCTTCCCCAATAAGATCAAGGGTGAAGCATGGATGCCCACCACTACTATTTAACATTGTACTAGAAATGTTACCTATAGCAATAAGAGAAGAAAAAAAACTAGAAGGAATTAGAATAGGCAGAGTAAGCAAAACTATCAGTCTTTGCAGATGACATGATGGTATACTTACAGAATCCTAGAGAATCAACTAAAAATCTAGTTGAAATAATTAACAAATTTAGCAGACTCATAGGATATAAAATAAACTCACATAAATCATTAGCATTTCTGTATGTTACCAGCAAAGTCCAATAGCAAGAGATTAAGAGTGAAATTTCATTTGAAATAATTGTAGCCTATACAAAATGCTTGAGTCTACCTGACAAGACAAAGCTAGGAACTATGTGAACACAATGACAAAACATTTTTTATACAAAGTCAGATCTAAGGATGTGGAGAAATATTAATTGCTCATGAGTAGGCTGAGCCCATATAATAAAAATGATAAGTCTACCCAAATTAACTTACTTATTCAATCAAATAATTATCCAATCAAAAATTATTTTATAGAGCTAGAAAAAATAATAGCAAAATTAATCTGGAAGAACAAAAGGGCAAGAATATAAAGAGATTCAATGAAAAAAATGTGAAGGATGGTGGGCTACCCCTGCTAGATCTCAAACTATATTACACAGCAGTAATCATCAACATAATCTTACACTAGCTATGAAATAGAATGATGTGTCATTAGGTACATGGTACACAGTTGTAAGTGACCATAGTAATGTAGTGTTTGATGAATGCAAATATCCAAGTTTTAGAGACAAGAATTCACTATTTGACAAAACGTGCTGGGAAAACTAGAAAGCAGCTTGGCAGAAACGAGATACAACCAGCATCTTACACTGTATACCAAGATAAGGTCAAAATGGGTACATGATTTAGACATAAAGGGTGATACCGTGGACAAATTAGGAGAGAATGGAATAGTTTACCCGTCAGATATATGGATAAGGGAAGAATACATGACCAAAGAAGAGAGAGAGAGCATGACAGGATATAAAATGCATAACTTAGATTACATTAAATTAAAAAGGTTTTGCAAAAATAAAACTAAAGCAACCAAGATTAAAAAAGGAGAAAAATAGGGGGAAATTTTCCAGAAAGTTTCTCTTCTAAAGGCCTAATTTCTAAAACGTATAGTCAAGTGAATCAAATTTATAAGAATAAAAGTCAAATACTCAGTTGACAAATGGTCCAAGGTTATGAACAGGCAGTTTTCAGATGAAGAAATCAAAGCTATTTATAATCCTATGAAGAAAATTCTCTATATCACTTTTGATTAGAGAAATGCAAATTAAAACAACTCTAAGGTACCAACTCACATCTATCAGACTGGCTAATATGACAGAAAATGAAAATGACAAATGTTGGATGGGATGTAGGAAACTTGGGCACTAATGCACTGTTGGTAAAGTTGTGAATTGATCTGGCCATTCTGGAGAGCATTTAGAACAATACCCAAAGGTCTGTAAAGCTGTACATACTCTTTGACTCAGTAATATGACTATATTGTGTATTTGGATTTATATCCCAAAGAATTTATAAAAAAAGGAAAAGAGCCTATTTGTATAAAATATTTATAGCAGTTCTTTTTGTGATTGCTAAGAATTGAAAACTGAGGATATTCTCCATTAGTTGATGGTTGTGATATATGATTGTGATGGAATGCTATTATTGTGTTATAAAAATGATGAGCAGGATGCTTTCAGAAAAAAAAAAACTTGGGAAAAGTTATATGAATGGATGCAAAGTAGAAGTGTGCAGAACCAGAAGAGCATTGCAAACAGTAATGGCAATATTGCATGTTGATCAATTGTGAATAACATAGCTATTCCCAGTAACACAATGATCTAAGACAGTGGTTCTCAACCTTCTTAACACCTTGACCCTTTAATACTTGGATGTGGGTGTATCTGCATGTGGGCAGACTTGCCTGGAGATGGATAGAGGAGCAGTATCTCGGTTCCTAAGACCATCGGAAATATGTGTTTTCCGATGGTCTTAGGTGACCCCTGTGAAAGGCTTGTTTGACCCCCCAAGGGGTCGCGACCCATAGGTTGAGAACCGCCAATCTAAGACAATCCCAAAGGACTTGTGATGAAAAATGCTAACCACATCTAGAGAAAAAGCTGATGAAGTCTGAATGCAACACAAAGAATACATTTTTAAACTTTCTTTAGTTTTTCTCATTTTTGTCTTTTCTTTTGTAACATAGCTAATAAAGACATATATTTCGCATGACTACACATATATAATCTATAACAAATTGCTTGCCTTCTCAATGAAGAGGAAGAAGAGGGATGCAGAAAGGGAATTTGGGACTCAAAAATTTTTTTAAATGAATGTTCAAATTGTTTTTACATGTAACTGAGATTTTTTAAAAGCACATATTCTTCCTTTTAAAAGGACTTAAAAAATTTAAGGAATTATTCCTGTTGAATAAATATTTGGAATCCTGTCTGCCTTCTTTATTTTACTTAGGGTAAAGTAAAATCATAATGTAATAACTAAGTGACCTTCTGAAAAAGGAAGCCTATAAACAGCTTGCTGTAAGATGCACTTTAGTGGGTAAAAAGATCCCCTTTTCTACATTTGTGATATGGCCAAGTAATCAGCCCCTTCTAAAGCACTCTGATTTAATTAAAACCTGCTAGGAGAATTCTTTCCAATTCTGGCTTGTTCCTATTAATAAGGCTCAGAACTTTTTCTGAGGTAGGTATCTCCTTGCCCCCTGTTCCATATTATAGCAGTTTTAGACTTAAAATGTAATTTGAGTCCCAGCTTTCCTGGAAGGTTCAGGCTCAGTCAATTGGAAATCAATAATCCACCTGGCTCCCTCAACTCTGGGTATTCCAGTTCCCGGGACATGAAGTCCTTTTGCAGTGATGAGCTAAATATTTCTAGAAAAATGAGCGGGGTCAGTTTTGAGTTTTGCTTGTGCAAAGATAATATCAGAGTAGAAACCTGATGTCATTGCCCAAAATCAGCCTAAGAGATGTTTTTATACCTGGACTTTTTTTTTTAATTTTAATTTATTTTCTTGGTTACATCATTCATTTCCACAAGGTTTTGAGTTACAGATTTTCTCCCCTTTTTGCCCCTACCCCCCAGCCCAGAACATTGATCCCACTGTAAGGCCCCTCCCA
>CM053599.1:147120967-147160582 GCA_028646575.1 Pseudocheirus occidentalis
TGTCCTTCCAGTAGGGGTGGGTGACAAGGGAGGAACCAAAAGAATCTAGAACTTAAAGCTCTGCAATACATGCAACTAGGAATTCAGATATATAGGGGCTGGGGTAGGGAGACCCTCCCTGCCCTACCAGAAAGTTAGAGAGCAGATTTGTAACTCAAAAATCTCACGGAAATGAATGATGTAAACAAGGAAACAAAAAATTTATATTAAAAAATGTGATACATACATATGCACACACATATATACACATATATAAATTGGGAGATGTTTAATGAAATAAAGATACAATACAACATAGATAATGGTAATTTGTAGTTTTTTAAGTTAATGTGTAGCCAAATTGTATAATTTGACTCTGATGCCACTGGCCAACAAAGTACTCATATTTGAATAGGGATCTGATGCCCTGAGAATTCAGTTCAAACTAAATAACAAATCACACTACAAAGACAGAATTCCAAAACTGCTAGGAAGCTGTTCATTTCCCTTTATATTTTTTTCTTACGCACCATTTCTCAATAAAAAAGGGTCTTCCAAAAGTCTTAGTGCAGTTTTAAGCTTTAATAGTTCACAGGTTTAGAGCTGGCCAGTCATGTGGTCCAACCCCTTCCTTTTATAGAAGAAATCAAGTGCCACAGAGGTTAAATGACTTGCCCAAGGTCATAGAGAGTAAGTACCATAGTTGGGACTTGAACCTAGGGTCCTCTTTCCATTCAGACTAATGCAAGATTCTGCCCTCTCTTGAAATTTTCTGTCAAGCAAGGGAAGTGGACAAATGCCTGGGTTTCAAAAGGTCTTGCGGGCAACATAAATGGAAGCAGTTGAAATGTCAACAAAGCAGATGCTTAGACTAAGTAGAATAAGTACTAAATGCCATTAAATTTGAAAATAAAATCTGTGGGGGAACAAACCACAATGGGGAAAAAAACCCACCTGCAGATACATAATTGGGGGAAAAACTGTCCGGGGCCATCCTGGGTTAATTACAACAACTATTATGGTAGAGGTAAAAGAAGAAAAAATGAAAAGCCAGTTTATTTAAGGTTCTTTAATTCAGCTACACAAACAGGAAAGCTCTGGAGCTTCCAAAGGGAACTCCACCTAACAAACACTTCGGCAGGAAATTCCAAGAAGTCAGCATCTCAATCAACTTATATGCTCCACACATTCTCATGAGTTGATCCTAGCGGAAAGAGCACAGTAAAATGTTGATTGAAATTTACTATCTGTGTGACTTGGGCAAAAATCTCATAACCTCCCTGGGCCTCTCTCAGGTTCTTCATCTGTAAAATGAGGAAGCTGGTCTTAGGAGCTATCACATACACACACACACACACACACACACACACAACACACAAACACACAAACACACAAACACACGTATATATTTATATATGCACATATATGGAGAAAGAATGAGACAACTTTAAGATTTGCAAAACATTTCACAAATATCAACTCATTTTATCTTCACAACAATCTTGGGAAGTAGGAGGTAGGGGCTGTGATTATCTCCATTTTACAGATGAAGAAACTGAGGCAGACAGAGGTTAAGTGATTTGGCCTGGGTCATTTAGCTATCAAGTGTCTGAAGCCAGAATCAAACTCAGGTCTTCCTGACTCCAGGAGCAGTATTCTATCTGCCTTGAGGTCCATTCTGTCCCTAATTATATGATTACATGTAAATATAATACATACATATTTATATATATATGTATATATATATGAATAGCATTTTGAACTTTGCAAAGCACTTTACATATATTATTTCATTTGATCATATTTTGAAGGTGGCTTTTTTCAACACTAAGATCTGAGGAATTAATTTTTCCTTATGAATTCAACTCCTAAATTAGATAAAAGACCAACCCAAATGTACGTGTGTGAACGTGCATATATACCAGAGCATGAGACATTCTAGTCTCCCAGTCTACTTGCAAATGTTCCACACAGAACACTCCATTAGATACAAAATGACAGGAGGAAGAAAGCGTGAATTTGTTGTTGCTAAGTTGTTTCAGGCATGTCTGACTCTTCAGGACCCCATCTGCGGTTTTCTTAGCAAAGATACTGGAATAGTCTACCATTTTCTTCTCCCTCTCGGTTTACAAATGAGGAAACTGAGGCAAACAAGTTTATGTGACTTGTCCAGCATCACGTAACTAGTGTCTAAGGCCACATTTGAACTCAGGACCTCCTGACTCCAGGGCCAGCGCTCTATCCACTGTGCCACCTAAATGAAGAAATACTAAATGATAATTACAGTGAACTCCTGATTTTTCAAGAGCTGAAATTAAAGAAAATCAAGCTCCTATTCTATTCCTTCACCTTCTTTTATCTATCAACTCTTTAATAATGTTACTACATAAAACAAAAGAAGGAGATAGAGTCCTAGCTTAGAGTCCTAGCCTTAAAGTCAGGAAGACTTGGGTTCAAGTCCTGAAGCTGACTACCTATGTGACCACAAGCAAGTCACTTAACTTAGTGACCCCAGGCTTAGTGCCACCCTCTAAGGCTGCAAGTTTCAGACAAGCTGTTCATCTGCATCCAGGGTTACCTCACCAGGAGTTCCCAACACAGATGAAATTGTAGCTCAAGAACAAATACATATGCACGAGTGTGTATGCATGAGTGTGCCCACACTCACACACACACACACACACACAAGAATGTGAAAAGCCAGGTCAGTTTTACCATTTGTTAGCAGCTCTAGATAAAAGTTTTAGAAAGAATAATAATCAATACTTAGAGAGTTTCAAAGTTTGCAAAATACTTTACCCTGTTATCTGATCTTATGAGCTAAGTCCATATTATAAGAACCAATTTCGGGATAAAGAGAAAGGCTCAGAAAGGTTTAAAAGACTAGAAGCTAGATCTGAACACAGATCTTACAGGCTCCTATTCATCAGGCCATCCTGCCTCTCTAGGAAGAAAAATTGACTAAAATGAGGATTAGAGTTAGGCAGGGATTTCAAACATTCATAATGCCACAGCACTATCCAGAAACCATCTCATACTCATTTTGTTGCTGTCTCTGCTCCTGCTCCTCTCTCCCCACTGTGGACAACTGAAAATTGGCCACCTGTGAATTTATCACACTTTAGTGTCTAATAGCAGATAATTTTCCTTAAAATCCTTGAATTTAGAAAAAGAACCACCCTAACACTTTATTTTTTGTTTTTGAGGGGGCAAGGCAAGGCAATTGGGGTTAAGTGACTTGCCGAAGATCACACAGTTAGTAAATGTGTCAAGTGCCTGGGGTGAATTGAACTTGGTCCTCCTGACTCCAGGACCAGTGAGCTACTACTCACTGCACTACCTAGCTGCCCCCACCCTAACACTTTTTATATCAAACTAGGTATTAGGTGGATCTGTTAGCCAGAGGGAATGATTGTCTATACAACCACTTTGGTTAGGACCAACCATTCATTCCTATGTCTTTAGGCAGCTAGAGTGGGTGAAAGACACTAAATCCTCTTCCTTCTCCCTTATGGCAGCAAACACTTGGGACTCAGTGTCCCACCTTCTCACATTACCCTGTATTTAGCTAATAGGGAGATACTCATTTTGAGAAAGTTCCAAAGCATTAGGTCACTGGCACTTAGCTTTGGCGATAAACTTGAACTTGGATGTGTCATGCACTGCCATTGAAACACATCTGGCAAATGTTGAATGCAAAAAATCACTGGTCACCATCAGTAAGAGAATAAGAACCTCTCAAAAGCAGCCACTAAGATTGTCTTTAAAAGGAGAAAAAAAAATCATTCATTTTCAATGGGAACTGGGATTAAAAAAAAAAAAGATCCTTGAGGTGAGAACCGAGGTAAATAATGAATTGACCTCATTTAATGCTTCCTGGAACAATAATCAAGCCCAGAATGGTGATGACTATAAATTCCTGGTCTGTGGGTTTGCTTCAGCATAAGTCAATTTTCAAGCATCATGTCTGGGTCTTTGCCATTGACGGGCAGACTAGAATGAAGATTTATATACCTGCCATGTCACTCTTTGGAAGAGCTCAAAGCTCTCCCTCCATACATTGTCTAAGCCGTTCCCATCAGTGAGCTTCTAAGACAGGAAGGGGCAGAAATTTACATTCTAGATTCACATCTCCTTTGTTAATTGAATTAAATATGTGTGTGTGTATGTGTGTGTGAGTGTATTTTTTTTTCCAGTGGGAAGGAGCTGTCTCTATACACTGCCATGATTGCTTGCGCCCTGTTTACACTTAATGGTGGAAGTTAGAGCAGGAAACATCCCCATTTAATACAGAGATATTCTAGCAGTGAAAGACAGGGAAGAGATGCTTTTAATGTCACACAGTTAATGACAGCATCCCTGGGGCCTCACCTCTCAGTTGTCTACCCACTACTTACTTCCCCTGACATCCTCAATCCCCAGTAATGAAAGGCATGGAGAGGAAGGCACCCTAAGTAGCTGTCTAAAGCTTAGTAGTATTCGTTTTTACTGTAGGATTCCCCAGAGAAGAGATATCATAGAGCAGTGGACAGAACATGGACCTTGGAGCCAGAAAGACTGGACTCTGCCATATATGGCTTCGTGACCCTGGGCAAGTCATCTAAAAGTGCTCTTGGTCACTCTCTAAGGCACCAACCTGTATAAGTAGCAGGAGTTTTTTCACCTGGAATTTCCCTATGTAAATGAAACCATAGATCCACTCCCTATCCCTACCCCCTCTCCCTAGTACCCAGAATGGCCATCCATAGCTAGCAAATTCCTGGTCAACAAAAAGGGTACTGGATTGGACACCTGAGGCTCTGCATTCAAATGTTACTAGCTCTGCTATTTATTACCTATGTGACCTTGGGCAAATCACTTCACCCCCTCGGGTCTCAGTTTCCTCATCTGTAGTCTGGGTAAGGATTTGCCCATCCCTGTTCTCTTTGCAGAGCCCTCATGTCCTCAGTCTGTTGCCTGGAGAAGAGGATATATACACAGGGTTCTTGACCCTTTCTCCCTTGTGACTGATTAGCAAAATGGCCAATCAGCATCAGCCTTAGCTAACATTTATATAATTTCCAATCCAATCTCCTGATGATTTGTTATTGTATGATAGCTTGCCCAGTCCATGACACCGAGAGAAAAGGGGAGAGGACTGAGGACTTGGGTTCAAATCCTGACTCTGTAACTTTCTACCTGTGTGACCTTGAGCAAATCACAACCTCTCTGGGCTTCAGTGTCCTCATCTGTAAAAATGAAAGGGCTGAACTAGACAATCATCAAGGCTAAGATTTCTTCCAGCTCTAAATCTAGGATCCCATGAATCTACCTCGGGTCAGGGCCATGATTAGGACAAAATTCCTGCATGTGGCCCTAGTCCCCAGGACAGATTTCCAGGAGGAACATTTTATGAAGCTTCACTTTATGACTATGGAAATACTAATATTCGAGGAGTCTTGCCTTGCCTCTGTCTCAGTTCAAGCCATTTCAACAAATACTTTTTTAAGCTATGTAAAAGGGTCTGTGTTAAGCAATGGGGACACAAAAATACAAGGTGACAAAGTGGCTTTCTCTAGGAATGTATCGTCCAGTAGGGACTGAGGTAATTTCCACAAGTTAGAATGTGATAAAGACATAGGAAGGGCTCATCTGCAAGTAATGAGAGACTAGCAAATATCGGGAACTACGTGTGACATTAAAAGCATCTCTTCCCTGTCTTTCACTGCTATAATATCTCTGTATTAAACAGAGATGTTTCCTGCTCTGACTTCCACCATAAGTGTAAACAGGGCCCACTCTATAGAGAGGACGCACAAAAGAAGGTAGCCCCTTCCCACTAGAAATCTTTTTTTAAAATTCAATTGACAAGGGAGGCATGAATCTAGAATGTAAATTTCTGCCCCTTCCTGTCTTAGAAACTCATTCACATTTCCACACCAATTCTGAGATCTTTCATGATGTATAGAACCCACTGCTTGAAGTAGTAGCCCATGAATATGTATGAGTAGCCCATGAGTGTGAGTAGTAGCCCAGTGTAGAGTTAGTCACTCTGTCTCATTTTCTTCTATTTAAAAATGGGGGAAACAATAGTTACTAAAAGAATTAAATAATATAATATTTGTAAGCACTTAGTACAGTGCCTGGCTATATAAATGCTTATCCCCTTCTCCTATCCCTTTAATATTCCTTAAACTAGAAGGACTGGAATATAATAATACCTTGAAGATGCAACACATTTTTTTTAAACGATAAGGCAAAGAATATAGAAATAATAGGATAAAAACTTGTATTTCAAAGTGAAATTATAATACATGCTCATAATTATTTGTCTTCAAAACGTACTGTACAGATAGGAGAAATTATAACAAATTAGACTTAAATTATTTTTAAGAGTTTTGCTTCAATAAATATGCCTGGTCCTCTAATGCTAAATATACCAGGTCATAAATATAGAATTAATTTTAAAATGTCATTTATCTTTTGATTGCAGAGTAAAACTATCAAACTACCACATCCTTTTGTTTTTTTTTAATCAGGGACAAATTGCAACTTATCTTCATTAACTTAACAGAAACACATCATGAGCACAGGGCTGTGTTCCAGAAAAGTGGCATTAATGTTTAGGCAGCATTTGAGTAAAGCGAAAGCTTGCCCAAAAAAAGGAAAGCAGGATTAGGGGACAAGAAGAGGGAAGCACTGATATATTAGTAATGTGGTATGGCTAATAAAAAGGGTACTGGATTGGGCACCTGAGGCTCTGTATTCAAATGCTACTTATTACCTATGTGACCTCAGACAAATCACTTTGCCCCCTTGGGCCTCAGTTTTCTCATCTATAAAATTAGTGGGTAGGATTGGATGATCTCTAATATCCCTTCTAATTTTAAATTAAATCCCTTCTAATTTTAAATCCTGTGACTTCAGGGAGAAGTGATCCTAATAACAATTAAAACAAATGCTCATAGTTTCATAATGATTCAAGGTTTACAAAGCACTTTACATATATTATCTCATTTGATAGCCCAGCACTGCAGAAAAGACATTATATTTGGTGTCAGAACACTTTATTTTAGTTCAAATGCTGGCTCAGTTGATTATTACCTGTGTCCCCTGGGGGTAAGTCACTTTAACTTTTCAGCACTGAAGGGTCCCCATCAAGGAAGTCTTTTCTAGGCTCCCTTGGAGACAATTAGGGAAGTAGGAAAGGAAAGGAGGAGGGTTATAAAACTTGAAAGAACACTGAAGAGTATAGATGTCATTAAGATTACTCAAGGGGCAGCTGGGTGGCCCAATGGATAGCATACTAGACTTGGAGTCAGAAGGACCTGAGTTCATATGTAACCTCAGACCCTTGCTAGCTGTGTGACCCTGGGCAAGTCATTTAACCATGACTGCCTCCAAAAAAAAAAAAAAGACTCCTCAGCACCTTTCCTAGATCTTGAACTGTCTCTCTACAGCCTTATTAGGTCAAGAGCCAGACTGAGACTAGAGAAACTGAAGGTTTTCTGGACCTGTCTTGTGCCTACCCTAGACCAGTAGATTGAGGTCAGTCACTCAATCCAACATTTTAGATGTGAGCTAGGACCTTTCACACCCTGAAAGTTTATGGTGAACTACAGGACGATTATCATTCTGTAACATTATGAAAAGTTCAACAGGAGGCTAATCATCCTCTAAAAGATGTTTGTTTTTTGTCTCTGCCAACAAATAAAAGATGTGCTGGGAGCATGAGTTAGTTTATCATAAATTTCCACTGTTTTATATCATAGTTTGAAGCCAGAAGGGAATTGGAGTCATCACAGTAGCACATTCTTAAACTTAGCCCTTAAACTAACAGGGCTGAACCTTTGCCAGTGCTTTCAACAGGTATTTATTAAGCTTCTGCCTAACTCTGTCCTAGGCACTCAGGGAATATTTGAGACTGAAAGGCCTCATGACTTCTTGACATTATACTTAGGACACCCAAGCACCCACACTAAGGCACAGTTCCTTTATCTCCAGGGTAGAGGTTTCTTTTTCACAGACTGTTTCTAAAAAACAAGGAACAGTTTTGGTAAACAGAATATTTTGCTGATTCGATTAACTAAAAATAAAATGTCCCACGTGGGGAAGATTGCACAACTTCCAAGTAAGGGCTGGTAATGGGAACTATTAGGTAGATAAAGCTACTCTGAAAAGTAAATGAGCTACAGCTTTCAAATGTTAAAAGAGTTGAAATCTGCTAACTTAATGCTGGATCTCAGAGAGATAGAGCCGGCTTATTTCTTAACACGACAGAGAGACCCATCTCAGCTTGGTTTTTAACTTCAGTTTGCAGAAATGGATAGAGAGCTGGACTCAATAATTGAGAACCCATGAATTCACATAGTGGCTGTGTGTGTGACCTAGGGCTAAGCAATCAACTTCTCAGTATCCCAGACAACTCTGTAAATGTAGAAATTGAAGAACAGTGGTCTGATCTGCTTGGTAGAGAGAGCTCCTTATTCATGGAATCCCAGGGAGGAAGGGAGGGAGAGGGAGGGGGGAGAGAGAGAGTTCCTGACCTTTGGCCCCAAAATGATGATCATTGTTCAAGATGAGTTTGTTTATAAGAAGTCTTCAGAAGTCCTGAATTATAATTCTAGATGTCTAAAGGTTTCCTAAAATAAGTAATTCACTTCTCTGTGGCTTCTCTTGCTTGTATGAGGCTGTGGCTCTGTGGCTTTTAGGAGTGTGCGATGAGAGGAGAGGGTCACTCATTAGAGTTCCCTGGTCCAAAGGGGAGGGTTTAAAGCCACGGATATAGCTGGGAGTTCCAGCCATCTTCAACAGCCTTGCCACATGCTAGAGTGGGTCCTTTTAGAATATACATGTATACAAATGCACAGCAGTGGTAGTTTGAGAAGGTCCTGATCACAAAGTCTGGTGCAATCTAATAAACATTAATCACCTGCTATATATGTGGGGTGCAGTGCTACATACCAGGGATCCAAAAAGAAACCCCCAAACAGGTATATCTCCCCATCTGGTCTCCTTCCTGAACTTGTCAAACTTAAAGAGGGTTGCTTTTATTCCCAGGCTCTAGGATACCTTGTGTGCCTGTGTTTCTAAAACCATAGCTCATGAGTCCCTTTAATAGTCAAGGTGGGGGGGGGGGAGGGGGAGAAGGAGGAGGAGGAAAAAGAGGAAGAGAAGGAGGAGGAACAAGAGAAGGAGAAGGAACAAGAGCAGGAGGAAGAAGAAGAAGAGGAGGAGGAGGAGGAGGAGGTAGAAGTATTTATATGATGTTTTAAAAGTTGCAAAGCACTTTATAGAAAATAGTTTACTTTATCCTTACAACAACCCCAAGACATAGGTGTTCTTATTATATCTATTCTACAGATAACCAACTTAAGGCAGACAGACAGGTTGTCTGGGGTCACATAGCTTGTAAAGTGTCTGAGGCCACATTTGAATCCAACTCGAAATCCAATGCTCTATCTGCCTAGCTGCTTATAGTAAAGGGCTCTTTATATACAGGAGGAGTATACAGGAGGAGAGGGTGCTCAATGGTGTCCACTGCAGCTAATGGGTCATGAAGAATGAGATCTGAGATAAGAACCTCAAATTTGACATTAAGAGACTGTCGTTAACCATGTAGAAGGCAGTTTCGCCTGAGTGATGAGGACAAGGACAAAGCAATAAGGAATGATTGAGAGGAGAAGAAACGGACAGGGAGTGTAGACAAGTCTTCAAGGACTTTGGCTGAGAGAGGAAGAATAGATATAGGATCAGAGTTTGACCAAATGGTAGCGTTTAATGAAGATTGGTTTTTTTTTAAAGGATAACAGAGACTTAGTAATGTTTGAAGGCAGAAGGGAAGAAAACATTAGATAAGGAGAGTTTGAAGATTAATGGGAAGAAGATAATTAAGGTTGTGATCTGCTAGAGAAGACAAGAAGGGAAGGAATTAGGCACACATATGGCGAGTCTTGGTCTTGGTCTTGGTCTTGGCCCTGGCCAGGAAAAGGGATATTTCTTTGTCAGAAACTAGGGGAAAAGAGGAGAGTGGAAGATGAGTCAAGGAGCTTTGAGATGAAAAGAAAGGTACAAAGGGAGCTTACCTTGAATAGCCTCAATTTTATCAGTAATGGAAGAAACAAGGTCTTCAGCTGAGAGAGGATAGGCTTAAGGAAGGCAAAGATTTGGAATCACTTTGGTGGAGATTGTGATAGGTACCCAGTTAGGGAGGAATTAAAAGGATTGTGGATCCAATAAAGGCCCAGTTGAGGTTGACTAACATAAGTTTGTAAGCAGAGTTGTGAGACTTCCTCCAGCTGTGTTCAGTAGTTAATGAGTAAGAACAGAGGAGGCAGATGGTAGGAGTAATACAGGGCTGAGGTTTATTTAGCAAGAGATGAGTGGTGACAGGACAAGGCACAAAGGATTTGAAAGCAGAGGGAAGTGTAGTGTTGAAATGGCCAAGTGTTGGGCTGAGATTAGAGAGAAAAGGAAGTAAAGTTGGAACAGCAGTCAGGTCTGGGAAAGTACTGAGAAGCAGAGAGATTGCAGGCTTTGATGAGGGTGACAAACAGGCTTATTCTTCATGAGACATAGGGAGAAAGGAATAGAATGGTAGGAGGTTATAGTTATACCAGGGAATTTCGGAGTTTCTAACGAGAGAAGTGGAACACTTTTAGGTAATGGTGAGATCTAGTGGGTGACTGTCCCAAAACATAGCGGAGGTGGAATAAAAGCTGTCATAGGATTTAAGGAGGTGAGGTACTATAAGATCAGAGAGTTTGAGGAAGTATGAACACTCAAGTCCCCTAGTATAAGAGTAGGAGCTAGAGAAGAGAGGATGATGAATTCAGTGCTTTAATAGAAAAAAGAAAGAGAATGATCAGGGCATGGGTCGGGGTGAGGGTAGGGGCTGTATTCTATAACCTCCATAATTTGGATAGGGGGGAAATGGTTGATTTATCTGACTTCAACATTCCAAAAGGTTGCCGAGTAAAGGAGCTAAAAGGAGAGTCTGAAAGTGACAGTGGAATGAGCAAGGAGTGTTTTGACTCCCTAAGACCAATATATGAGGGGATATATGAGAGAAGGTACAGCCAGTGACAGAAATAACAGACAGGGATGCAGTGTTATCAGAGGGGAGCCAGGTTTCAGGGAGGGCTAATAGATTTATGAGAGAAAGAAGCCCAGAATAAAAGGAAGCCTGTTCATCATGAAACAGGAATTTCACGAGTGGGATAATAGCACGGCAGTATTGAAAGGGATAGGGAATATATAATAATGCAGGAAAGAGCTGGGGAGAATTTTCTCTTAAATGACCAATGATTGATTAGATTAGTAAAGAGATAGAGAGAAAAATAGGAGAATCCATAGGCATAATAAGGGGCAGTAAATGGATAGTGATGCTTACAGTCTTCAAGGAAAGGGAGGTCACTGATTGGGAGAGGGGGTTGCTGAAGGGGAGATGGGGGTCGGGGTGGGGAGACATAACAGCAGGGGAATGGTAAGTGGCTGTCCCCTAGCTAGTGATAGCTGGGTCTGGGTTCAGCCTGAGCCTCCTGGCCAGTGGTCTTCATTCCCACTTCTTATATAGATACCTTACCTGTTGGACTCAATTAGAGATCAAATAGAATCTGATATATAATTAAGAGCCTTTATTAATTAATTAATAATAATTAAGATCTGTTGCACTGTAACCTGCTTGAAATCAGATTTTTTAAACCTGTCTTCTCTACAAATAAGGAGCATTTAAATGCTATAATTTTTTTTTTGGAGGGGAGAGGTGAGGCAATTGGGGTTAAGTGACTTGCCCAAGGTCAGACAGCTAATAAATATCAAGTGTCTGAGGCTATATTTGAACTCAGGTTCTCCTGACTCCAGGGCCAGAGCTATTCACTATGCCACCTAGCTACCCCAAATGCTATAATTCTTGCCAAGAATGATAAGAACAGCATTAGAAGACAACATTCAGTATATTCCAATTGCAATAACATTCACAGAACTGAACAAATGGGGGAGGGGGATCCTAAATGTCACTACTCAAAAAAAATTCCCTAGTTAGGTTGTGAACTTATTTAATACACTTTGATATCATTGGTTAAAGTGTTGACACTCCAGCTTTACCAGCTCTGTGATACTGAGATATATATACTCCGGAATCATAAAAATTATTCAATTATACTTAAAAGTTTTAAAAGGCAGCAACCAGGGGTGGGGCTAAGGGGCCAGAGTAGGAGAAGGAAAACCAGCTGAGTTCTACTCCATAACCCCTCTATACAAATCTAGAAAATGTACTACTCTGGATCCTGATTGGGAAATCCAAGAAAAAAAATCCCAGTAAGTCATTTTCTGAGTCCAGGTAAGCAAAGAGAGTCATACAGAAGGTATGCAGACACAAAAGATGAAATGCAGTCAGGAAGAGCTTCATGGAACATTCCAAAGCAGGGAAAGACTGTGCACCAGGGCAAGAAGAGGTCCCAGACCCCCTGACCTTGTACAACGTGCCAGAAAGAGGTGCCACTGACTACCCAGTCTGCCAAGTCACAGATCTAGGGTATACTCAAGAGGAGACCTCAGAATGGCATTCCAGGCTAAGGAATGATTGCAGGTCCTAGACTATGTACTAAGCAAGCAGCAACTGTGTGGTTGTATGATTCTGACCTCAGGAATGGAATAAAAATCTCAGTTCTAGGTTCCAGCCTATTCTGAAGTCTACTAGAACTCCAACCAGGGGCAAGCCTACAAGTGTGTTACTCAGACCCAAACCCAGGTCAGGAATTTTCAGAGCTCAGACCAGGAGGCAATGACCAGATTTTTCCCTTGATCAGACCATCTTGAGAGCACTTAAAACTTGCAAGTACCTAGCCTGAGCTATTTGAAGTCCTGGAATAACATAATACTCAATACTCCAAGAATTTCTAACAGCAGAGTAACTCTAAAGAACATAAATTCAGACCAGGCATTCCCTCCAGAAGTCCGGAGAGCCTGACCCTAATATAAATTCCAAAGTCAGGTGGTAAGTTGGAAGAAAAACAAACAAAAAAGAATCTCACCATAAAAAATTATTATGGGGACAAGAACTCTCAAGATGGTAACCTAAAAAAGAATGATTCCCAAACATCTACAAGCAAAGCTTCAAAGAATATCACATGTGAAGCATAAATTCAACTAGAATTCCTAGAAGAGATAAAGTAAACATTTAAAAGAAAGCTGATTTTTTTTAATGAAATGGGAGTGCTAGAGAAATCAGTGCTATCAGAAAAGAAATGACAACTATAGAAGAAGTAGAAAGTAGAAAGTAGGGCGGCTAGGTGGCGCAGTGAATAGAGCACCGGCACTGGAGTCAGGAGTACCTGAGTTCAAATCCGGCCTCAGACACTTAACACACACACACACAAAAAAAAACTAGCCGTGTGACCTTGGGCAAGTCACTTAACCCCAACCGCCCTCCAAAAAGCAAAAAAAAAAAAAAAGTAGAAAGTAAATTATCAGTTTATCACAGATACAAAACTGCACCCAAGCTTTAAAAAAAAATGCCTAAAAATTAGAATGAACCAAAGAGAAGATAATGATTTCATGATACAACAACAACTAAAGCAAAGGCAAAAGACAAAAAAATTGAAGAAAATATAAGCTATCTCATAGCAAAAACAACCAACCTAGAAAAGAGATGGAGGAGACCCAATTTAAGAACCACTGCACTACCTGAAAGCTATGACAAAAAGACCTAGAAATTATATTTCACTGTATCATAAAAGAAAACTGTCCAGCTCTCTTAGACCCAGAAGGAAATGTGGAAATAGAATCTACCTGTCACTACCTGAAAGAAACCCCCAAATGAAAATTCTGTGAAGCATTATAGCCAAAATCCGGAGCTTCTAGATGTAATGAATGGTAAGTGAATGTAAAGATCTTCCCTGCCCCTTAATAGGCCTAGGGAATTTTAAGTTCTTCCCTGTCCCTTAATGGGCCTCACTTGGAGCCCAGCAAGAGAAGTTTGCTTAGGGAAGGCTTATTTTTCAAGAAGGCCCATACCTTTTGTTATTTTATAATTAGGCAGTGGGTCACAAAGGTTGTGATATCCTTTGACCCTGAAGGGCTATGTGTGTGTGTGTGCATGTATTCATATTTGCCCCAAAGCAAAACCCCTCCTTAAATATATGTGTGTGTATTCACACACACACATACATATATACATATATACACATACACTCTTAAGGTGAGGTTTTGCTTTGGGGCTCATTTATGGGAAGAGTTGTGTGATCTGACCAGAAGAGACTGTGAGTAGCCATTGAGGCCCCTGCCTTTGAAGACCCAGATGTTGGTGTTTCTCTCTCTAGTAACTAATATGTATGTATGTAATGGTCAGACAGTTAGAAGCCCTGTCTGTTGGTGTGCTGAACTGTGTTATTTTCTCCATCTGTATTTTTTGTCTGCCAGTATGTGTTTGTATTTTCTCTGAAGTTCAGGGTGCTGAATTTTTCTCCTGAACTAAGTAAATTTTATACATATATATATATACATATATGTACATATGTATACATATGTATATATACATATTTATATTCATGTTTATATATATTTGATTAAAGTAAGATTGTTAACCCCTTTTGAGTTGCTTTCCTTTAGAAAATCAGATCAAAGAACCTGTGCTAGCAGCCACCCTGGATATGTGAGCATGCTTGCTGTTATACTAGGTCAAAGAAAAAAGACTACAAGCAGCTAGGAAGAAAGAATTCAACAACTGAGGGTCACAGTCAAGATCATACACAATTTAGTAGCCACCACTCAAAAAGAGTAGGAAAGACAATATTTCAGAAGTTAAAGAACATAGACAAAGCCAAGAATAACTTACCCATCGAAACTGAGTATAATCTCACTGGGTGAAAAATGGATCTTTAATGAAAGAGAGGACTTCCAAGCAGTCCTGATTAAAAGACCAGAGCTGAATAGAAACTCTGAGGTCCAACACAAGAGTCAAGAGAAACACAAAATGGTAAAGATGAGGGAACCAGCATAAATTACTAAACAAGGATAAATTGTTTACATTCTAATACAGGGAAATGATACATGTTCCCTCTCTGAGCCCTACCATCATCAGAGGAAATAGAGGGAGCCCAATTAGGCAGAGGACCTATGAGTGATTCTATTGTCCTGATTATCTTAAAAGAAGAGGGAAAAGAGTGAAGAGGAATGAATACTTTAGTGGAGTAAAGGGAGAGGAAGGATGGGGAAAGTTACCTCACATAATCAGGATGTGCAAGTACAGTCTATATAAACAGAAGAGATTCCCAGGGCAGGCAATACATGAACCTCACTCTCATCTGAACTGGCCAAAGAAGAAAAGAACCCATACATATAGACACATACACATACACTTATAAAAAAACACACATATAAAATTGGATACAGAAATACATTGTACCTAACAGGAAAATGAGAGGGAAAGGAGAGGAGGAAGAGAATAAAATAAGGGGGACAGCAGATTAAGATTAATCCTAAGCAAAGCAAACTCTAAGAATGCACAGAAAACCATAGAGCAGCATTTTTTACAGTAGCAAAGAACTGGAAACTGAGGGGTTACCCGTCAATGAAGGCATATCCGAACAAGGGACACGACATGAATGTAACTATATATTAAATATATTATACAATATATATGTTAAACAATACATATTAACAATAATAATAGAATAGTATTGTGTCATAAGGAACAATGAAGGGGATGGGTTAAGGGAAATTTGGGGAGATTTTTATGAATTAATACAAAGAAACAGAACAACTCATACAATAACTACAATATCATTAACACAAAAATTTTGAAAGGTTTAGGAACCTTGATCAATACAATACACAATCAGAGGGTTCATATGGAACAAACTACACCAGGCTCTGGCAGGTCCTGCTGACCTGGAAAGACATTAGGCATGGACCTAGTGACAAATGACCTGGCTAATTGCAAGAGGTTCAACACCAATCGACAAAGCAACAACATACGTTAAATGCCTGCCCCATGCTAGGCGCTGGGGAAGACAAAGACTTTTTCAGTACCTTGTATAACAAGATGGACAAGGTAGGCTGGAGCCAGGATATGAAGGGCTTTAAATACTAAACAGAGGAGTTTATATTTAATTCTAACAATACTAAAGAGATGTGATCGGTATGATGGAGGACTCGAGATTTTCTCTGATCCTCACAACCTCTCAAACCTCTCCAAACAGCAACTATGTGCTGAAGATAAAGCACCTTCAGCTGTCTCCCTGGATACCTGGAATCCAAAAGGAGATTTAAAACAAAACAAAACACAACACAACATGAAAAGCGTAATAAGGAGCCACTGGAATTTACTAAGCAGGGAAGTAGCATGAATAGACTTTTCCTTTATCAGTTGTGTGGAACTGTGTGTTCCAGCACTCAGTACAGCGCCTAACACACAGTAGGCATTTAATGAATGTTTATTGATTATGAAGATTAGAGAAGTGAGAGACTTGAGGCAGAAAGAACAACAGGAGGCTATTGCTATAGGTCCAGTTAAAATGTGTTGAGATACTGAATTATATGGTTCATTAGGCCACCAAAGGAATAGCTACCAGGTCACCGGCTTTTTTGGAGTGGGAAAAGCAAGGCAATTGGGGTTAAGTGACTTGTCCAAGGTCATATAGCATGTCAAACGTCTGAGGCAGGATTTGAACTTGGTTGTTCCTGACTCCAAGGCTGGTGCTCTATTTACTGTACCACCTAGCGGCCCTGGCTTTGTGTTTTTTTTTTTAATTGTTGTTTACTGGTTTCATCAATGTAATTTATTAAACCAGGTACAAAAGAATAAACAAGTTGTGATTACCACACACAAAATCACACTGCATTGAAACAAAGACCAGATATTAACAACTAATGTTTTTTCACAATCACTAAATCATAAAACTGAAAGGGATTAAAAGAAACATGATTGATAGGGCTTAAATAACACCAGAATGTTATTATAGGAAGTTCCTGGTCTTTCTCCCTCTACCCCCAAATAAAGCTAATACATCTAAGATTTGTGCATTCATCCATTCATCAAATATTTATTTTTTGTTTGCTTGGGGGGTGTTTTTGTCTTTTTTGGAGCGGGGAAGGGAGGACAATTGGGATTAAGTGACTTGCCCAATGTCACATGGCTAGTAAGTGTTAAGTGTCTGAGGTCACATTTGAACTCAGGTCCTCCTGACTCTAGGGCTGGTGCCCTATTCACTGCACCACCTGGTTGTCCCCTCACCAAGTATTTATTAAGCACCTACTGTTTTTCAGATAGTATGCTGAGGATACAATGGCAAAAAATGAAAAGAAAGAAAAAAAAGAAACATTCCCTGCCCTCAAGAAGCTTTCACTCTGAGATTCACATCCTGAGGCAATCATCCTGCTGAAAACACAGCTGTTTATATCTGGCTTATCTCTGTGCCCAAATAGTCTGATATCCATATAAAGAATATTGATGTATTTTTTTTTTGCTTAAGATTAGATTTGGATTTTGAGGGGTCTTTTTTGGAGGGGAGAAGGCAGGACATTTGGGGTTGAGTGACTTGCCCAAGGTCACACAGCTAGTAAATATTAAGTGTCTGGGTCTACATTTGAACTCAGCTCCTCCTGACTCTCCTGACATGCTCTATTCACTACGACACCTAGCTGTCCCCTAGATTTGGATTTTTTAATTACAAGGTGAATCAAGGAAAATCATTAAGATTATATAAAGGCTGAGGTGGGAGGAGCTATTTCACCTTACTCTTTTTACAACATATTTTTAAACCTAGTATTTGGGGGGCATGCTATGAAATCCAACATTCTTTTCTGTAGCTGCTGGCTCTGCCCTATCTGTTAAATAATAAATCTCTGCTTCTACATCAGCCCATCAATTACGTTATAGCATTAGCTCTCCCTTCATCCCAAAGTTCTTTTCACATTGTTTTCCTCATAAATTGCAGTAGAAACTATTATAGGAAAACCTCAGCAGATTCGTCCCAAACTGAGAAGTAAGTTTGAATAGTTAGTGTGAAATAAAAGCATGGGGAGTGGGGCCATCTGTGAATTTGTCAGTGCCATTGAGATGATTATTAAGCCGTGGTGAGATGACAAGGATGCTGAGAGACCTGCCCCCAAGCCAAGTGTCATTGAGGGCCCTGGAGAAAGCCTCTTCAAATAGCCTTTAGATTTAGATTTAGCCTAAATCTTTAGATTTAGCTCTCTTGGGTTTGCACCTTACTCCACACTTGACATCAGGAGAGCCTGGTTTCAACTTGTAAACCTTGAGGTGTGAGCCTCATTACTGCCTTCCTGCCTGGGTGTTTTTGTTATGTGTCTGGAGTTGAACTAGGCAAGCTGTTCAAAGCAGGTGGCACCCTTTAACAACATGAGTCAACAGCAAGCAATTGCAAACTGGCCTAGGAGGCCAAACCACTGAAAGTGGCCGGGAACAACAGCTGGACTTGAACTAATAAAAATGACTTTGGAGCAATTTGCAAAACTCTCAAGTGCTAGGCAAACACACCGCCTCTTGTAAACCCCAGAGTGAACCTGCACACGTTACTCAGCCTGGCCACAGGAAGCTGGAGAGCCAAGGAACTCTGTCTGTACCGCCCTTCTTCCCCCAGTGGCAAACGCCATCACCTTTCACAGCCACCTGTCACGGTGTGCTATCATTTTTCTAACTTTATTCCCTTTACTATGAATTATGATTCCTCCCATTCCACCTCATCTCACCCTTCATTTTAGCCAAAATGACTTTTTCTCACCTCTGGACCACAGTGGAAAAAATGCTGGATTTGAAGTCAAAAGATGAGGGTTTGTGAGTGGAGCTAGCAGAACCAGGAGAACATTGTCCTCAGTAATAGCAACACTGTGTGATGACCAACTTTGATAACTTGGCTCTTCTCCATAATACAATGTTCTAAAACAATTCCAAAAGACTCACGATGGAAAATGCTGTCCCACATCCAGAGAAAGAACTATGGAATCCAAACGCAGATCAAAGCAGACTATTTGCTCTCTCTCTCTTTTTTTGTTTTTTTTGTTTCTTCTTTCTCATGGTTTCTCCCATTGGTTCTAATCCTTCTTTACAACATGACTAATGTGAAAATGTTTAATATGAATGTATATGTAGTGCCTATATCAGACTGAACACCATCTTGGGGAGCAAGGAAGGGAAGAAAGGGGAAGGAATTTAGAACTCAAAATCTTTTGGAAGTGAATGTTGAAAACTAAAAATAAATTAATTTTTTTAATGAGGGTTTAAATTCCATCTCTGCTACTTCTGTGGGACCTTAGGCAAATCACTTAATATCTCGAGGCCTCAGCTCCCTCATCTATAAAATGAGAAGGCTAAACCGAAAGTCCTTGGAGGTCTCTTCCAGCTCTGAATCTATGCTGTTATGATCCTATGACCTTTCCATCAGAAGGGAATAAAGAGAAACAGAGAGGGGGTGGCTGGAGCATTTAGTTGTACAGTCTGTTATAAAACTGCTGCCATTTGGAAGACAAGCTAAACAGCTCATCTTCAACCATGGCCCAGAACCTAAATAAGTAATGTGAAGATTCCAGTTTCCACACTTCAGCCTTTCCCCATCCTACCCCTCCTTTCCTCCATTAAATGGATCAGGATGTACTGACCAGTGTTTACATTACGGCAAATGAGGAGCTCAAGATAAGCCAATTTTTGGGGGGGTGGGGTGGGGTAGGCAGAACTCACAGCTGTATAAGCCGCAGAAGGTTACAGTAGTGATTAATTGATAGCCAGACCAAAATTTAGCTTATGTGCCTATAATTAGAGCTCAGAACAGCCCAGATCTTAATAATTTTTCCAAAGGATTCATATATGCAAGATTAAAACACATAGGCTTGGTCAGACTAGGAAAGTTATTTTATTTTTAAAAAAATAATAATAAAATATAGAGAAAGCAGCATGGTCTAGTATGCAAAATGCTAGCCAGAGGACCTAGACTCAATTCATAGCTCTTTTACCTAATCCTGGTGTGACCTAGGAAAAACCACTTTAGTTTTTTAGGATTCTGTTTTCACATCTGCTTAATGAAAGGGCAGAAACTGGAGGCTCTCGAAATTTCCTTCCACCATTCATTAGAGCTATGAAAGACCTATGAAAAAGGTAAATAGCGTCTTAGAAGAAGAGTTAGCCAGGCTGCAAAAAAACAAGAATGACTGATCAGTACAGGATTACACTGAGAAAGGGAAAGAATGGCTAACTGAGATCTTACACAGAAGACATTTTTCTTTGACTCTTCTCAGCCTGCCTAAGTGACTCTCTTGGAGCAAAGCCCATCCAACTTGTAAGGTCCAGAAGGGAAACTCTTCTCCCCTCTGTGCTCTGGACTGTGTAAATTCCAAAGGTTGAAAAGAAGACTTGGCTGTTAACCTCACTAATCTTCTGTTATCTCAGTAATCTGCAAAGCATTCATAACAAACAATATATCCAAGGTCTCACCGTAAATCACGGATAGACCTGACCCTTGCCTCTTTAGCCTCAGGTTCTATAACATGGACCCCCGAACCCCTTTGCTTCTTCTTCACCCTTTCCAAACACAGCACTACCATTCGCACTGTCAGACAGTCACCATATACCAGGGACTCTGCTAAGCTCTGAGGAGGCAAAGAAAGGTAAAAACCCTAGATATTTGTCTCTTGCCATTGGAGATGAAGCTGTCATTAACATTCATTTCAGGCATTTTTCAGTTGTGTCCAATTCTCTGTGACCCCATTTTGGGTTTTCTTGGCGAAGATACTGGAATGGTTTGCCATTTCTTTGTCCAGTTCATTTTATAGATGAGGAAACTGAGGCAAACTGGGTTGAGTGATTTATCCAGGGTCACACAGCTAGTAAGTGTCTGAGGCCAGATTTGAACTCAAGAAGAAGGGTATTCCAGAGCCGTCCCTCATTTTTCATCACCAAACTCAAAATGTGTGACTTCACGTCTGAGTCCCCTAGAGTGATAATGACTCATTTTAACTCTCACCCCACCTCTTTCCCTGCCAACACTCATGTGTGCTAAGATCAAGTCCATAACTAGAAAAAACTGGGAAGTGAGTTGTTGTTGGTTTTTTTTCTTTTAATTTTGGAAGATTTTGAAGGTTGAACTCAAAGGTAAGTAGCTGTTAGGCTCTATTTTCGCCAGTATACACAGTAGTAACATAATTAGACATGTCCAGTTAGAATCACTTCCCCTTGTAAGAACTTTCAGAACCTGGATTTCCTGCTACATACCTCAAACTGTTCTTCCTTTTTATTTCTTTGCCAATCTCTAATGTCACTGAACCTCAAAATGTTCAGCTCTCTCAACATTGCAAACTGAGTAACAACATACCCTGCTGGTGAAACTCCTTGTTTTGTGGTAAGTGTGGAAAACTGAAAAGCATTTCATTCACCAAGCCTTAGCCCCCACCAGCTGGAACACAGTGGATACAAGCACCATCCCTGACCTGAAGGAACTTCCATTCTTCACAAAAAGTATTTCACACCCATGAATTCAGTTTACTATCACTATAAAGCTGATTGGGTGAAGGTGCCTATTTTTAGAGCATCACATACTGAAATAGAATCATTGGCTTATTATCAACATCAACTCATTCTTCCTTAGGCGAAAGCTTCCCAATGAGAGGTGACAATCAGGTTCTTTTTCCCAACCTCTCATCCAACTACTGTTTCACTAGCATTACTTCATTTCCAAAGTTTAAAATAATGGTCTGGGGACAGTCAAAAGAGAAGCAAGATAATTTTGAATTGTGTGGCCCCACAGAGGGAAGCATTTAAAAAATAACATAAAATAACATAACATAACATAACATAAAAGAAAATAACAAAAAGAAAAGCCTCATTAGGACATTTTCTTAACTTTTTTTTTAAGTCATGGACCTCTTTGGCAGTCCAGTAAAGCTTATGGACCCCTTCTCAGGATAATGTTTTTAAATGCATAAAATACATAGGATTACAAGGAAAACCAATTTTACTGACATGCAGTTATATTTTTTAAAAAAGCTTAAATAAGGTGACAGATCCCAGGTTAAGAACCTCTGGGGGAAATGGAACAAGAAATGACCTTCAGAGTGAAAATGACCCAGCCTAGAGGTAAGTGAAATGGAGACTCATCTTGCAGGCTACCTCCTGTGCCTTGTACCCTTTCCCTTTGCTCGAGTACTGACCTCCCTGGCTTCCTTTATGTCCCAATTAAAATCCTGCCTTCTACAGGAAGCCTTCCCTAGCTCCCCTTAATTCCAGTGCTTTCCCTTTTTAATTATTTCTTATTTATCCCGTACATAGTTTGCTTTCTATATATGTGTTTGCATGTTGTCTCCCCTATTAGATTGTAAGCTCCTTGAGGGTAAGGACTACCTTTTACCTCTCTTTGTCTCCCCAGGGCTTAGCACAATGCCTAGCACATAGTAGGTACTTAATAAATATTTATGAATTGAATTGAATTTGGTGGGACTAATTTGGTAGATTTAGTCTGAGCCTACTCTCTCCAGAGATGGCGCAGGTGGCATAATAATAACATTAATATTAACAATAATAATTAAAACTAGCACTTATGTTATGCTTTAAGATTTGCAAAGGACTTTACATATATTCATTTCATTTGAACCTTACAACAGTCCAGTGAGCTAAGTGTTATTATTATCCTCATTCTTTTTCTTGCTTTTTGGAGGGGGAAGGCAGGGCAATTAAGTGACTTGCCCAAGGTCACACAGCTAGTAAGTGTTATGTATCTGAGGCCAGATTTGAACTCAGGTCCTTCTGACTCCAGGGCTGGTGCTCTATTCACTATGCCACCTAGCATTTTACAGATGAAGAAGTAGAGGTAGGTCAAAAAGCATCAAGTGACTTGACTGGAGTCACACAGATAATAAGTGTCAGCATTATGGGAAAGGCAGGGTACTCTAGAAATGTAAGGGGCAGATATAGTCTCCTTGGCTCCACGAAAGTGTACTTGATACATATTAACTGACACCAAAAAGGAGCCCTCTGAACCTCTAAAGTTTTACTCTTTTTAAACCAACATCTTATAGAACGAATTTTAGGCTAGCAAATTAGCAGTATGCAACCTAGCACTCAGTAAATAAGTTAGATAGTAAGAGACTTAGATGGGGCAGCTAGATGGTTCAGTGGACAGAGTACTAGGTCTGATGGACAGAGCACTAGGTCTAGTGTCCAGAAGATCTGAATTCAAATCCAGCCTCAGATGTTGGCTGTGTGACTCCAAGCAAGTCATCTGACCTCTGTTTGCCTAGGAGGCAGCTTGGTGACTCAATGAATGAACTGTTAGGTCTGGAGTCAGGAAGACCTGAGTTCAAATGTAGTCTCAGACATTTATTAGCTATATGACCCTGTGCAAGTCACTTAACCTCCATTTTCCTTCATCCACCAGAGAAGGAAATGACAAATGGCTCCAGTATCTGCCAAGAGAACCTCAAGGACGGTATAGTTAGGAAGAGTCAGACATGAATGAACAACAACAACAACAAAGAGATTTAGATATTTCCAAGTAGAATTACTTCATCTATCAAGAACTTTTAGAATCTCCCTATTACATGCCTCAAATTCTCCTTTATTTCTTTACCAGCTTCTGAAATCACTAAAATCACTAAACCAAAAATGTTTAGAGGACTTATCACTGCGAATTGTCATAGGAGACCAGACTGTCAACTCCTTGGAGCAGGAGGTCTTGTCATTCGCATCTGTGGAACCCCTCTAGCACCTGGCACTGTCTTCTGCACATAATCAGTTCTTCATATATATACATACATACATATATATATATATATATATATATTGAACTGAAGGGAAATTGTGAATTTCTCTGTTTCTCCAGCTATCTTAGCCTAAGGAATACCAAGATGTAGTATCCAATTGATTATATTTATATTTATTATATGATATGATTTATATTTATTATATTGCTCAGGGTTCCTAATTCCCTAATTTCATATACATCAGAGTTTAATCTTGAGGGCTACCCCTAAAAGAGCATTTCTTTGTGCTCTTTATTGTTCATACCCAGAGGTTACTCTGGGAATTCTCTGAATCTATCTTGTGTCTAGGCTACAACAAATGTGAGTAACAGGATTCCTCAACTCCTATATAAGCAATCAAGGTAATAAATGCATATTGAGCCTAAAAAGGTCCTAATTTTACCCTATAGAAAAAGGCACAAAACACAAAGGCCTTACTGGAACCAATAAACAAATGAAGAACGCACATAAAGGGACTCTCAATGGCCCATACATAATCAACACAAATTCTCTTTCCTCTCCAATGGGGTAAGGGGGGAGTGTGTGGGGGGTGGAGTGGGTAAGGGTGTGTGTGTGTGTGTGTGTGTGTGTGTGTGTGTGTGTGTGTGTGTGTGTGTGTGTGTGTGTGTGTGTGTGTAGGGGGATTGAGTCACTTTTTGAAAGGGTCCTAAAATCCTTCATATTCAATCTGACTCTGTGATTACTGATCCTCACCAAAGAAACTGAATTTAGCCTCTCTGCCAATACAATGAATCCCTTTCTCCCACAATGTTCCTTAGACTTGTGGTGCTAACCTAGCTAACCTATGGCTTAGTCTCCCTCTGGAAAGGAAAACTCACTTTGGAACTGCTCAACTGGCCCTTGATTGAATAATTCAGCAAAATGGATGCAGGGGAAGGGGGGGGGTGCAGGGGGGGGGGAGAGAGTGGGATAATGGGGTAAGAAAGGGCAGGGGAAATGGGAAGAGCAGCAAGGTCCCAGTATCTTGCTCTTCCATTTTGTGACTTCAGGACCTTGCAGCTACTCCTCCTAGAACCAAGCGTTATGTGCATCACTTGATCATCTCTTGAAGAAGTACAATGAAAAGAAAAGTCCCCTTCTTTGCATAGAAGGTTGAGTTCCCAGACTTTGGAACCTGAATTAATCACATATTATCCTCTGAAACTGTCACTGCCCAAGATATCTCCCTCTCTGAATAGAAGGTTAGATTCTGAGATCACACAGTTTGGGAAATTTCCCTTCCTCTAAAAAGTAGGCATGGACCAGAAACAACCTGCCCCTGAATTCCTCTTGGGCTCTGAGGGCGAGCACATGTAGCACTCAGAGCATTTTCTAAGATACTTCACAACTGACTCAGTTCCTTCTGTCCTTCATTTGGAAAAGTCCACTTTAAGGCCTATGACCTATATTCACAAAGGGAAAAATAAAAGCAAAATGGGCAGTAATTCTCTTCTCCTGTTAGGTCAGCACATGCATTTCTCCATATGCTTTACCCAAAAAACATCCATTAAAACATAATTCTCACACCAGCTGCACTTAAGGTAAATCAATCAACTAACATTTATGCTTTGTATTTATCAGATACTATGCAAATTACTGACGACACAAAGAAAGGCAAAAAACAGTCCCTGTATTCAAAGAGCTTCATGTAAATATTTAAGAGATAATATGCAAACAATTATATACGTACAAACAAGATATATACAGGATAAACTGGGTATAGTCTTAAATGGGAGGGAAGCTAGGTGACACAGTGGATAGAGGGCTGGGCCTGGAGTCAGGAAGACCTATCTCCCTGAGTTCAAATCCAGCCTCAGACCTTTATTAGCTGTGTGACCCTGGGCAAGTCACTTAACCCTGTTTGCCTCAGTTCTTCATCTGTAAAATGAACTTGAGAAGGAAACGGCAAACCACTGCAGTATGTCTGCCAAGAAAACTCCAAGCGAGGTCACAGAGTCTGACAATAGGTTTTAAAATGAAGGCACTAAGATTAGGGAGAACTGGCAAAGGCTTCTTACAGAAGATGGGACTTTAGTTGAGATTTGAAGGAAGCCAGGTGATAGGAAATGAAGAGGGAGAGTTCCAGTTCTGGGGGATAGACCTTGAAATCTAGAGATGGAGCGTGTTCTTTGAGGAACAGCAAGATTGCTAATGTCATTGAATTGAGGGAGGGGAGGAATAAAGTGTAAGAAGCCTCGCAAAGGTTAAAAGGGGTCCAAGTTACGAAAGGCTTTGAAAGCCAAGGGATTTTATATTTTATCCTAGAGCAGCAGTTCTCAACCTGTGGGTTATGTTCAATTTAAATGCATCCTGCATATCAGATATTCACATTATAATTCATAACAGTGGCAAAATTACAGTTATGAAGTAGCAACGAAAATAATTTTATGGTTGGGGGTCAACACAACATGAGGAACTGTATTAAAGGGTCATGGCATGAAGAAGGTTGAGAACCACTGATCTAGAGGCACCAGAGTTTTTCAAATGGTGTGAGAGTCAGGCTTGATCTTTTAGGAAGATCAGTTTGGTGGCTGGGCAAAGAATGGATTACAACGAGGAGAGATTTGAGGCAGGATTACCAACCAATAGGCTATTGAAAAAGTTCATGTAATAAGATAGTAACAGCTGCAGTAGGGTGATAACAGCACTAAAGGAGGGAAGTGGGCACATATGACAGATATCAAAAAATAGAAATGGGGCGGCTAGGTGGTGCAGTGAATAGGGCACAGGCCCTGGAGTCCGGAGGACCTGAGTTCAAATGTGACCTCAGACGCTTGACACTCAACTAGCCGTGTGACCTTGGGCAAGTCACTTAACCCCAATTGCCTTGTCTTCCCCCCTCAAAAAAAAAAGGAAAAAGTAGAAATAAGATTTGACCATTGATTGGCTACGGGAGAGTAAGAATGAGGAGTCAAGGATAACATTAAGATTTCTAGCCTTCATGACTAGAAGGATGATGTTCAATTTTCTGCATATTTTGTTTTAAAATGTCTCCAAGGCATCTTAAGATGAAGATTCCTTTTATGTTCTATCACATGCTTCCTTTGATACCTGTCCTCCGTATTTTGAACCAAGCTATTCATCTTGGTGCATCTCATTCACTGAGGCTTTTAATCAAGCATCAATCATTTTCCTTCTTAACTAGATGTCTATAGGCCAGACAGGACCCTGTTTGGGAAGGTGCATCCAGAGTGTCAAAGGCCCAATCACGAAGTTGAGCTGGGAACTTTCCTAATTAAGACCCATTAATAAATGCATGGGGCAGCTAGATTTGCCCAGTGGTTAGAGCGCTGGGCCTGGAGTCAGGAAGATTCATCTTCCCGAGTTCAATCTGCTCTTAGACATTTGTTTTTGATTTTGTTGTTTGTCTTTCATTCTCAACGCTCAAAGAAGACCAATGACATCAGGAAGGTAATGCCATGACTTGCAAGTGGATTGGACTTAAGTGAGGCAGGCTTGTGTAAAGGCACCAGCCTCACTTTCTCCTCCAGAGCCATCTGACACCAGTAGCCAGTTACAGATCAGCATGATGGTAGACGGCCCTGGATGCAGTGGTATTTATTCTGTATAAATTTATGTCCTTGTTGCGTCCTCCATTAGAATGTAAACTCCCTAAGAGTACGGATTCTTTCATTCTTTGTCTTTGTATGCTCAGTGCCTAGCACAGGGCCTGGCACAGAGTAGCTACTTAGCAAAAGCCTGCTGATTCATTAGCTATATAATGTTTTATTCTAGTCCTTAAGAAAGATCTGTGTGTGTATATACATATATACACATACAGAACCCTCAAGAAGTTTCTAGCAATCACGGTCATTATCTCTGGTACTCTGAAGGCTGCATGATTCCATCAAGGTCTATCCCTTCTCCTTGATGCCAATCACTCTTTTCCTTACCCCTATCATGGCTTAGTAAGTAGTCTTCATGTGTTATTGTGATGAAAAACAAATCAACTGTATCACTTATCTATTAATCTTCTAAACTTAATACCTGTGTGACCCTGGGCAAGTCACTTCACTCGGTTTGCCTCAATTTCCTCATTTGTAAAATGAGCCGGAGAAGGAAATGGCAAATCTTTTCCAGTATCTTTGCCAAGAAAATCCCAAATGGAGTCAAAAGTGTCAGAAATGACTGAAATGACAGAACAAGAAATAAATGCACACAAACTCTTTAGTCTGTTTTATGGAGACATTTTCTCCCAAAGTAGAGACTGTAGCTCATCTACATTCTCATTTGAGCATTCTTAGCAATTTTTTTTTCTAAACTGTTTTTTTCATTGGTGCAGGAGCTCCAAGGAAAGGAAACTCCCTTTACCGAGGACTGGCACCTGGTGTGCTACTTGACCGGGTCACTTGGTGAATGTGTGTCAATGACTTTAAATGAAGAGTACGTGGGTAAATGTTTAACTCTCTCTGTTTAGCTCTCCAAAAAAAAAAAAATCCAGCATGACACACTTTTAAATTTAATCTTCATTACTAACATTTCCTCCATCATTTTCTCTAGAAATAAACAAAACAATAAGTCAAGTCCTTATTTTTTTAACACTTGGTGATCAATTGACTCACAAGAGCCTGCTGGCTCCAGCACATTGCTGTTATTCAGTAATTTTTCAGTCCTGTCTGACTTATCGTGACTCCATTTGGAGTCTTCTTGGCAATGACATTGAAACGATTTGCCATTTTCTCCTGCACATCATTTTGCAGATGAGGAAACTGAGGCAAACATGGTAAAATGACTTGCCCAGGGTCACACAACTAAGTGTCTTAGGACAGTTTTGAACTGACTCCAGATTTAACACTCTATCCACTGTTCCACCTAGCTCATGCATACCCTTGCCTTGAACCCAGTCTCACTGACTGAGGTCAGCCCACTTTCCACCATCACTGGCATCTCTTGTCCATTCTCTTTTCTACCATCACAGGCTGCCCCTCTTGTCCATTTCCTGCCATTAAATCCCCCAACATAACCGGCAGCCTTCCTCTAAAGCACTTATGTTTAGAAAAGCATGTTTACTAGTCACAATTTAAATTAGAAAGCTAGCATCCAGGGAACTTGTGGAATTCATTCAATGTGGCAAGTCAGCAAGAGGGCTAGGGAGTTTTAACTAAGTATGAGGCGGTATTGTTCTGTTGGATAAACACCGGATTGAGGACTTCTGGTTATGAATAACTCAGACATTATATAGCAAGATGAAATTCAATTAATGCCTGTGCACTGGTCTCTTCATCCATGACATGACATTAATAGAGCTTACTTTCACTGCAAGTGATGGATACTCTTATAGAACATTGTGACACCAAAAATATTATGTGATAACCTCACCACATTTTTAAAGTAAGCCAAGAAGTGATGCTCCCTCCTGATCAGCCATGTTAAGTTGAGGTGACATTTAGATAACGCATTTTAATACAAAATTGCAGTACAACCTGGAAATAATCTTAAATGCCTCTTTACATAAGCTGAGTGTGCATACATAAGCTGTAGAATGCCAATCTCAATTCTTATTTAATTGAAACTAATCAAGCAATAGGGACATACCTTCTTCGTTATTGTATAGAATCTTAGAATTCTTCTCCCTGCTAGTAAACCTCCACCTGAAATTTCAGAGGATGGTTCCTTCCAACTTAACAATCCTGGGTTTAGTCCTAGGTTACCAACTCAATACTTGGAGGTGTTGGCATTCCCTTCTCCAGAACAAATCACCTCCCCTTTATGAGTTAGGAGGCACACTTCATGAGTCTCTAAAGTTAAAAGAAAAAATCATCACCTCATAACTACCTACCTAGAAAAGACAAAGAAAGGCATCCAAAAAATGCAGGTTTAAAAACCATGCAATTAATTAGTTGTACTTATAGAACATCAAGTGATACTCAAGAGTAATTTCCTTGTATTATGTTTGTTCCTTCATATACATCATAAGTTAATTTGGATAACCCAAATTTAACCATTAGATGGAAAATTAGAAGCACCATAAGGTAAAGGAGTTTCCCTCCCTGCCTCAAAAGATGTGATCACAGAGTTCCCTCACCATGTAATCACAACGTGAATGATGTTATTAAGGAATTTTCCTGTAATATCACAACAATGTATAATTAAGTCCTTAATCTATTTGAGAGCATTACAGGACATTAGCAATTTGAAAGAAGGCAAATGGAACCACACAAGAAACATCTTTTGATTGGCTAAGAGAATCAGACATGACTCTTGACCCTTATATAAAAATGTAAAGGCATTCAGCCATTAAAGAGTCCAAACTTGGGAGAAAGTAGAGGCAGATTCTTTCCCTTTCCCCCATCCCAGTAAAGTCATCAGAACAACTGAACCAAAGACAACGTTGTCCATCTAGACACAGAGCCATAGAGCGGGAAAGACCTGGTTATAAATATAGTCACCAGAGGAAGAAAGTAGCTTTAAGCCCTTGTGATGGAGAAGAGTGCCAGGTATAGACTCAAGAAAGGAGCAGAACCTGGAAGTCCAGCTAAGCAGCCTTCCCAGCAGAGACACTGACCCAAAGATATCTGCGTGAATAGTCTACAAAAAAAGAAAGGACCTTCACACAATTCAGTACCAGAAGTTGTGAGTCACCCTTTGCCATACATGTAATCCTACCTACCTCTGGGCTTCCCTACCATCGTGCTCTAAACTTAAGCAAACTCTCCCCATGGTTAGTTTCTTTATGGGAAACTGCCTCAGGGCTTAGATGGAGGCAGGAAGAGGTATATTATAACAACTATTCTTACTATACTATCTTAGTAAATGCCTTTACTGAAAATAATTTCCTGCTGACTGATTATTAATTGGAAGCGTACCTAGTTGGGGTTCATAGGTGAGAGTATTGGGCCACAGGATGGCAACCCTAGAATTCAAGTATAACAGCCACTCTCTACTCTAGGATCCCAACCCTTGAGTGCAAGGGCTAAATCAGGACAGTAGCCTGGAGTCTGTGTTATAATAGGATCACAGATTTAGAGCTAAAGGGGACTTTAAAGGGATAGAGACTAGATTTGTAATTTCATTGGTATAGGGATCTGCTAAATAAGGACACTCTCTCTATGGACACAGGCTGACACCTTTTCTGCAACTTAAAGTCACAGAGAATGGCTATTGATTTTAACACATCTGAGTTTCAGTCTCACCTCTTACATACTCTGGGCAAGTTATCCCACCTCTCAGCAGCCCAAGTGACTTAACAGTACTATAAATTGTACAGCAGGTGGTGATCTACACGGACAAGAGAAAGCTATAGTCTGGTATAACTAATCAGAGTGTCTCATCATAGGCATCTCTTCACCCCCTCTCTCATCCCCTCTATCCAATCACTTGCCAAGTCCTGCAGTTTTTATCTTTATCATGTCTCTCATATACAACCCCTTCTCTCCTCTGATAACTGCAACCACCCTGGTGCAGGCCCTTATTACCTCACACTTGGACTACTGCAATACCCTGCTGGCTGGTATTCCTGCCTCATTTCAATCCATCCTTTACTCAGTCATCGACCTGATCTTACTAATGATCAAATCTAACCATATCACCTGTCTGTGCAATAAATTTCAGTGCTAGTTTTTTCAGAGTCAACTATAAAAATTCTGTTTGGCTTTCAAAGCCCCTCAAAATCTGGCTTCTGGCTCCTACTTCCTCATCAACTAGGCCTGCACTTTCCCCCCACCCCCTTCCTACCACATACTCTATAATCCAGCAACGATGGCCTCCTTGCTGTTCCTTGCACAAGACACTCCATCTCTTAGCTGTGAATTTTCACTGGCTTTCCTCTATTCCTGGAACTCTCTCCCTCCTCATCTCTGCATGCTGGCTCCCCAATTCCTTCAAGTTTCAGCTAAGTCCTGCCGTCTGCAAGAAGCCTTTCCCAATCCTTCCTAATACTAGTGCTTTCCTTCCATGGAATATTTCTGATTTTTCTTTTACATATCTTTGTACATAATTGTTTTTTTGTTGTCTCCCCTGTTAGACTATGAGTTCTTTTAAAACAGGAACAGTTGCTTTTCTTTTCATCCCCAATGCTCAGGAACAATTAAGGCACTTAATAAATGCTTTTTTACTTGATTTTACAGTTTTAGAAACACAGGCTGAGAAAGATTAAGTGAATTACCCAAAATCACAAAGCTAATAAGTGTCTGAGGCAAGATTTAAACTAAGGTCTTGTTGACTTAAGTCACCTAGCTGCCCAGGTGTAACACATATTATACAAATAAGCACTGTGTCTGGTAGAATGCAAGAAAGATAAAGGAGAGATATTGTGCTACAGGAAATTTTGAAGAAAGAGGTATCTTTCATTGGAAGGGAGAGAGCTAGCTATGAAGAGGGGAAAGGCTGTCACAGAAGGTTTTGTGGATGAATAGCACCTGAGCTAGGCCTTAGAAAAATTAGAGAAGGATTTCAGCAGGCCAGTATGAGGAGGAAATGTACTCTAAACATGGATAATAAAAGAGCTTACATGAATTCACAGAGATGAGATGAGATGAAATCACACAGGTGGTTAGTCAAATTTGTTGCAATATAGAGTTTTCTAAGTGGAGTAATACGAAATAAGGCTGGAAGAGAAGGTTAAAGACAGATTATGTAAATCCTTAAAAGCCAGGATAAGCTGCCATTGTATCATACAGACAATAAGGAGCTACCCAAGGATTTTCTGCTTTGTTTTGTTTTATCAGGGAGTGGCCTGGTCGAACCTGTATAGTAGGAAGATTGCTGTGGTAACAATAATTTAATTATTATCACACAGAAAACATAATGAGGAGAATAAAACTGGTGAAATGTAATATACCCCAAGCCCAGAACCCCCCAAAATTGAATTTTGCGATTATTCACCATTGAAGATTATCCATATTCAGGTTATCCTCCATTGCAGCTGAAAATTGAGGATCTGTCTCTGTAACGGGCCACTGTCAAAAAGTAAGAATAAGGCGCCTTTTTCCCCTGCTCTTCTTGTTCACATCCTACTTTCATATTCTCTTCATTTGCTGATTGTCCATGTATTCATAAATCTAGCAGTAGATAGAGGAAGTAGTGATAGTGAAAACAACCTGCTTCTCTGTCTCCTCCTTCCATATACTGGTGGCATCCAATCCATAGAGCCAAAGTATGTCTTCTCTTCTAGAGTGAGAGTCATAGAAACCAGAACCATTTTCTGGTGGTGGGGGCCAAACATGTGAAATTTCTACTGTGACTTCCCTTGTAAGTATCCATAACATATCCATATGGTTCCACTTTATAATACCATGTTTTAGGTCCTTTGGTAATAAGCCTTCTTCCCTTCATCATCTCTTCTGGAGCAGGAGATCCAAGATGGCCCTACTTTATACTGAATTCCATTTATGTAATAGCAAGCACCCTAGCATGCCCAGGATGGCTACTAGCACAGGTTCTTTGATCTGCTTTTCTAAAGGAAAGCAACTCAAAAAGGATTAACAATCTTACTTTAATCAAACATATATATTATTTACTTAGTTCAGGAGAAAAAGTCAGCACCCTGAATTTCAGAGAAAATACAAACAGAAATTACAAGCAGACAACAAATACAGAGAGAGAAAATAACTCAATTCAACAGACCAACAGGCAGGGCTTCTAACCATCTGATCATTACATATATACATAGTTAGTTACCAGAGAAAGAAGCACCAACATCTGGGTCTTCAAAGCCAGGGGGCTCAATGGCTACCCAGAGTCCAGAGTCTCATCTAGTCAAATCACACAATTCTTCCCATAACTGAGTCCCAAAACAAAACCTCATCTCAGGGTACACACACACACACACACACACACACACACACACACACACCCTTCTTCAGGGTCAAAAGACATCACAACCTTCATGACCCACTACCTAATTATAAAGTAACAAAAGATGTAGGCCTTCCTGAAAACAAGCCTCCCCTAATCAAGTTTCTCTTGTTAGGCTCCAAGTGAGGCCTATTAAGGAACACGGAAGATATTCAAATTCCCTTACCATTACAACTTGTTAATGTTATAAGTAAGTTACAGTATAGTTCTTTTTCTTTTTTTTTTTTAAAACAAATGAAGAGACCAAGAGTAGACAGAATTTATTTGGAAGACTATTTGGTGAGGAGGTAGGGAGGTTTTTAACAATAAGATCAGGACCACCTACACGGCACAGGGGAATAGAGTACTAGGGCCTGGAATCAGGATGATCTGAGTTCAAATCTGACCTCAGATACTTACTGTGTGACTCTGGGCAAGTCACTTAAGCTTATTTGTATCCATTTCCTCCTTCTGTAAAATGAGCTGGAGAAGGAAATGGCAGATCATTCCAGTATCTTTGTCAAGAAAACCTGTATCAGCAAGCACCCTAGCATACCTAGGGCAGCTGCTAGCACAGGTTCTTAGATCTGCTTTTCTAAAGGAAAGCAACTCAAAATGAGTTAACAATCTTTCTTTAATCAGACAAGCATATTATTTACCTAGTTCAGGGGAAAAAGTCAGCACCCTGAACTCCAGAGAATACAAACCCAAGTTTCAGCACAGGTTACAAACAGACCAAGAAACAGATCAGCAGATGGGCTTCCAAACCTCTGACCATCACATCTATTACCTATTCAAGTTACCAGAGAAGGAATCACCAACATCTGGGTTTTTCAAAGCTGGGGGGCTCATCTGGCCAAATCACACAACTCTTCTCAAAGTGATCCCCAAAGTAAGCCTTGCATCAGGGCATATATATATATATATATATATATATATATATATATATATATATATAGGCTTCTCCTGGGTCAGAGAATGTCACAGCCCTCTTGACCCACTGTCCAATTACAAAGTAACAAGGTGTGGCCATTACCAAAAAACAAGCTTCCTAACACTGGCTCTACGTGACCACATTCAGTCTATTAGGGGGCAGAGTATACTTTCAAATCAGGGAACATTCTTAGAGCCACTTAAGCCCATCAAAGGGTCTAGGGGCAGGAAAGAGCTTCAGATTTCCATTACAGAACCCCAACTCATGAAGAGTTGGACATGATTGAACAACAAAGGGCCAAAGTATTTAGATTTAAGAGTCTTATCACATTATTAATTAGTCCCCACTCCAAAAGATTAACACTGTGTTTTAGATATTTAAAATGCCCTTGCATGCTTTTGGGTATAATCCAATGCACAGCAAGTCTTGTAAGGACTATCACCCAAGAAGCACATGATCAGGAAGAAAGCTACATAAGGCAGGTAGCAAGGTTGACTGATAATAGATGAACACCCCATATGCTTACCCATGGAATACAAATAAGACTTGGGTGGAGGCCTACAGCACACTGGGTAGGTCCCATGGCAAGGATCAATGAGAGAACATGGACGAGAATCATTCAGCAGTAGAAGGCAGGAATGGATTACAATCTGAACAATTGAACTAATGAAAGAAAAACCCACATTGATGACGTAGAAAGGCGATGACTCTTTTTCAGGTATGAGAAAGCAGTACAAAAATCACCAATCTATTTAGCATCTCATAAGTACCAAAAGCATGTGGTAGCGGTGAGTCTTAAAGCAATTTCCCACACCAGTTTCACTCAGCAACTTTTCCATTTTAGGAAATAAAACCCTAGGTATTTCTAAGGCTCATGGAAGAAAAAAAGAATTAAAATGAGTTTCTGACCATAAGTTAACAACAGATGAACCAAGAAGAAGTCAGAGGAGCCTAGGAGGAATACAAGGAGAAATTCAGAAAAACAGATGCAATCCTAGCTTCGGCACATGCCATCTTCTTCACCAGAATAGCGGAATGTACTAAGGTATAACAAGACTGGAAAGTTAGGAAAGGCCGGGTTATAAAGAGCTTTGAAAGCCAGAAACACCTGTCATCATCTTCACCGGAAGATAGAAAAAAAATCTTTATAAACTTCCTCACTTCCCAGTCTTGCTATACCTTGGTACATTCCGCTGCTCTGGGATCCATGGACCCTGGCCTCCTTGCTATTCCTTGCACATGACACCCCATCTCTCAACTTCAAATGGTTTTTATTAGCTGTCCCCTTACCTGGAACTTTTTCCTTCCTCATCTCTATCCCCTAGCTTCTTAGAATTCCATTAGGTCTCAGCCAAAGCCCCACTTTCTACAAGAAGACTTTCCCAATTCTCCTTAATCTTAGTGTTTTCCCTCTAAAATAACCCAAGTAATCCTGTATATGCTTAAACTCTTGCACATTGTTGTTTACATGTGGACTCTCAAATTAGACTGTAAACTGACTGAAAACAGGGACTATTTAGTTTCATTTGCTTTTCCTTGTATCCAGCACTTTGCACAGTGCCTGGCACACAGCTGGCACTTTTAATAAATATTAGTTGATTAACTAAGGGGAAGTAGTTCATAGTGTCAGTCTCAAGAACAAACCCTAAAATATGAAATAGTTTTAGAAAGAAATATATTAGGTCATTTGGTGGAGGAGAGCAAGTCAGAAGTTGTGTGGCTCCCTCTCATCTAGGCTCTTGGAGGTTTGCATTATATAGAGAATTTGGACCTGGGCACCTGCACATGAATTGCCAGACAGGTCAGCTTGAAAGCAAAGTGGATATCAATAAATTAAACATTCAATAAAAGCTGGGAAAAGCCAAAACACAAGGAGAACCCAAAACTCAAGCCTGGGTAGACCCAAAAGAGGACACCCAGAAGACAAATGTTTTATTTCTTGTAACTATGTCTGGTATTCCTAGAATTTTTGAGATCAGGGTAACAACTGTGGTTCAAACAACATCTAGTCACATAAACTAGATTTAAACAGTATAATAATAATTTTTCTGAACAACATAATAAAGCATTTTGCACAACAGATATCAACTAGTAAAGCCTGCCAGGGAGTCCTAATAACCACAGCATATTCCAGTGGAGGGTAAACAGAATAAGCAAGAAGCCAAGAAGTTATTACTGTAGCTGAAGTTTATAGCTGAGGCCTAATATGACACTGAAAAAGCTAACTGGAAAAAATAAATAAATAAAAGCAGCGGCTTTCCCTGCAGGGAAGAGGCTTACTAACCACAGCATTTCCAGGGGATAGTCAACAAAGAGTCAGGTGACCCTGAACATAATGACACAGCTGCAGATGAGCTAAAGAAAAGAAGCAACTCTGAGGAAGAGGTAAATTCAGAAGAGAACAATGTGAACCGCTGGGTCTTTTTTGCTGTTTCTTATTCATGCCATGCCCAAACTGTATGTATCTCCCAAGGCTTCATCTTGTGCCCCTTTCTCTTTTTGATCTATTCTACCTCATTTAGTGACCATCTCTATCCAGATGATTCCCAGATATCGCTATATCCCTGTTCATATCCAAATCTGTATCTATATCTTGCCCTGGTCCCTCTACTCAGCTACAGCCATAATACATCTTCAGCTGCCTCTTAGACATCTCAAACTGGGTGTCCTGGAGGTATTTCAAACTCAACACATCCAAAACAGAAGTAATTATCTTTCCCTTCAATCCTTTTCTTCTTCCTAATTGTCCTATTACTGTAAACCAGTGGTTCTCAACCTTCCTAATGTGGAGACCTTCTAATACTCATATGTGGGCGTATCTGCATGTGGGAGGACCTGCCTGGAAATGGATGGAGGAGGTTCCTAAGACTATCGGAAATTTGTGTTTTCTGATGGTATTAGGCGACCCCTGTGAAAGGATCATTAGCCCCCAAAGGGGTTGTGACCCACAGGTTGAGAACCGCTGCTGTAAAGGGTGCTACCATTTTCTAAATAACCCAGGCTCATCCCTGACTCCTTACTCACACTCATTCCGCACACCCAATCTGTTGCCAGATCTTGGGGTTTTTTTTTTCTTACATTCACATCTCTCATAAATATTCCTCTCCCTCCACATGGCCACAGTTGTAGTTCACACCCTTATCACCTCTTATCTGAACTATTACAGCAACTTTTTAAAATCAGTTTCCCTGCCTCAAATCCTTCCCCATTCCAAATCATACTCTAAGTGGAGGATGAATTTAGAAAAATCCCCAAATGTTTTTTTTTTCCTAAAGTTTTGGGTCTGACCATGTCACCTATTCAATGAGCTCAAGTGGCTCTCTATTGAGTCCAGGTTCAAATATACAGAAAGCCTTCAGTTTGATATTTAAAACTCTTCATAACCTAGCCCCTTCCCACTTTTCCTAGCCTTCTTATACCTCAGTCCCTTCCATGCGCTGTGTTTCAACTATATTGGCCTACTTGCAGATGCTCAAATGTAATACTCCATCTCTCCTCTCTCTACCTTTGTACTGGCTGTTCTCCATGCCTGCAATTATTTGCCCTCTCATTTCTACCTCTGGGCTTCCTCCAAAACTTGACTCAAAAACCTCCTTTTGAATGGGAAGCCTTTCCAAGTCCCCCCAGTTTCTAATGCTGAGTGGGACAGGGGATAGAATACTGTACCTAGAGTTCAAATACACTTTCAGGCACTTATTAGCCTTGTGACCCTGGACAAGTCACTTAACTTCCATTTGCCTCAGTTTTCTCATCTGTAAATCCGGGACCACAGTAGTAGCACCTGCCTCCCGGGACTTGTTGCAAGGATCAAAATAAGAAAATCATTGTAAAGCACTTTGTGCCACCCCTCATGAGCAACTGAAATGATGAAGTATTTTGCTTGCTTCTACTTGGGTGACTCTTGTGGGGGCTGTAGAAAAAAGGAGGGAGCAAGTAACTGGTAGCCATGGCAATGGAGCAAGAATGAATAGTGGAGAGGTGGTTTTTAATAGAGTAAATTACATGGGTTCAAACTCTAAAGGCCTTTATTCTGCCTTTAAAAAAAATTTAACTTAAGCAGAGAGGAAGAATTCTGTGCTGCTAGGAATGAAACTTTACAAAGGGCTCTGGCAGACTGGCTAGGAAGAGGGAGTCTCCCCAGGATATGATGTTTCTGGTCCAACTGAAAACCTTAGTCAACAAAACCAAGTGAGACCCCGTAAAGCTCAAAAGATGATAGACTTTGGTGCAGAACTCAATACGAAAAGCTAGAAATGAGTTCTTTAGAAATCTCGGTTCTTTTCCAACCTTTCCTTGACAGGTGGCTCCCACCTAGGCTGTCACCCCCTTCTTGCCAAGCAGACAGCCAGGCTGGTCCCAACAGAACCAACCATTCGTGGTGCCAGGTCGAAGTGGAAGGGCAGCGAGGAAGCAAGTGCCCTCTCCCAGCCTTCTCCACGTTCTAGAGTTTGGTGGCTCTCGGAAGCGTTTCCAAGACAAAAGAAGTCTCCCACCGAGGATATAGGGCAGGGCAAACGCCTCAGGTCTAGGATGTCTCATGACTGCAGAGCTTTACTGCTGGTTTCACAGCTGTTAGGGGCTGAGGGAGTGTGGGGGTAAAGGAACCGGGGAAGAGGAGGAGAGAAATAAACAGAAGGGACCGCTGGGAGAACCAGTTCCCTGCTTTCATAGAACGTCAGTCTCCTCCCTGTCCCTAGTTGGGTGGCTGTGTGTGTAGAAATAAAAAAAAAAAAGTGGGGGGAGGGGGTGTATTAAAGAGCTGTTGCTTACCGACGACAGTCTTCCACCTACTCCTCTCTCTATCCTCCCTCCACCCTCTTCCCTCAATTCCTCAGGGTAGGACACAGCTCCCGCCCCCCACGCATAGGTGACTGGCTCAGCTGTGGGTGAATCAGACAATGTGTCGGGGAATCAGACAATTGTCTCGGCCGCGTGTTGCCTGGGTCCCCGAGTGAAAGAGATGGGGGGCAGTTTTGGACGGGGGCGACACCCATTACTGCTCTGTAGTTTCTCCAGGATAGAGAGAAAAAGAAAAGACAGGCAGATAAGACTCCCTCCCTTACCTCCCTCCTCATCCTCCCCCCCCCATCCTTATTACCTCCACCCCTCGGGGGTTAAGCTAGGGGACGTACTTATGGGGCAGGTGCCAGGTGATGGTGGGAACAGATAGGATTCGGGAATGGAGCATTAGCTTAGAAGTA
>CM053599.1:147170607-147210919 GCA_028646575.1 Pseudocheirus occidentalis
GAGGTCAATGCAAGAGTGGATTGATATTTTGATAGGCTCCAGGGCGGGAAGCAGATGGAAAATGGAGGGCCAGGCTAGTAACATGTTTGGGCCCAGCCACAATGAAATACTTATGGCCTCTGCAAATGCCTCTTGAAGATTCAATCAGACTTCAACAGGTTTCCCAGAGTATGTACCTCAAAGATTCAAGGAGAGCTCAAAAAAGGGGTGGAGTCCCAGAGCCTATACCTCATCAACTCCACCATTTTCTTCTCATGATATTAATTTCTATTAATGTCATTTTATTTAGTTTGGTCTAACATCTTTGTCTTGTCAATATCCCTTTGAATCTAGATTCATTAAACATGGTAGTTATTTTAGCCAGCTTTATGTCACTTATGAATTTGATAACCATGCTCTTGAGGCCTTTATGCAAGTCAACGGATTAGTGGAAACTAATAATGAAGTTATTAAATGGCACAGGGCCAGAGGCACATTCCTTTGGCACACCATTAGAAGCCTATCTTCAAGTTTTCATTGCCTACTTTTGGGCATCAGTCATTCAAACATCTCTAAGGCCACCTAACTATATTATAATCCAGCACAGAGGTGTCAGACACATGGCCTGTAGGTCGAACATGGTCCATATCACTCTCCAATGCAGCCTGAACCGATTAAAATGTTATTGGGAAATACTTAGGAAAGTAAACAGAAATACAATAAAATGTAGGTAAAATGCCATTTTAAAACTCAAGTCAATTGTTCGAATTTGACTAACCTCTAATTTTCAGGTTCTTTTTTTCCCCTTTGTATCAAGGATATCCTGGACTCACGCTCCCAGAGCCAGGCCAACTACATCTACCTCTTAGGATAACTCTGAGAAGTCTGAGGTATTGAGTCTCTAATGCTATTGGCTCAAGTCACTCATTGGTACCCTCACTGTCAGCCACGGTCACTAGCACACTCCATTTAATATGAATTAGCCTTTAGAAAGGAATGTTTAGATTAAACCACAATAGAAGAACAAATAGTTCTTCCCAATACCCTAGAGATACTCCCTCTACACCACTTCATTCTCTGGGAAGAGCAGGTTCTCTGACTGAGTCAAGTCTTTTGAAGGTGACCCTAGTTCCATTTCTGCAGCTAATCTAAGAGTTTTCTATCTCCCACATAGTTAGCAGACTGGAATGGTCTCTATGTAAGGGTATATACATACACTCCTATCTGTGTGTATACATATATATACACACATACACATATATGTATTTACATATAGTCATATGGGGCAGCTACATGGCACAATGGATAGAGCACTGTGCCTGGTGTCAGGAAGACTCATCTTCCTGAGTTCAAATCTGGCCTCAGATACTTGCCTACAGCTGGTGTAACCCTGGCCAAGTCACTTCACACTATTTGCCTCAGTTTCCTCATCAGTAAAATGAACTGGAGAAGGAAATGGCAAACCACTCCAGTATCTTTGCCAAGAAAATCCCAAATGGGGTCACAGAAGAGTTGGACAACACTGAACAATGACCAAACAACAAATATGTATGTATGTGTGTGTATGTATGCATGTATGTATGTGTATGCATGCATGAATGTATATGCACGTAGGTACATACATATGCATATACCCCTGTGCATGTGCATATATTGTACGTGTGTGTTTATATATGCACATGTACACCCATACCTAAAATGGTAACTATAGTAATGTAAATTAAAACACAAGAAGACAATTGAGCTTTGACTAATTACAATAACTAATCTTGGTCTAGGCAAAGAGATGTTGAAACATACTTTCTTCCTCTCTGAAAAGAGATAGGGGATTGTGGGTAAAGAATTCTGCATGTGCTACCAGCTGTTGTTGCTATATCAACTGGTTCTGCTTAACTTTTTGTTACGAGGAAGCATTCGGTGGAGAGTTGTACATGTCAAAAACTGATGGTGATATAAATGCAAAAAACATCGATAAAACTTAATATATTATACACACAACATATATACATATACATACACACAAATAGAAGACAGACAAAACTTAAAATATACGTGTGTATACGTATATACATCTATATTATACACACACTCACACACACAAATTAGGCCCAGGAAATAGAATTGTTCTCTAGAACCTGGCTGTTAACTTTGCCAAAAGACAGGAGGTTGAGAGCCAATGGGTAATGTGTGAATTCCCTTGGGGCCGTCCTTACATAGAAGAGGCAAGTAGCTCTCACACCCAACTAGGAAAGTAAATGTATTTTTAATCAATTGTTCTGACATTGTGCCTCCTGCAAGATAAACTGACACTAGATGCTTTTCTCAACTATCATGATGGAAAAGAACTCACAAAATCTAGATCAGTCGTTTTTCTAGGGAAAGGCAAATTGAAGTACCCACGCTATAAAATAGGTTGGGTAGACCATTATGGAATAATTATTTTTTTATGTCACATAATACCCAAAATCTACCATGTGAATAAGGAGTCTCTGACTATATTTTATTTTGTATCATTTAAACACTTCATTTTGTGGTATTGTAACAGATTCATTTAACTGAGGGGATACTTGCTCTCTTAGAAGGAGAAAGCCTAAAAATCAGGAGGTCTGAGTTCTAGTCTGAGACATAGAATCAGTTAGCTGTGTGACCTATGTGAATGTCTCAACTTTTTCTGTACATTAGTTTCCTCTTCTACCAAATGGGATCATAGGATTTAGAGCCAGAAGGGATCTTAGAAATCATAGAGTCCAGTTTCTTTATTCTATAGAAGAGGAGATTGATCAGAGAAATAGGCAGATTAGAAACTGAGGGCTCAAGGCAGAGCAAAGATAGCAGAGTAGAAGAAATCATTGCAGATGAGCTCAGGTCCACAATTCCTCCAGACAGATCTAATAAAGTAAGCTAGACTGAATGGGAAGGGGAAAATCCAGAATGAAAAAAAGGCATAGTGGGTCCTTTGTCTGGCCCAGGCTAGCATAGGGAGACAGATGAAGAGGTCTGTGGACACGAGGAACAGGATGGGGCCAGGGGACCATTCCAGGGTTAGGAAGAGGTTGTACAACAGCACAAGAGAGAGTAGATAACTTGCTAGGATCACACAGATATAAATAGAGCCAGAATTCAAAACCACATCTTCTAATGCAATATCCAGGATTCCTTCTACTCTCCTCCATTGGGATAATGACGATTCCTGGGTTTCCTGCCTTAGCAGGCTGTTTTGCTTTGCTGGCCCCTATACCTCATCATTGTGGGAGTTCTCTCCACTGATAAAAAGTAGGGGCCCTCTGTGCCTTCCCAGGTTGTTGTGAGAGAAAATGAGGTAACAGTGGTCAAAGTGAATTTAAAATATAAGGCCTTATTCATGACATGCTTTAGGACATATTTTTAGGAACTATTTCTTTTTTTTTTTTTGGTGACATTTCCATATGTTTCCAAGTTTCTCAAGGGATGTCACAAAATTCCCCAACCGAAATTAGTTCCCTTTAATTAATTTCAGGACATATGGCAGCAAAGAGGATAAAATAGTGATGTATCAACCATTGATAAAATCTCTCACATCTTTTCTATTCCCGCTAGCTTCATAAACTAGTTCTCATCTTTCTTCCACTACTGCAAAGTCTCCCAAATGGCCTTCCTACATCTCCTTCAACCCATCTATATAAGACTACCAGACTGATCATACTAATTCAAAGCTTTGATCACAATCTCTCTACCACCACCCCCTCATTCAGAAACCTTCATGGGCTTCCTCCTAGCAAAGCCTGAACTCAACTTAGCATTCAAGGCCCTCTATAGCCTGGCTTCAACCCATCATTCTAAACCCCCATCTCCCATTACTCTTTTCTTTTTGACCTAAGTGCCAATAAAACTGAGTTTTCATGTCCTGAACCCAGCTCTTTTTTGTCTTCCCACGACCATACTTTTGTTCACACTATTCTTATTATACCATGTTACCTTAGCTTAGAGGGTTGTTTTGCTTTGTGGATTCTGTCTCTCCCTAATGTATATTCTGAGAAACCATAGCCATTCTTAAGCTCCTACCTCAAATGCTGCCTACTTTTTAAAGACTTTCTCATCCTCCAATGCCCACCTGCTATGAATTCCCATAAGCACTTACAACCTCTTTTATGATACCTGTTTCATATTTCCTTGACTTCTAATTATTTGAACACACATCTTATTTCTTCTGATAGAATGTAAGATCCTTGAGGTTGGACACTATCACATTCATCTTTGCAACCTCCAACAATGCCTATTTAGTGATGGGCAAAAATTAAATCATTTTTAATAAAGGAATTAAATGTAGAAGATGGAAAACTGAAGTGGACAATGAAAAGATACTTTAAAACTGAACTTTTATCTGCTCTGTATTTTAAAGATAAGTTGATACAAAGATAAATGTAAAGATAAAAGCAGAAATTCTTCTTTCAAATATTTTAACTGGATTAAATTGTTTAAAAGATTTTCTGAAAAGCACCTTTCCCCCCAAAAAACCTTCTTCATCATTTTTATGTCTTAAAGACATGTAGAAAGTCAGTGAACTATGTTTCCTCCATTCCCACCCCAAGTCACCACATTAGGCCCTTTTAATGTGTCCTAAGACAGGTTGCTTGAAGCAGGAACCATGAGAAAACATTTATCTTTTTTCTTTACAGCCCAAAAAATGAGTTGGAACAAACAAACAAACAAAACCTGCTACAGATATTTGTAGGGGGAAAATGGTTTTGTACATGGGATATAACATTATAAACTTAAGATAACTCAGACAAAAAGGATAGTTCTCACATCTATCACCTGTCTGCAAAAAGTTAATATGGAACATCTAGCCAGTCAAAAACCAACACACTCTCCCCCTTCAAATGTCATCCAGGATGAACTATGTTTAGTGGGTTGGGTTGGGTTTTTTCTAAGATTTTAGAAAAGATTTCTGTATTTGGTATTTTTCTACACTTTTTTTTTGCTTTTATGTTATATGTGTTGTTTTTTTTTCTTATTGCATTCGAATAATTAGATTACATTTCTTCATAACGCCCCTCCCTCATTCAGGTCCAAATTTTACTATCATCCAAACCAAAACAGTACTCCGTCCAGCTGTGTAATGAACTAAACTACCCGGTTTACAAGTGTTCCAACACTTACTTTTTGGAAAGTCTTTTCTGATTGGCTGAGCTAATGTCAGTGACATCAGCCAACTTACTTTTGATTGGAAGGCCCGTTGCTGGGACTGTAGCAGTTTCAGCAAGGCATTTAACTGCTTACGAACCGGAAATGGAAATCCAAATTATTGTGGTTAGAGGGACTCAGCCCACTGACTGCGTGCAGCGTGTCACCAAACCACACGTGTGGAATGGGACCCGGCCTAGCAAAGGGAAAAGGGTCCAGAAAAGGACTCGGAGTGGTCGGGGATCGAGTGCTGGACCCATCCCCGCCCCTGGCCATTACCCTTTTAAGCGCCAGGCTGAAGGGCTGTAGGGGTAGCACGAGGCATTGAAACGGAACAGTCGGATTGGCCACACGCCTCAGTTATAGACGCACCCTCTCCTCCAAAAGGCCATTCTGACTGGCAGGGGGAGAAAGTAAACAGAGTTGAATCACCCTTCTCGCTGGCCAATTGGAGGGGGTTTGGATTGTGACGTGATGGGATTCTGCGAAATTGTTACTGAGCAAGAGAATGCCGGAACAGTGAGGACCGGCTGGAGAGGGGGGAGTGGATCGGGCTGTGCACGGGGGCAAAAGTATCTCTTAGACCTAGATTTTTTTCTCCTGTCTCCAAACGGTTTTTTTGCTTGGTTTGGGTGAATGCGTTGGGAAATCTAAAGAAGAAAATTGGGCAACTTGGAATTGCGGAGCCCCCTTCTGCATTTTTTTTTTAAAGCTCTTACCCCTCCCGGAACGCCTTGGGTTTTTTTTTTCCCCAATAGAAATCATAACTTGAAATCGCCACGTGTGGCATCTTTCCAAGACAGCCTTATTATTAGAGAGTCCGTTGCGCTTGTCTGTTGGGATTGATTGGAAAGCTGGAGGGGCCCGCTAGTCCCAGGTAAGGGAGGGCTTTGGGAGAGTGAAAAGCCCCCCACCGTAGCCCCGGGTTGTGGATGCTGCGTTTGGAGTCACTGGTTGTTACGTAAAGATGAGGGGTTGAGGTCGACTTCTTGCGCGGATTCCAAAGCGCACGGCTCTCTCCTCCCCGCCCCCTTGGCTCCGCGATCTCGCTCGTCGGGGGAGAGAGGACGAGCTGATTGATCGTAGGGGGAAAAGAGGGGGAAAATAATAAAGCAAATAATAATAATAATAAAACAGCAAGCAAACTCCAGGAGGGGGGTGGAAAGTTGGTGCCGCTGGACTTGGGTACCTCCTGCTCCTCCCTGCGCCCTCTGGCCCGCACCATGTCCGCAGCCGCCTACATGGACTTCGTGGCTGCTCAGTGCCTGGTTTCTATTTCCAACCGCGCTGCAGAGCCGGAGCACGGGGCCGCCGAGGCGGAGAGGCTGAGGATGCCCGACCGAGAAGGGACGAAGGAGCACGGTGACCCCGGGGATACGTGGAAGGACTACTGCACTCTGGTCACCATCGCTAAAAGCTTGTTGGACCTGAACAAATACCGACCCTTGGCGACCCCTTCCCTCTGCAGTGACAGTATCGAAAGCCCCGATGAGGACCTGGGATCCGACAGCGACGTGACCACCGAATCTGGGTCGAGCCCTTCCCACAGCCCCGAGGAGAGACAGGATTCTGGTGGGGTGCCCGGCTCTCTCTCCCTCCTCCACCCTGGTGTGTCTGCAAAGGGGAAACTAGCCTCTGAAAAGAGACACAAGTGTCCATACAGTGGATGTGGCAAAGTCTATGGAAAATCTTCCCATCTAAAAGCCCATTACAGAGTGCATACAGGTTAGCGGTGGTCTCTCACTTAACCGAAGGTGCTGTTGGGGTTAACTGTTTGCGTGCCAGCCTCTGGCCGTGTGCAACATTGGTGGTAGTTAAGGACGCTGCACTTTTCCTAAAGGTTGCAAATTTTGGAGAGGAAAAAAGAGAGAGAGAGAGAGAGAGAGAAACAAATTGGATAAGATGGTTTGTGCTATTTTGAACTCTTTAAAATAATTGGTTTGCTTTTTAAACTTTCCTTCTCCTTGCTTTCATTGTTTTTTTAAACTGTATTTTCACCCTGTTGAAAAATCCTAAAATTAACCTCTTTAATGAGAGCCCACCTTTTAAAGTATGGCATGTTATTAAAACCTCATGCGCAGATTGTGTATTGAGTGCCAAGGGCGTTAAAAAGGTTTGTGAGGTGGCTTTCGAGGTGAGCAGATTGTTTGACCCACCCCCATCCCGACTTTCTTGCCCTCCCCCCTTCTTCCACCCTCATTTCCCCTTCTCTCCCTCTCTCCTCTCTTACTCCCAAGTCTCCCCACATCCCTACAATTGGCGTATCCTGCCTGGGTAGGAAAATTCAAAAAGGTAGTCAAAATAGCATCTTTCTGTTCTCCTCACCTTTCCCCTTGTGGAATTGGAGTAAATCAGACAAAATCGAAGGTTTTATGGACAGCCATTTAGGGATGCCTCTCTCATTTAGCCTTGTGCTGGCTACTTTTCTGAGCTTGCCAAGATGGCTTTAAATTTGGCCAAGAGTCCCTGGAGAGGTTTAAAATAACACTGCTTAGGGCAGCAAAGCATTTTGACCAAATAATAGACAACAGGCCAGCAACATTGCTGGTTAGCTCTTTACCAAATCAGATATCTGACTTAATTCTCCTTATTCAGTTATGTATGTCACTCCCACCCATAAGCCAAGCAGTGAGACTCAGGGCGTGGTTCATTTCAGAGGTCCTGGCTTGGTAATGAATGTTAGGAGGCTCTTATTAGAAACAATGCCGAAGGGGCACTCCCAGGTAAAGCAAAATGAAAAATAGTAAATGGAGTAAAGAACTAGATCATTGAGAGTGAGTAGACAGACATCCGAAGTATTAAAATCCTCCTTGGGAGACTTAGAAGTCCCTTAATGAGCCAGATCTGGCTCTGTTAGACAGACACACCAGGGAAAAGTTGTAAGACCTTAATGCTATGAGACTTTAATCCACCATCTTTAGAGGGCCCCTGTTACACCTGCTGTTCTGATAAAAAAAAAAAAAGCCCAGGTCCTGGCCACTGTGAAATCACCTTTGTTATTCACTATTATCCTGACACTGGGTTTAGAAGACTTACTTGTGTTGTGGAAGAAAGCATTTAATAGAGCTTTTTTTGAGGCAGTAAATGGAAACTGGGAAGGTAATGCTTTCACTCTTTGATTTTAGAATGGGAATAGATTGGGGTTTGGGGTTTGTTTTTGTGGTTTTTTAAAAATTGTTGTCAAAGAAAAACTAGGTAACCACTACCCATATTTTCATGATAAGGTTCTCCCCACCCCTTATCCTCCATGTTAGAGCTTGTTACCTGAGGTTTAAAACTGTTTTTTCTTAGTTTAAATGACTGGGTTAAGCTTAGTTTTGATCACTGCATCACAGTACCGTACTGGCCAGAGGTGGTTATCATTCAGCAGCTGCTTTGTTGGCCTTGCAGGCTCAGGCCTGTTCCCTGGTAGGCAGGAGTCCACATCATTACTGACTGCCACCTTTAACAAAGAGGCTGGAGATGGAATGGGCCCAAAGTCCGAATTCCCCTTCTGGACACCACTGTTAGGTCAAGTGGGAGGGTGAGAAGAGGCTTTTCTTGTTACTTCTAAGGACTTATAATGAGGGCACAAAAATTTCCAACTCTAGGACTGTCAGTGAAGTGGTTTTCCCAAATACTTAACAGTTTCTTCAGAAATGGTTACTCCCTATGTCTGTGTGCAGCTGTTCAATTAGCCATGAGACCATACCTCAAGCTACCTGGGTAGGATGTTTTGCCCAGTGAAAAGTGTGAAAATGTTAACCCTAATATATATATATATATATATATATATATGTAAAATCTGCTGACAGCCATTTAAAATTCTCCAGGCAGTCTTTAAAAACTATAAATATGGTGATTGCAGGTGTCTTGTTTATAATCTGCAGGCCTGTAATCCTAATGCAGTCATTGAATAGAGCCATTGGCCCATGTAAATGGAATGTGGACCGAGCTCCCACTACAGGAAGCAGAATTAAAGATACCATAAGTAAGGGCCTTGTAGTGGCCAAAGGAATTTTTGGTGGCACACCCCCCCCCCAAAGCTTTAGGTGCAGTTTCAAGGTAAGATTAGCTGTTAAATTTCTCAGTCCTGGTCTCTCTTCTGCACAGATAGATTATCTAAGAATTGTGTTTTTTATTGGTTCTGGATTCTGAAGAAGAGAAATTAATTACATAATAATGGCCTACAAATTATGAGACTCTTGACAGAGGCCTCGCTAGGAAATTCTTCCCTCTCTCTGCAAGTTCCAAGAGCTATGTCCCCAGCTCTACCCAGCACCCATATTTCAAGAACCATGCTATACCCCAAATACTGAACCTGATCCAGCTGCACTATTAGTGGCTCTGGAAGGTGACACGTTTAACACAGTTCATCTCTCTAGTGTCATTTGTATAAAAGGGCACAGAGTTTATTTTGCACACACACACACACACACACACACAAGAGAAATAGATTTTGGGTAAGAGGACCTGGCTTTGAATCCCAGGTCTGCTGCCTCCAACCTTTGTGACCTTGGGTCAGCCCTCTAGGCCTCATCTTCTTCATCTCAAAATTAGGAAGGTCAGGCTAGATAATGTCAAAGATCCCTTTTACTTCTAAGTCTATAATCCTATGATTAGGAGATATTTACATAATATATACCTATAAAAGAAATAATATTTCTGTGTGAAGGCATATATATGTATAAATCATGGTTGTTCGGTTGTTTCAGCTGGTTGACTCTGTGACTCATTTTGGGGTTTTCTTGGCAAAGATACTGGAGGGGTTTGCCATTTCCTCCTCCAGCTCATTTTACAGATGAGGAAACTGAGGCAAATCAGAGTTCAGTGGCTTGGACAGGGCCCCTCAGCTAGTAAATGTCTAAGGCCAGATTTACTCAGAAAGATGGGTTTTCCTGACTCCAGGTCTGGCACTTTATTCACAGCACCCACCTTGCTGCCTCCATATGTATATATTATGTGGTACATATATATGATATGTATATCCTGTTATTACTAATCATGTATAATTTGTGTGGGAAAGCATGTACATCCATGTGTGCATCTATACATGTGTGTAATTCACATATAATATGTATGTGGACATATAGTTATCATATAAGCCTATACCTGTACATGATTTCCTATACAAGTAAATATACATATGAATATATATCCTATATGCATGTATATTCACACAGATATATATATATATCGTAACATGGGATCATAGATTTAGAGCTGGACATGTCCTTAGACACCATCTAGTCCAGCTTCATTTTACAGATGGAGAAACTGAGGCTGGGAGAGGTTCAGTCCTCTGAACACCTATGGGAGGGACATGACTCACCCAAGGTCACAAAGGTTACAAGGCAGCAGACCTGGGGTTTAAATGCAGGCCCTTGGATTCCAAATCCATACACATCCGTGTGTGTGTGTGTGTGTGTGTGTGTGTGTGTGTGTGATTGTGTGTGTGTGTAGTGGTATGGACCATTAAATTTGGAACCAAAGACCTCAGTCTGAACCCTAACTTTGTCCTTCCAGTGTGACCTTGGTCAAATGGACTGAACCTCTCAGCCTCAGTTTCTCCATCTGTAAAATAAGACAGTTGGACTAGATCACCTCCAGGCTTCCAGTTCTAAATTTATAACTCTAGGAGATACTTAGATACCAATTTGAAGTAAAAAGATGACCCATACAGCTCGTCCTGGGGCTCAGGCCAGAAGGACATTGGAACTCTTAAAGGGAGCTGCCCTTTCTTCCACCTTTTTCTTTATGATTATCTCTTTATCCTTGCTAATGTGTTCAGTAAAGGTTTCTAGAAGGCGGTTTGTCTAGATGCGTAAAAAGCAGTGTGTATCCCTCATCCTGGTTAAGTTCAGAGGTCCTTGAAAATGTAACTTCAATCATCTGTTTCTGTCTCTTCCTCTTCTCTTCCCTCTCTTCCCCACCACCTTCAAGTCAACAAATAGGATTAATTACCTTCTGTGTGCTGAGACACTGAGAATTCAGGGACGGAAACAGAGTATTTACCCTCAAGAAGCTTAGGCTCCAGGAGGGAATCTTTACAGCAGATACTTTGTATACACAAATAAGTGAAAACAAAAATAATACATAGTAATTTCAAGATGGGGAGAGGGTAAATGTCTGAGGATTTGGAAAGGCCTTGGGTAGGATGGAGGAGGCACCTGATCTCCATCCTAAAGGAGGCCAGGGATTCCTTTTTACCTGCTTGTTCCATGACAAATATTGTGGACATCTGATTGAATGTTTCTGACGTAGACCTGAAGAGAGCCACCTGAATGACATGGGACCTATTGCTTTAACCCAGAGCCAAAACCCTTAGAGAATAGGTCTCTCTTCAGTCCTGGGCCCCAGATTTCAGGCATTCGTTGTAAAGAAGGCTCTCAAGAATCAGTGTCTGCCAAGGAACCCTCCATTCAAAGCAGAGGTGACCTCTTCCTCTCTGAGAACACATAGCACTTTGTATACAGCAGGTGCACACTAAATGCTGACCCAAATTGCTGTCTTCCCCCTTGCTATGCAGACAGCTGTTTGAGGGACTATCTGATGCTTGCTGCTTGTGTGACCTTGAGAAGTCACTTACTTTCCCTGGACTTCATATGGTGGTGAGGTACCTTCTGACTCTTAATCTATAATTCTTTGACTTTCTGACCCAGTGTCTGTTGTGCCAGCCCTCAGAAGTGTAGCCAGACAGTGTCCCATTACTGTGGCTTTATCTAAGTATCACTGTTAAGTCTTGGGGAAATCACTGAAGCTGAACAGAGGGCTTTGTTGTTGTCATATCCCGCTTTTACCCTATATAGGGTTTTCTTGGCAAAGATACTGGGGTGGTTCACCATTTCGTGCTCCAGTGCATTAGGCAAACAGGTTAAGTGACATGTTCAGGGTCACACAGTAAGTGCCTGAGGCTGGATTTGAACTTGGGTCTTCCTGATGCCAGGCCTGACTCAATATCCACTGAACCACCAAGCTACCAAGTAATTCCTAACCTTTGCATTGTTATGTAAAGCTCTCTGAATTCTTTTAGGAAAAAAAAAGTGTACATTAGTGAAATAGAGCAAGAGACTCCAGGCAGGCATCAGGCTGAAAAGGGAAGATGATTGGTCGGGGATTGCAAGGTAACATTTACCTGGAGGATTTTTGCTTTCCCTTCTGAGTGTCAGGTTTGGAGCATAAGTGCAGCTGATTGTGTAACCAGCTTTGCAGAGCATAACTAAGGGCCTGGTGATTTGTAGGAGGGCAGGGTTTGGTGCTGAACCCCATATGCAAAAGACAGACGACCGAAAAAAGGTAAAGGCCCAGCATCTGCTGCATCTGAAGCCCTGAGCTGGCTGCTCCATCCCCAGGGAGGTGGAGGTACACCCTGGGGTGGGGATGCAGAGGAGGGCTTTGCAGCTCTGCTCCTGTAGTTCAGAGCAGGGAGGCCAGAGTGGGGGGAGGGGGGTGTGGAGAAGGGGAAAGAATGGGGTGTGGCTTTGAGTGGAGGTTCTGAGCCACCAGAGTGATGCTGCCTAGACCTGATGGTCAGTGGCCAGCAACTGGCTACCATCTTCACTTAACCCTTTGTCTGCCATGGCGAGGACAAAGGAAGTTCCGCTGAATGATTCCTGGATTGTCTTCCAAAACAGATGTAGAAAAAGGGAAAGTATAACTGTTGGAGGACTTGGAAAGTGGGAGGGCAAGTAGTAATGTGCTATAGTGGAGAGACCACCATAGTTCAAGTCACCAGTCCTCAGCAGTCACAAGATCACTGTGTGATCTTGGGCATTTCTTCAGTTCTTCATCTGAAAAATGAGGGATTGGATTTTTTTAAATGGAGAATGGGTTGCTTTAAGAATTGGTGGGTCTCCCTTCCTTTGAGCTCTTCAATGACTACTTTTCAAGTAGGCTGAACGATAACCTTGTTGGGTATGTGATGGAAGGATTCCTTCAGTTGGACTAGATGGCTACTGATGTACCAACTCTCAGATTCTATGATCCTGTGACCAGATTATGTCTAAAGTCCCTTCCAAATTTATATCCGTCTTCCTGTATAGAAATTTAAGTGTGATGGTGTGTTTAGTGTATAATACCCATGCCAATTCAGGCACATTAGAGGAAGAATGGAAGCTGAGAAAAATAGATTTTTGGGCTCCTAAAATGTGTATCCATCAGATTTAGATTCCAGCCTCAACACCATAAGCATATTCCAAGAAGTAACTATTCCATATTATCTATGGGAAATTCCTGGATAGAATTCCCCAAGTCTAATCACATTATGTATTGGGGAAAGAGTGAACCAAAGGGTCTTCCTGAGCAGTTTCACTGGGACTAAGGGGATGGGAAAAATAGCCACATTATTTTCCAGTATCTATTCTTTCAGGAGTCCTTAAAAACAACCTGGCAGGCCTTGGAGCAAGCTTGTTTTCTGACCCATCAATTTGATTACTTGGTACTTTACAGTTATTAGCATTCTGGATGGAATAAGCTCCATGTCCAGTAATCATTACTTCCAGCTCTTCAGTTTTTCCTTCAGCTACTCTCACCCAGAAGGAAAAAAAAGCAACTCTCTAAATTTCATCCCACGGTTGCCACAACCCCTCTCCTCATAAGGCTCAACCCTCCCTTGTCTAATGTTTCCCTAGCAAGCCTATCAAATGAGATAATGTACATAAAAAGCCTGGTCAACAGAAAATTGCACAAATGTGAGTATTCTGTTCTAACTCCTGCTGAGACAGATTTTAAGACTGTAAATCCTTACAGGGTTGGTCATTGTGAAAGGGCATTTTCTAGTGCTGTGAACTACAAGGCCAAAAACATGACAAAAAGGGAAAGGAGCAGGACCCTCAGTCCTGACCGCCCTGAGCTTCGCAGTACAATTATGATCCCTTTTCTTGTTTAAAACTTAACCGTCTCGGAGGGGAAGAGGGCCTACTCAGACAGATGGAAATTTGTTCTTTTGGTAAAGACGTTCCTGAGAAGGAGATTCTATAGGGGCCAGAAATAGCCTAGTCCAGTCCAGGGTTTAACACCCTGGCCTTATACCACCTCTTGTCAGCTGGGTGAAATGGTGATAGTTCAGCCGGCTGGGCCACAAAAGTTGAGTTGGAAGCTGTCACCCTGGGCCTGGTAGCCCCTGGCCTCTGGGTATTTGGGCACTCCCTTGGCTGTCCTGTAGCAAACCTCACTGGAACAACCACCTTTTTTTTTTTCTGACCCCACCCTTCCTGAGGGCCTTCATTACATCCGAATGTCTTTAATGCCATTTGACTGATGAAGGCAAAGAGAGTCCATTAGGATGCCGTTTTAAATAGTTCTTTTTTAAATGTTTATATTTAATGCTGGCCTCAACCTTTCCCTCCAGCAAATCACTGGAGCAAATGAGAAATCTGTGCATTCTGACCTTCAGAGTTGGCGTTTCCCACAGAGAGAACTCATGAGGAGGGAGAGAAAGAAAGAGAGACATATATTTTTCATGCCTCCAGTAGGGAAAGCCACTTATTTCCATTTGCAAGTCAAGTGTATGCATGTGGTATGTGACCAGGAGTCCTTTCTCCTAAGCTTAGTGATAAGACTATTGGAAATCTTATGTAGCATGTGAGAAAGGGAAACTCAGAATTAGGGCCTGAGATGGGAGGTCTAAGAATGTTGGACACTGCTGAGTCCAGGAGTTTACTATCTACCCACGATTAATCAGCCTTTCTGCTTCTGGGTAAAACTCAGCATAACAGGACATTTGGATAGCAGAATGGAATCTGTCTCTGAATAACCAAATTAAACCTTTATGGTGATTGAGAAAGTAAATATATAAAAGCCAAAGCAAATTTAAGAATGACCTTTTTAAAAAAAGTGGTGGGAGAGGAATTTCAGCTTTATAGAACCAACGAAATCTGCAATGTGGACTATCTTGTTTTATGTTAATGCTAGTATGAGCAAATGTCAGTCTAGGTCCTACCTTCTTCACCCCTGGCTTATACAGGCAGTCCCCTGGGAGAGAGAGTTGCTGCCAAGTGTGCCAGTGAGGCAGAAAAGGCCAAAATGGATGCAGAAATTCAGCATAAGATCTCTCTTGCCAAGTCTGGCTTCTCAGGAATTAATGCCATGTCGAACACCAGCTGTGTGATGATGGGCAAGTAACTTAACCTCTCTGGGCCTCATTTCTAAAATAAGGAGGTTGGGCTAAATGGCCTCTAAGACCCATGTCCTTTAAATCCATGATCCTGTAATCGCTCTATTCCTTAATTATCTCATCTATAAAATGAAGGATTTGGACTCTGACTTTTAAGGTTCATTCTGGCTTTAAATCTTTGATGTTGAAAAGGGATGTAGAGACTGTTGAATAAGAGGGTAGGGTTTAAGTAGGCCCTGGCCTAAGTTGCTGACACCTTTTCAAGATGAGTGACTCTTTGTAGTAGAAGTGGGCTCTCAGAAAAAAGCTTCTTTCTCCTTAAAATTCACATATGCTGCCCATGGCCACTTGACTTTATCATATTTTGATTCTGATTTCAGATATTCCAGCCATAACTTTCAGACAGTTTTGATAAAAGACTTTGGAAAATATTCTTTGAGCAGTATGGAAAGAATATGGGATGTAGAGTCAAAAGAGGCCTGTCCTGGCTATTTCTTGCTATTTCTGTGACCCATTTAAATTTTTTTTTGGGGGGGGTCAACTCAGTTTCTTCCATAAAATAAGCAGATTGGACTAGGTGGCTTCAAAGTTTCCTTCTAGTTATAAATCTATGACCCTGTGACTTGGGGTTCCTGAGAAACCTTGGACTAAATAAGGGGTTTGCTGTAGATACGGCATTGAGCAGTGGAAGCATCTGTAGTCTTTCCCAGGAGTCTTGGCGCTGGACATTAGAGGGATCCAGGTTGGATTATCTGGGCTTCCTGCCAGTGGGGATAGACCCCACCCCTCTCTCCCAAGGCATAGTTGGATCTGATCCCAAAGTCAGACAATCATTTCTCTGTTGCTGTTCTCTCTAAGTATGGTTCTCAGTTGTGACTGAAGAAGCTTGGTCCAGTATAATCTAGGCCCTACCCACCCTTCCATTTCTTTAGCTACTGAGTCTTGCCTGTTCCTCTGGGCCAGAGCAAAAGTCACCTCTTTTCATCCAAAGATAATCCAGTTGTGTACCTGTAGATCAGCGGTTCTCAACCTGTGGGTTATATTCAATTTGTAACAATGAAAATTCATCCTGCATATCAAATGTTTACATTACTATTCTTAACAGTAGCAAAATTACAGTTTTACAATGAAAATAATTTTATGGTTGAGGGTCACCGCAACATGAGGAGCTATATTAAAGGGTCACGGCATTAGGAAGGTTGAGAACCACTGGTCTAGATCATTCATGACTGTATATAATACAGTCCAAGTATGGAGTAAAATAGAACTTTCCTCTGATGTTCTTTCCCATTTTGGGAGAAAGGAGATATGCAGGAAGAGGCCTGGAAAGATGGAAAGAATGCTAGATTTGGGTTTGAGCCCTAGTTTGTTCCTGGATGGGTTAGGTCACCTCTTTGAGTCTGTTCCCTCATCTGTTAAATGAGAGCATTAGACTAGATGAGCTCTGTGGTCCTTTCCAAGGTCATAACCTTCTGCCATTCTGGATGGATTGGAGCCATAGACCCCAAGATCAAGGAACAGTGTTTTAGTAGAAAAAGTAACCCTTAGCTGTTTGAAGAGTTGTGTTTGGGGGGCGCCTACTGATAGGTTCTCTCGAATTTTGTTTCAAAGATATAAGTAGATTAAGTGGCTAAGAGCTCTCTTAACTTTCACATGTTTCTTTTCTTTTTTCCTAATTACCTGGAGATGTGGATATAAATATCTCATGTCAACGTTAGCATTTATTATCCTATATGCTAATATATAATATTATATAATGATACTTAATAGTACATGAAACTGAATTATTTATTTAGCGGTTTATATTGGAGTTTAGGAGGTAGCTAACTGCATTGTCCATAACCATAGCACAATATTCATCTTAAGAGGCAGAAAAAACCCTACACCTAAAAATGACTCCTAAAAACACCCTCAGAGAAATGGCTCAGAGCCCTACACTTGACACTGTTGTGAGGCATTATGGTTTTTGAGACCCTTGCTTGCTTGTTTGTTTGCTTGAACATTAGTAATGAAGGAGAAGAATGTGCTGCAAAATAGCCTTGTTTTTCCTCTTATTGCCGGCCTTATTTCCCCACCATAATTAGCTATAGATGCATGTGTGTAGTGAGAATCACTCATCTCATCAGAGGAGAACATGGGTCCTGTTTGTGTGCTAACTTGGGTAATTCCTCATGTCCTACATTGTACCACAGACAAGGCTAAGGGCACTGTAGGGCAGTGGCTCATTGAGTGGTTCTTTACCACTGAGGTGAGATTTAGTCTTAGTAAACACTCTTGGGTCAAGTATCCTCCTATCTTCCAACTAAAGGAGAAAAGATGAGAAGGAATTTCAAAAGAGGCACACACCAGAGCTTTGGCCATTTGATATGGGTGGTATTTAATGACAGGCCTTTGAATGGAGTGACCTTGACCCTTTGGCCTGTTGTAATGGGCTTACAGTTGGGAAGACCTGTGTTGGAATCCTGCCTCAGGTATTTATTACCTGTAGGACCTCTGACAAGACACTTATATTCGCTGAGTCTTGGTTTCCTCATCAGTAAAATGAGGAGGTTGGACTCAGTGATCTCTGCTGGACCTTCCAGTTCTAACTAGGATCCTGTAAACCTCCTAGGCTGTTTTCCTGATCTTTATAAGAGGCATTACAGTATTAAAAGGAGAATTAAAACTACAAAGAGGAATTGAGTGGCCATGGTCATGGGGATAATCTCCAGTCCAAAAATCTCCTCAACCCATACTGGGTTTGGGGTATACGGTGGAAATAAAGAAAATAGACTTTTTATCCCCAACATCTCAAGGTAGGGCAATGTTAAAATGGAAACAATAAAGCAAAGTTTATATTTGGAACTGTGTCTTGGATGTCATCTATGAAAGCTGGTCCTCTCCCAGCCAGGACTTTTTTTTTTTTACGTCTGAATTACAGATGAATTGTGGCCCCTTGTTGAAAGCTGATGGTACAGTTTAGGCAAGGTGTCTGTGTGCCCAGTGAACCTAGGGAAGGTTCAGAAAGGGTAGGCCCACCTCATTCCCCTCCACTTTGAGGCTTTGAGTCTTCCTGTAACGTGTGGAGCTTGATTTACCGTAGCTATACATACCAATATATTGGTATACAAATACCAGTTTTTGTACCGATTGGTACAAACCAGTATCAATGCTAATATTTTCATGTGTGTATATATGCACACAGGAGGCCCATGACTTTTTTGTTATAGAGAATTGGTTTGGAAATACTCTCGACTAATGTAGTTGGTGATAAACTGTAACTTTTAAGTCTTAGAGAGTTATCTAGGGCACTAAGAATGTAAGTGACATCAAAGGGCCTTAGAAATAATCTTATCCTCATGACAAATATATCTTTATAATTTATGCCTTTTATAGTAACATTAAAAAGTGCCTCTTCAGACATATGCCTTTGCCTTTCCCTAGGCAAGACTCTACTTGGTGGTCTTGAGAAGCTTAAGTTCTGTATTAAGGGAAAGAAAAGAGTGGGTCCCTAGGTGGAAAAAAAGTTGGAAAACTATTACTGTAGGGTCATTCTAGACTTATAAACAAGTACTTAATAATTTCTTTACCCATCTATCCATCAAACCCAAAGGTCTTAATGTAGCAGGTAAGAATAATAGTTTTTCTGCCCATTGATTGACCAACAACTTGGACCCTACCTTTTAGCAGCTGAGAAGTATTCTAGATTATTTTCTTCTTTGCCATATGTCATTCTGGCTAGGGGTCCCACTCAGTGACCTCATTTATACATGTCACAGATGAAAACAAATATACTTAGGTGGTCACTAAGAATCATTTTGACCTTTGTGTATTATATGAAAAGAGAAAATATTAGCATTTCCCTTGAGGAAGTCAGAAGAGGCCGTAGTTGGAATCAGGGGTTCTTAACCTGATGTGTACTAAATTGTATGATAAGTATTTTGATAATTGTAGTACAGTATAATAGACATTATATTGGATAGGTGATATGCATATATATAATTTTAATATACTTTGTGTTCCCCATGTATTTTATTTTTTGCATTCAGAAACATTTTTCTGAGAAGAGGTCCATAGATTTCACCAGATATGTTAGGGGGTTCCGTGCAGTAATGTACTGGTAAATGTTTAACAACTAACTTGGGGAGGGGGTTATTGCGCACTACACAGTTTTAAGTTTAATGTGCATCATTAACATTTTCTCCATCACTTTCTTAAGTCTAGACAATCACCAAAGCAATAAATCAAGCCCAGATGTGCTGATTTCCAAGGTAAATAGTCATACTGAAATTTCCAGAGCGGTTACCAGCAGGCTCCACTACAAAGAAAGAATACTGGGCCCTTCTCACTGTAAAATCTATGTTTCGTTGTCTCTGTACTTTTTAACACATACATGGTTAAAATGTTGCCAGCTTCTCTGGGGCTTCTTACTGTGCTTTGAAACAGTGTGAAGTGAAAGAATACAGAAGTGGGAGTACAGTGACCTAGGTTTTTAATGTCACCAGCTGTTGGATGTTGAGCAAATCACATCTGTCTCTCTGAAACTGCCTCCTTGTCATCATGTGTAAAATAAGGGACTTTTATTTTTATTATTATTAATATTATTATTATTATTTTATACCTGCTTTTGAAGGTCTCTTGGGCAAGTCTCAGAAGTGAAGGGGTTGGCTTAGATGACCCTCGTGGCTCAGTAGGAAGAGTGCTGGATTGTCTTGCTGAACTTGGAATCATGGAACTTAACTATCATGGTACCCGAGTTCAGATCCTAACTCTGACACTTAATACCTGTGTGACTGTGGGCCAGTCACTCAATCGATGTGGGCTTTGGTTTCCTCATCTGTAAAAATGAGTGCAGTTGAACAAGGTAAAGGCATTATGGTACAATGGAAAGAGCACAACTTCCCTTGGCCTCAGTGTCTCCATCTATAAAAAGAGGGTATTGGAATAGATGGCCTCTGAGGTACCTTCTGATCCCTCCAGCTCTGAATTTTATGATCATGAATTAATTTGTCATTTCTCATCTAATGATACCGAGAAGCTTTAATCAGTATTTTCGTTAGGAAAGTAAGGTTTAGCTTCTTGTAGCAAGAGTCCTTTCATTTTATTTATTGATTGATTTTTTGTCATTAGATCCCTAGCACCTGGTACTGGTCCCTGGCCCATAGCAGGCGTATAGTAAATACTTGCAGATTAACTGTTCGATATCATATCGTGTGGCCATAGCATGAATTGGGACAGGTTTTACAAATCCACGAGGTGGTAGATTTAAACTTTCAGTTTTTAGCAAATGAGATAGACAGTCTAAATGTTTGTTGAATTTATTAATTGAGCCTTAAAAGTGTATGATACTGGGAGTACCAGCTAGCATTTATACAGCAGTGCTCACTATATTATACAATTACCATCTCATTTAATCTCATCACAGTTAAAAGGAGATGGGTGTTATTCTTATCCCCATTTTACAGATGAGGAAATGAAGGTAAACAGAGGTTAAAATGACCTGCCCAAGGTCACGTAGCTAGCCAATATCCGAGGCTGGTGTTTCTCTTTCTGTGAGTTGCTGGATGTGGTTCTCTCTCCCCTATTGATTTCTCATGACCATCTCTCCTCCTTCAGGCCTTTCCTCTCCTCCTGAGACTTGCTTTCTGAAAAGGGCAAATAGCCCTCCTTTCAGTCAGTAAGCTCCTCAGTGTGGATCTGGAGGACATCTGAGAGGTCATCTAATCAAACCTCCCCCATTTAATAGATAAAGAACCGGAGGCCCAGGGATTCTGTGATTTGTCCCAAGGTCAGCTTTGGAACTCAAGGTGACTCCTTGCTTTTTTTCTTTGAGGGAAATAAGGTTGATAGGTGGGGTGGGGAACTGTGTAAATAATAAACGGATGAGGTTACAAAGTTACAGAATTCCTAACTATTCAGCTTTGTCAGATTTGCAAATATGTGGAGAATTTAGCCCAACTCTTTCAAAGTCCCTCCTCTCTGCCCTGGTTAAACTGCTTTCAGATCTTCTTGGGACCAGCTGGTCGCATCCCTTTGGGCAGAATGTTAGCTCTAGTCCTGTCTTTCTTAATGTAGGTTTTGGTTCTCAACCTTTCCAGCATCTACTGTGCCTATTGTAGCTGTGGTTATGGGAACCCCAAGATCATGGGAGCTCTCGGTTTCCACAAGTACCTCTAAATGGTTCTTCTGGGTTTCCTTCCTGAGTCTGAATGGCTACTTGCTACTGTAAGACATATTTCTTAACTTCTCTGGACTTTAGATTCCTCATTTGTAAAACCAGAGGCTTATACTAGATGCTATCCAAGGTCCCTGGGGCAGGATTTCACTTCTCTGAGCCTCAGTTTACTCTTTCGTAACATAAAGTTGTTGAATTAGATGACCTTTAAGGTCTAATTAAGGTCATCTCTCTTTCTTAAGGTCATCTAATTAAGATCATCTCTCTTTCAGCTCTAGAGCTATGATGTTTTAACCTGTCCTCCTAGTCCTGATTGGTTTTGTCAAAAGCAGATTTACTAACCAGAAGCATCTTCCCTTATTAATGAAATGCCTTCCACTATTATCCTTTGACCTTAAGCTAAGGTCTTGATCTTCCCTATTCTGTTTTGCAAACAAGGCTGCCTGGATCCCTCTCCAGCAGACCTCTAGCTTAAGACCCTATACAATCCCTTAGCACAGGCCTCTTCTAATAGCCCTCCCACCATATTATTTCAGGAATTCCCTAGTTCAGAAACTGTTTCAGTTCCTCTTATCAATCAGTGAATAAGTAATACATGCCTACTATGTGCTAGGAACCATGTTAGGTGCTGGGGATACAAGTGCAAAGAATTTAGTGATTGTTACTGTAAATGCCAGTTTCATGTTCATAGTATTCCCTTATGGCTCATGCTCCATTGCCATGGAAAGTAGCTTTCTAGGTTGCAGTTTTGCAATTAGGAAAAATAATAATACAAATATACTGTGAAGAAGGGCAGCACCCCCCCAATATATACATACCACCAGTTTAATACATGCATATATATAATGTATATGTGTATGTACACATGTGCATGTGTGTATCTATGCATACTTCTCAAGTGTAATTTTAAAAATAACAACATCTACTACTTCTGCTCCACACACATACACCCTCCCCTGCCAGTTAATGCCAGGTCTGGAACTACAAGGCAGTTTTAAGGTTATGGTCAGGGTTATAGGATACTGACTTGCTAGAACCAGAGGTGGGAAGGATAAGGGAGGGAGGGAGCTTGGTACCCTGGGAAAAGCCCTGGCTCTGGAGTACGAGGACCCAAATTTGTATTTTTGCCTCTGTTGCTTATACCTATGTGACTCCCTGGGCCTCAGTTCTCCCCATCTGTAAAATAAACGGTTGGATTAAATTGTCTCTGAGGTCCCTTCTAGGGCTAGATCCAAAATCCTCATTAAAGATCTACATATGGGTTGTCTGGTTGCCCCACCTAAATCTTCAGGTTATAGGTAAGAACATTAAGTCACAGAGAGGATTAGATTACTGCAAAAGATTGCATGATGAAATGGTATATTTCAGGCAGTGTTACTTTTTTTTTAAAGCATATAAAACTAATTCATCCTTACATAAATATCTTTTTATAGTTGACTTTAGTCAACTATACTTCTAGAAAATAAGGTTTTTGTTGTCTGACAATGTCCAAAATTAGCATGAGTGGAAATGACTTCTTTAGCAAAGAAGTATCTTCTCCATTCCCGAAGGTCCTTGCAAATGTCTTTTTTTTTTTGCCATGAACTGGAATATTTTGCACTTTTAGGAGTGAAAAATGACTACTTGAATTTTGTATCTACAAGGGCATATAGATACAATTTTGTTCTGTAAGTAATGATTGCCTTTATGTCTAGAAGAATTCCAGTTGTTAACGAATTGCTGTATTGCCTCTATTCTCAGATCTACAAGCTGTCTCGATGGCTTAGGGCACCTCCAAAACTGTTTGTAAAGGAGCAGCCCTAGAGACAAGAACTTTTTAGTTCGTATACTTCTCTGAGACTTGCTTGCTCCTTTTTCTGTTTGATCATTTTCTTAGTAAATGCTCTCCCTGGCCAACTGCCTTGGCATTGCTATCTTGGCAGCTCAGGTATGAAAGGATTTATTTTTTGCAGGTAGAAATATAAAAGAAAGAAGAATGGGTAGGTAGAAAAAAAGGAAATCAGAGGCACTAAATCTAGGAAAAGTTACTTTGCAACTCTCATTTTGAAGGTCAAGACCATTCTGCCATATCAAGATGGAAGGTACCTTAAGACAAAGATAGAGAGATTAGAAAGACAGATACATAGACAGAAATAGTTAGAGAAAGATAGAAAGATAGAATTAATGAGCATTCATTAAATGCTTACTATGTGCCAGACATTTATGCTAAGCCCCAGGGATACAAATTCAAGCAACATCGTGCCTGTTATGGAAAAAAAAACAAAAAACACTGACATTATAATGGGGAAAGACTACATATAAAGGGAAGCTGGAAAAAGGGGCAAGGTGGGTACTTTGGTGGCATGGAAGCAGGGCTTAGAGAGGCCTGGGCCCCAGCAAACCAAAGCAAAAACTGATGTTTGCAAGAATAAACCCCAAAATCTGAAATAGCTTTAGAAATGTGTTAGGTTGTTTGGTAGAGGGGAACAAGCTAGAAGGAGATGTGACTCCCCTTTCCTCTAGGCTCTAGGAGGTATATATCATATAGGATTTGGACGAGGATACCTACCCATTAACCACGGATACACAGTTAAGCAATTTTGCCCAAAAGGCAACATGTAAACAAGATAGATTGAGATGGATATCAGAAAATGTAAACATTCAGTAAAATGTGGGTGAACCCATAGCATGAGTTTGGGTAGACCTTTATTAAGCTCTGGGTGTGGAGACAGAATAAGAATATTCTGGGTGGATCTGGAAACTGAGAGAACCCAAAACTCCTTGTAACCATGTATGATATTCCTAGAGAGTTACCGAACATTCTGGGTTCAAACAATTTCTGATCACATAATGTTAGATTTAAACAGTCTGATAAATAATAATATATATGGACCTATTAGAGCTAATGAATCCAGGAATGAAGTCCAAATTAACTAACTAATAGGGAGGAGGTAGAGAAGGTGATTCTAGTCAAGGAGAGAGAGCATGGTGGTTCATAAGCCTTGGGAAGTATTCCAGTTACATATCACTGAATTCATCCATGAATTCATGATTGTGGGTTGATGACCACCAATACAAATCTCAATGCCTCCACCCCTCTTGTAGTCTCCCCAGACAGAATCATTGCAATCATTAAGCAGCATGCATGGTAGAGTGGAAAGAGCCTTGGATTTGGAGTCAGAGCACATGGTTCATATCCCACTTCTGTGACTTAATTTCTCTGCTCCTTTTTCCTCATGAAAAATGAGAGGGTTGAACTAGTTGATCTCCATGCACTGTCCTAGCTGTAAATCTATGACCCAATCTTCTGATGATAACCTCTGCAAACTTAACTGGCCTGGTACCTAGGTCATTGCTGGATCCCTAATGGACACTTTTCTGGATTGGTAGGCCCTTCCAGAACATGAGTTCTGCTGGCATAGACTCTAAAAAAGTAGCATTCCTGTCAATATGTTGATGAAGCTTTGGGGACAGGGAACAGATGTGATTCCAGAAATATAAGGAACTCCTAATGAGAAAACTCCTTCTACTAATATAGCTTAACATCTTTTCTTCACCTTACAGCCTTACAGAAGTTTCTCTAAGGCACTCAGGTGAAGTGACTTGCCCAGGACAACACACCCCCAAATAAGGGACAGGATTTGAGATCTTTCTGTCTCCAAGGACCTGTCTCTTTAGTAGCCTTTAATAAATGTCAATTTTCTACAAAAAAATGAACTCATCTTTTGGAAAATATATATTCAGATGGCTCACATACCCATTTTGAAAGACCTTAAGGAACATCTCTGAATCCCCCTATTAAGATGATCTCTACAATGCATTTGTGGTTGCTTTTAAGCAATCACTAAACACCATATTTTTCTGAAGAAAGTCTCGTGCCAGAAACAATCATTTTCCACAGAAATTGATGTTTGCTTTGCATTCAAAAAAGTGCCCAAATCCCTATGGTTGAGATTTTTTTTTCAAAAGAATGTTTCTATAGAATAAAAGTGAAAGCATTCAACCTTTTCTTCTCCCTGTCTCTATGAAAGTTAGTTCTGATTTAAATTGGAGGAGGGAAAATTGAGGGGAAAGAAGAGGGAGGTAGGAGATGGTGATAAAGGTATGGGGAGACACTTCTGAAATAGTCTTAAACTCCCTGATTCTGGGATGGATTGCAGATGACCAAAAATGAAGAGGGCATGAGTATAAAAAATATTTAGAGACTGCTAATTTCTTCTTTGAGTTTGTCCCACCACTAAGACATTCCCTGTAACCAAGCATTAAGATTTCATTTCAGGACTTTGACTAAGAAGAATAAGCTTAATTTGAAATTCAGTCAGCTAGTCATCAGGTAAAGTCATTTCTCTAAGAAATTATGCTTTATTTGAGGAAAGTGGGAAAATCCTTATACAGAAAAAGTCTTCCAGTTTGTCTGAACTTACTAAGGGCAACTGGGAACTAAAGATAAAGGAGGAGTCCCTTGGGAAATAGATAACTGTAAAAAAAAAAAAAAAGACCCAGCCTATACTTGGTACTGCAAGCAACTTTCTCTATGAATTTTTTTCCCCTTCTGCTCAGTATTTGTCAGAGAATTTCAGTTCAGTATGGAAATAAATGAAAGGAGAACAGCTTGTAAACGGTGACAGTTCAGAATGCCTCTTACAGGTTACCCAATAGTGTTTTCTGTAAAATTGAGTTTATTGTGGTTATAGGATCTGGGTGCGTTTTCTTGGTAATGATAGATATGAAGCATCGTTGATAGGTGTGTTCAACTTTTTCAAAAGGAAAAGTTCTGGTTCTGATGTAAATGATGGTTAGTATTCCAGAAGACAGTGTAAGTTGCTTTATTGGACAGTTTCTTTGGTGTATGATTGTCCCCTTAAATAAAATGATGGTTTCAGTGCTAGGAATGTTGAATGTTTTCCTTTTGAACTCATCTGAGAGTGAGAAGATTTGGAGTCGTAGTCCTTGCCTCTGCCACTAACTGTTGGCTTGTAACACTGGACAAATCATTTGATTTCTCTGGACCTCAGTTTACTCATCTGTATCATGACTAAATGGGACTAAATCTTCTCCACAGTCCCTTCCCAAGTGCTAATAGTCTGTGATTCTATAAAGATGCTATGACATCTTAACTCTCTTTTCCCTTTTTTAGTTTTCCAGGCCTAAAATACAAGTTCACTTATAGGTAATAATATGGCATATTTCTTTTTAAAGCATGTTAGTTTAGTGCTGTGTTAATTATAAAAAGGGATGTACAAACTTCTCTCTTATTTAGAGGAATGGAGAGATTGGCCTTTAAGTTGAAAGAAGTTTGTTTAGGTACATGTCCAAAAATGGTTCTTTCAAGAGAGTGCCAGAAAGTGGATAAGCATTCAATGCCATTTTCTCTAAGATATATCTTGGGAATTTAGGGTGGTGGTGGTGGTGATTGTGGTGGTTGTTGTTGCTTTCCAGTGTACTGAAAATTAGCTTTGTGGCTTCAGGGTAAGGAGGAAACTTATGACTTATTCTTTTCCAAAGAAGCCTAGCAGAAGATGCTAGCAGGCTTCAGTGGCTCATGGCTCTGTGGGTTTCTTCTCTGCCATATGCTTTGAGCATAGGGAATATGACTCAGTGACAGTGGCTGTTTGAGAAGCAATTGAGTTTAGACAAACAAAAAAACAAGAAATTACACCTGTTAGGGGAGCAATCCAGAAATTTTAAACAAAATTTCATAACTAGTTGATTGGCTATTGACTGTAAGTCTTTATGAAACAACTCTTAAGTGAGATGCATATACATTTCTGAGCCAGCTATTCCACACACCTGTTTCCAGTTCATGGTAAATTTCTAATGCCTATCACTACTATAAAGCTATCTTCCTAACATAAGAAATTTAAAATATGTTCTCCATAAATCACTATTTTAGATTAGCATTGTTAAACTGCTTCTGTTTCAGCATGCTAAGAATTCTTATCTTTGGTCTGAAGAGGAAATTATAACAAGTAGATTATTTCTTGGTAGCAATCCATTGACTCTAGAGTAGATTGGTAGTGGGACACCATTCAACCCTTTGCTTACCCTGAGTAGGCAGAACCAATTATGTTTAATTCAGTTGAATGTAAACAAGTATTTATTGGAGCACTTTATCTGTGCTCAGCATTTCTAGGCAGTATGGGGTGGGTGTAGGTGTCAGGGGAGAGATACAAAGAAATATTTGACCTAATCCCTGCCCTCAAGAAGCACACATATGCATTAGGTAGTCAGTCTAACACATTTCTAAACTGAGTAATATGCAGTAGAGTTTAATCCCCTGGAGTTTGCAAAAGATATGAGCTATTTTAAACCTTATTGCCACTATGAGTACTTTAAGGGACCCATGACTTGTCTTTGTTTTTATATTTGCATCTCCAGCATTTAGCATAGTGTTTAGCATATGGTAAGCAATTAATTAATGCCTTTTCATTCATTCATTAATCGTTCCTTTATTCATTCATTGCTCTTGAATGTTCACACCCAAGTTCTATCATAATATCTAATCCTTCCTATGAAGAACTCAGGATTCAAAGGTTTATGGTTGCCTTTTGCTGGCATAGCATTTTGGTTTGGAGTGTCTACGTGGCTGACTTACAGCTATTAAAAGACGTTTCCATCTCGGGTGGAGTGAGTCAGTTATTACATCCTAGCCTGGCCCATCTTTTAGTCTGGATGAGAGCAAACCAATGGTAGAGTTCCTTATGGTTAACGTCCCTCTTAACAAAAAAAATGGGAGAGGGGAGCATGTAGTTAATTATAACTTGCCCCTAAGGTGATAGAGTTTATTATTATTATTATTTATTATTATTATTATTATCCTTATTTCTGCATCTCATTGGCACAGGTTAGAGAATCTGAGGAAAAAGAATGAATAATTTTTGGATGACTCAGATGCACCACGCTGGACAGCTCCCAGCCTCTGTGAGTCTCTCTGGGCTCCAGGAAGGTGAGGATGGGAGTGAGAAAAATAGTCACTCCTTGCACCTACCAAAGGAGCCTCTAGGAAGTTCAGTGGAGAAGAAGGGTCTGTGTATGCAAAATCTCCCATCAACGGCACTTTTGACCATGTTTGGAAGGCATGAGGAGTAGGCAGGCAGGTGGGGAGAAGTCCTCATAAAAGGGGAGGGGGGGCGGATTTTCCTTTTATTAAGTTCCTTTGACTTCACACAAATGCCTCAGCTCTCACTCCCACCCTCTATAGTGCTGGGGTTTAACAGTCCCATGGAGCTCTCTGCTGGTCAGATCACATCAGGCACATTGTTTTCCATTCTGGACAGTACATTTTTAAAAGTACATTCTGGACCATGACAAACCAGAGTGTACCCAAAGGAAGGCAGCCAGGTAATGAAGGGTCTGGAAATTGTTTGATAGGGAATAGTTAAAGGGACTAGGAGTATTGACCCCAAAGTGTGGAAAATTAAGGGGAGAATGAAACTGAAAATATTTACAAGGGTTGTCACATGGAAGGGGGGAGATAGATCCTCCTTGTGCTGACCAAAGCACAAGGTGAAGCAAGGCAGATTTTGGCTCAGTATAAGAAAGAACTTTCTAACAGTTGAACAGGCTACCAGTGGATGTACTGCCAGAGTAAGGAGTGCATTCCTCATCCCTGGTAACTATTCAGTCACGGGACTATCACCATTTGGTAGACACATGCCTAGTTGGACAGTTTGGTGGTATGGTGGAGAGAGAGCTTGATCTGGAGTCTGAAAGACTTGAGTTCAAATCCAGCTCAGACATTACCTAACCTGGGAATGGCATTTAACCTGTCTCAGTTTCCTTATGTGTAAAGTGGTGATAATAATCACACCTACTTCCCAGGGTAGTTGTGAAAATAAAGGTGAAATAATATTTGTAAAGTACTTTACAAATCTTAAGGCACTATATAAATGCTGGTTATTATTATTATATTGGAGAAAGGATTCCTGGAGTAGGTGGTAGATTGGACTAGATGACCCATAAGGTCTGTTCCAACCTTAAAATTTTATGACTGTGAAATTAAGGGGATCAAACGATTTCATTTAATTTCATTATTTAATGAATTAATGAAATTACTTTCCTAATCACTCCATGAAGAATTTTATCCAGCCTCCGGGAGCTGGGAAAAATAAAAAGGGATTATGTCAGATTAGAGTTCTAATTCTACCACTTTCTGCTTCAGTCACGGAGTCTGAGCCTTAGTGTTCCCAACTCTAAAATGGAGATAATTATAATTGCCCTCCCTGCCTCAGAGCTGTTATGAGGTTCAAAGGAGAGAATCTCTTCAAAAGCACTTAATTTGTTTAAAAAAAAAAAGCCCTTTGTAATCAGTCAGAAGCCTTGGATTTATATGCTGCCGCTTGATGTGACTTGAGCAAGTCACTTAACCTCTGTTTGCTTCAGATTCCTCATTTGTGAGATGAGGGGGTTGGACTAGAGATGACCACTGAGGTCCCTTCCAGCTCTAGGTCTATGGTCCTGTGACTTTTAAGGTTTTTTGGTTTTTGTTTTTAATTCATACTGTCTTGATTCCCTTCTCCTAGGTGAGCGACCCTTTCCTTGCACGTGGCCGGACTGCCTTAAAAAGTTCTCCCGCTCAGACGAGCTGACCCGTCACTACAGAACCCACACCGGGGAAAAGCAGTTCCGGTGTCCACTGTGTGAAAAGCGCTTCATGAGGAGTGACCATCTGACCAAGCATGCCCGGCGTCACACTGAGTTCCACCCCAGTATGATCAAGCGATCTAAAAAGTCCCTTGCAAATCCTTTGTGAGACCCTGGATGTACCGGGGGAGGTCAGGACAGCAAAAAAAACAAAAAAAGAAAGAAAGAAAAAAAAGACCCTCAGAGGCAGACAAATGGGAAAAAAAAAAAAAACCCAAGCCCCAGAGGTGGCCCACTTTTCAGCACAGGAAGGCAACTGCTGTACAGTCGACATTCAGAGGTTTTCTCTCCTTGCATTTTTTTTTAAGCACATATACCTGAGGTTGCAGAGTCAACAGTCTTAAACCATCTCTGATTAAGGAGGGAGAGAAGATGCATTGGGGGGATGGGGGGAGGGGGGAGGGCGAGGGAGGGATCGAGGGGGTGGGCTAAGGGGAGGGGGTAGTAATTTAAGGAATCAAAACACTGGTGTACATATGTTTGACTGGGTGAGTCAACCCGTGGTTATCACATAGTGATTCCAGGGCCATCATGCTTGCTGTTTTTCCGAATTTTGTTTTTGTTTTTCTTTTTGATGTATTACGCTGAGTGTGCTTAAATTTCCTTAGCAAAAACCACTCTCTGAATCACGTTAATTTAGGAAATAAAAATGGGTAGCACAGCCTTCTCTTTCGGAAGCAAGATCACATCTGCTTGAGCATGATCACCCCTCAAAAGACTTGAAAACAGAGACGACTCCTAGGCGGTGGGTATGCAGACATTCAACTTCCACTATGCTAAAGACAAACCTCTCAGAGATTACGCTAAGTTCAACCCCTTTATAATCTTCATAGGAATTCTTCTCTTTTGAACCCAGGCTGTACTTTTATTTGCTGTGACAAAAGTCGAGTAAATGAAGCTCATGCTTTAAAGTTGAGATCAAAGATACCCTTTGGCATCGTGTTATAAACCCGCTTTTATTTAGATTTTTGTCATTTGTTGCCAAGTACAGGCTAGGAAATCGTGATCAAGATGGGATCACTAGTATGCAAGCAGCTCAGATTTGAATTTAACTCTACTAATTGGTCAGGGTTTCCTATCCTTTCTGTTCACATCATCTTACTGTACCATAATGCCACGGATGGGCAGGGCTTTTCCTCTTTTGTATTTTGTTTGAATGGGTGCCTGACAACAGCTATGTCTTGAAACCTGCTGGTGGGTTAAAGGTCTCTTCTTCCCATGTTCATATAAAACCCCCACTCACAGGAGCAAGAGTTACCAAAAAAAAAAAAAAAAAAAGGGAAAATTGAGCCAAGATCTAGAAAGAGAAATAAATATTATCTGCAGGTGATGTAAATGAAAATTGCTAAGGTGATTTCAGAGAGCGCCCTGGCCCTATATAGCGGCCACTTTTAGAGAGCATAGGCAGTTGGATTACTGTACCACCCTGAAAACATATCGCCATATTTTTACGGCATAAATTTCACCACTACATACCTTGTACGGAACATAGGTGTCTATGAAGGCTGAAAAACCAATATGTCAGCAATAGAGCATGGACCTAAAAACCGCATTTTTAGCCTTCAAAGCTAAGTGGCCAGAAAATAAAAATCAGCTGCATTTTCAGATGGAAAGAGACACCTCGAAGGAGGAAAAACAGAAGTGACGGTGGGGAAATGTTTACATTTTTTTTTTCAGAAATAAAACTTTCTGAGCATTTTGTTATCAGATCTTTAAAACAGGGAGCTAAGAGACACACTCTAACTTATACATGTTTATAGAGCTTGTCATGTAAGATTAGGGTGCATGCCTGTAGTGAAGACATTATTTTACCTGACAGAAGCCTGCTTCTAGTGCAGAAGCAACAGCAACCTAAGACTCCCAGAGAGGGGAGCATCAGAGTCGCTTGCTTGGTCTGTTTACCAGTGTTGTCTTTGTAGTTCTGTAAGGAGAACTGCTTTTTTAACATTTGGGACTTGGAATAGTCCAAGGAATTAACAAAAAAAAAAAAAAAAAAAAAAGGAATGAATTTTCCCCAGGGAAAGCATGTCAGGAAAATAATGAACACTTTCTACCTCTGTTTCAGCTTTTTGAAACACTTATTTTAAAACCAAACTTTCATTTCTGTGTCCAAACTGAGTTTTAGGGACATTTGTTCTTCCATATGAAATAGGCCTATCGCCTGTTTCCTGCTGAACCCCTAGAATGATTGTGCTCACTGACATTCTGCACGTGGCCTTTGGTGATTCAGGAGTTGGTAGTTGCCTAGCAACTCACCAACTTCCAAAACCTCATCTTCCTCCTCCCTCCCCTCAGCCCCCCCCTAAAGAAATTAGGGAAAAGGAAAAAAAAAACACAAGCCAAGTCAAATCAAGACAATCTTTCTAAAAGTCTACTCGTGGCTTCTGTCTAGCACTTCTGTGGACAAATGCAGCACTTGTTAAAATAAGATGCACAATTTACTTCCCTCCCCCAACCCCCACCCCCCCAAAGTTGCTACTTACCTTTTCAAGTTGTAAAACACACATTTGATATTCTCTTACCTGTTACCATGACAAACGGTAAAATCAAGGCTACTTTTTATTCTTTGTGATAAATCCTGTTTTAAAATTCACAGACAGGAACCAGCATCCTGATTAGAAGGACTATATCTTGATATAGTTCAAATAGGATTACTAGAGTTCATTGAACACTAAAACTATGAAGTAATTACTTTTTATATTAAAAAGACCATGGATTTAACTTACTAAAAATCCAAATTCAGGATAGTAATTTTTGTTTACTTTTTTAACCAACTGAATTTTTGAAAGACTGTTGCAGGTGTTAAAAAGGAAGAAAAAAAAAGTGTTTTATCTAATAATATTGTATGTAGTTGTCATTCTGGGAAAACAGTAGTTTTAGCGTTAACTCCTCTCCTTGATTAGGGGGGAAAAGCCCTTCCTTATGGTGGAAAGATGCTGTGGCTTAAAGGTATAGCTTACATCATGCTTCTTTTGAGAACTATACTTGGTAGCTTATAATTACTGAAAACCGATTAGTTGTCAGTTTGCAGATAGATTTAGCACAGTACTCATCGTTCTGAATAGACTGTTTCTTTCACTACAGATGAATGATCTGTAACACTGTAAAATACCAATCTTGACAACTGTTTAACCAGTTTTATTTTTGTACAGTATTAGTGACCTAAGTTATTTTGCTGTCCCATTTTTTTGTAAATCAAAATGAAAATGAAAAAAAAGAAAGTATCCTGACAGTAGGGATTTTGTACATATGTATATAAGTTGTCAAATAAACATAATAAAATGGTATGAACGGATTGACTGATCTGAGCCATGGTGTGATGGGAAGGCTCAGGTCTCAGCTGCTGTAATGGAGAAGGTACCAGCATCCATGGCTCTCACAGCACTCTTTACAGTAACTATGGAGGTCACCTTGACTTTTGTACATTCCATTGTAGGAAATATTTGTTCATGTTTTGAATTTTATTTCTGTCCAAGGAGGTAGGTGGAATGGAGGCCACCACAACTGTGGTATGAGCTGGAGGGAAAATATATTCTCCTATCAACGTTACTGCTCCTTGGGAATGACAGATCATTGGCACCAGTCAGTGTTATGAAACTCATAATTCTGTGGTGGTATGTTTGGCACCCTGCAGAAAAAGGTCCATAGACTTCTATCTATCCTTTTCTCCAGAAGGTCACAATTGCACATGGTTTTTGAACAACGCTTTACAATTTACAATGCTCTTGTCACGTACATTACTTAGCTCTTAGAGACCTTGGAGACCATTTCATCCCATCATAGACTTCTTTGACAGTCTGGTGAAGCCTATGGGACCCGTCTCACAATAAATGCATGAAATGAAATATATAGGCTTACAAAGGGTTTAATGGATGCTGGATTCCTTTTTTTTTCTTTTTGGTCTTTTTGGAGGGGGGAGGGCAGGGCATCGGGGTTCAATGACTTGCCCAAAGTCATGTGGCTAGTAAGTGTTAAGTGTCTGAGTCCCGATTTGAATTCAGGTCCTTCTGATTCCAGGGCCAGTGCTCTATTCACTGCGCCACCTAGCCACCCCAAGATTCTAAGTTCTTACGGGTTTTTCAGGTTCCTTACCCTGATTCAGTCCCTCTCCCTCATACATCAATTAAGAAATTTAGATCCAGAATGACTGACTTGCCCAGGGGCACACAGGAAATAATCTTTTAAGAGTTTAGGATTCGAACCCAGGTCCAAGGGCTGCAAATGAAATGGTCTTTCTACTATGTCAGGTTGCATTTACTCAAAATCCTTTGATGTAAGCAGAGCAGATTTTTCTTAGGTTCATTTTCAGAAAAGGGGAAACAGTTCAGAGAAAGTTGCCCAGAAAGTTACAGAGCTATTGTTGCTTCCAATCTATAACCTTCTTCCAACAGGTAATAGGCCTTAAGTCTTAGCTATACTTCTATTTTCCATATGCCTAAACTGGGCTCTTAGTTTACTATGCTTAACAAATGTTTGTTGAATGAAGACAGTACCACAATGTAGTCTTTTAACTAATGGCTACAATCTTTACAACTTTCTTAGCTGGGAGCTGATTGTGATAAAATGTTTAGTTCCTTTCTGATTTCTCAGGAAGAGAGGGCATGGCTGTATGGGAGGGAGAATTCACGTTGATAAAGACACAGATTATAAATTGCTTTGCTAAGAAGCCTCAGGGTAGTTAAATAAACCATCAGGTTGATAATATGGCTATAAAGGTAACAGGGAGCTGATCAGTGAGATACATTAAACATGACATAATTAGAATTGGGATTAGGCAGTTCCTTGTCCAGACTGGACAGAAGAGGATAAAGCTTGTCAGTCCTTCTCCTAACAGTCTGAGGAGGCTTTGTAGGAAGCAGATTTCAGGAGATAAGAACTGACATTTATATAATGCTCTAATGTTTGCAAGCATTTTTACATAAAATCTCTCATTGGAGGAGCATATGCAACAACCCCAGTGAGGTACGGTGTATTGTAGACGTTATTATCCCCATCTTTCAGAAAGAATGATTTACACTAGGATTACACAGAAACATTTTTAACCCGGGGTTTTTTCCACAGTGCGGACACTTCTAGACTCTTGAGAAAAGGATGTTTTGGGTATAGAGTACCACTGTGGAGAAACTTGAGAAGTTGGGAGTAAAATGAGCAGTTGGAGAAAATAATTCAACATTTAATAAGCCAATCACATAGTGTTAAGGCATTGTTGAGAGCTTAAAGTGAATGAAAAGTTGTCTCAAGCTTAGAATGTAATAAGAGAGAAGCTAGGCGTAATAAAAATGATAATAAATGGTGGAATCTAGTAGGCATTTTAAGATAAGAGAATTGGCAGGAACAAAACCAAAGCATGTTCAAGAAAGGCCAAATGGTTCTCTTCAGATGGAGCTTTGAGAGCTGGGAGGGTCCACAGCGATCCATCTAGCAGCTAGATTCTAGCTCAGCCTCCTCCTTTTACTGATAAAGGGACTGATGTAAAGAGGTTGAGTTATTTACCCAAGGGCACAGAATGGGAGTGACAGAACTCTAATGTTGGGCTTCTGACTCCCAAGTCTGAAGTCTGACCCCAAGTTTTTGTCTTGCTTTTTTTTTTTTTTAACCAAAAACCTACAAAGACGGTAAAAGTTAGATTAAGGGAATGAATCGCTAGATGTATCATTTTAAAGAACTTTTAGAATTAAAAAAATATATAAGGCACCCCAGGCAACTCCCTGAGACTATTACATCTCAGTAAAGGTGCTGATTTTTACTGAGAGGCAGGGTTCCTCACCATCAGCTCCCTCTACTCATAAAATCACAGGACTTATCTCCTTCCCAACAGGTCCCTCAAAAAGATGACCTTAAGCCATCAAGCGATTTGTATTTGATAGATAAGGAAAAAGGAGATCTAAAACTGTTTAGTGACTCGTCCAAGGTCACCTCCCAGTTGACAATGGATCTGGGCCTAGAACTCGGTTTGTAGGAAAGAAAGGAAGGAAATAAAACACTGATTAAGCTCTGCTGTATGGCTGGAAGTGTGCCAAGCACTTTTGCAATATTATCTTGTTTCATCCTTGCAATAACCTTGCAATGTAGGTGCTATTTTTATTTTCATTTTACTGCTGGAGATACAGAGGCAGCCAGAGGTTAAAAGTGACTCGTCCAGGGTCACGCAGCTAGTAAGTTTCTGAGACTGGATTTGAACTCAGGTCTTCCTGACTCCAATCCTGGCATTTGATCCACTCTGTCACCATCTAGGTGCTTCCGGGTTGTAGGTACGTAGTAATCGGGCTTAAAATCAGGAGAACATGGGTTTAATTATATTAGCTAACATCAATATAGCTCTTACTATGTGCCAAGCATCGTGTTAAGAGCTTCACAATTACGGTCTTGTTTGGTCCTCACACTAATCCTAGGGATAGGTGCTATTATTATCCCTATTTTATCGATGAAGAAACTGAGGCAGAGATTAAGTGACTTGCCCAGAGTCACACGGCTCCTAAGTATCTGAAATCAGATTTGAATTGTCTTCCTTACTCCCCATCTGATGTTCTTCCTCCGACATTAGATATGTGACCATAGACTCTGGGAGTCTCCATTTCTTCATCTGAAAAAGGAGGGTAATGAAAATATTTTAGTATCTCCCCACAGGGTTGTAGTAAGACTCAGAAGAGTAAAATGTGAGTTATAATTATTAGTACTATTATTGTTATAGTGGGGGTTAAGACTAGTCCAGGTTAGATTTCAGAGGACCTTGGTCCAGTGGACAGAAATCTGAATTTGGTTGGAGTTATATTATCTAGCTCTACCATGTAATAACAGGGTGACCTTGGACAAATAATTTCCTCCCTTCCATTTTCTGATGTATAAAAGGACAAGGATGAGTCTTTCAAATGTAAGGTTCTGTGATTTTATAACTCCCATGAAGATGCTCATTGCCGTGGTATATTTTTCTCATCTGGAATTTCTTTAGAAATTGAATATTAGACCCACATCTTTGACCTCCTGATTTCTACTAACTTCTGACATAGTACCTACCCCCTGGAACTCTAGTGAACCTGGAAAAGGCAAGTAAAAAGTTGATGGGATGATGCTTTTTATTTTGTCTGAAGTATGTGGCAAAATATCCCTTTCCCCAAGAAGTGATTGTGAATTTAGGGACTGCACCTATAAAGGAGGCTGGTGTATTTCCTATAAAAATGTAAACATGGGTCCTAAGTGTTATAAAGATTGTAAACACTATAATAGAAGTTAATGGGAACCCTCCAGGTCTAAGTAGGAGCACCCTTAACATGCACATAAGTACTATATAGGAGGATTGTAAAGAGAGATATGATGAGGAGGCAGAATGGAAGATGACACTCTTGTAATCTGGGTTGGGTAGGGGGAACATGGCCCAAGGAGCTGAGTAGTGAATAGCTACAGGGTGCTCATTAGGAAAACAAGATCGAAGAAAAGAGAAATTGAGAAGGGATGGGTGAATCCATGTTGTGCAATCAGAATTGCAGCAACTAAGTACAACCTTGGAGAGCCTAAGGGGGTGGGAATTGAAACAGAAAGAGATTGGGAAAGGGAGAGGAAGAGGGAGACATAGGAAAAGGGCTGGGGGAGGGAGAGAGAGAAGAAAATTAGGGAGAGAAAAAGAGGGAGGGAGATAGGAAGAGAAAGAGAAAGGAGAAAGGGAGAATATAGAGGGAGGGAGAAAAAGGGAGGAAGACTAGAAGGGAGAAATAAGAGAAAGGTGGGAGGGAGGAGGGAGAAAGAGAAGGGGAGGGAAAGAGAGAAAGAACACTGGACCATTATGTGAGGGGGTCCTTACTTAGGCAGCTAGGTATAGTGGGAAAATTTATTTGGAGTCATAGAAACCAAATTCAGATGCCAGAACTGCCTTTTGCTACCTTTTCTCCTGAGCAAGTCACACTCTCTGGACCTCAGTTGTTTGTTTGGGTTTTTGTTCATTTGTTTTTGGAAGGGGGAAGGCAAGGCAATTGGGATTAAGTGGACTTGCCCCAGGTCATACAGCTAGTTAAGTGTCAAGTGTCTGAGATCACTTTTGAACTTGGGTCCTCCTGATTTCTGGGCTGGTGCTCTATTCACTGTACCACCTAGGTTCCACTTTTTTTTTTTAATTGGTTTATTTACTTTTAGTTTACAAGATTCAGTTCCACCAATCCCTTGAGTTTCAAATTTTCTCCCCTCCCATGGCGGCATGCAGTCAAGTTTAGGATCTGCAAATACTTTCACATTGGACATTAGGCTGGTTGTATAGAAGGGTTGTAACCGATGGAATCATCGGTTACAATGGGAACAATGGGAAAGAGGAAACAAATGTTTGTTTTTTTAATCTGTAAAAAAAAAAAAAAAGTAGCTTAAATTAGATCTTCTCTAAAATCCCTTCCTGCCCTAATTTTAATCCTTTGATTCCCCTGCAAGGGCCAAAGGTTAACTCAGTCCAGGACAAGTTGGTAACTTCACTTTGTACTTTGAGAGTCAGGGGTCCTATTGAACTTAGTCAATTTATTAGGACTTGTGCTTAGTGAGGAGAATACAAAGCAAGTCAAGGAATTCAACTGCTGATGGTGGAGACAACGTGTAAATACTGAATGAGAACTCTACTAGGTAACTGTTTACAGCTCCATTTGGAAATCGAAGTTTGTCCGTAACAGGAGCTACTGAATCCAGGACCAGGTATCCCCCTTAGGATTTTATGCCTACAGATTCAGTGTCCCAGAGTGTGTGCCATGGCCTTGGTAAGGTTTTGTTGGTTTGTTGTTGTTTTTTTAATTGTTGGAACCCAATCTAGGCCGTGTAGGGAGACCATTCTCATTCTAGGGAGAGCACTAACCCAGGGTGAGAAAAACCTGGGTTAGTTACTCTGTTGTAGGAGTCAGGAGACCCAGCTTTAAGGGTCTCAGCTCTTCTCCCTGCTAGTTGTTTGCCTTTGGGTAAGTCACAGAATCTTCCTGAGCCCCTGTTTCTCTATCTGTCAAGTGAGAGAGTTGGACTAATTGGAAACCTAATGAATCTTTTAAAATACTGTTTAAATAGAGCTCACCTCACCTCCACTCCCTGACTCTAATTAAACTAGGTATGTTTTTCACATTATGAACTTCCTAGATGCCCCATTTCCTAGATGCTAGTTTAAATATGACCTTAAAGAATCCTCAGGGGCAAACATCATGAAGAGTCAGGCATACAGTAGGTGCTTCATAAATGCTTATTTATTTATTCATTCATTCAGGTCTTCTAGGGGTGACCTGGGGCTGTTCTAACTGCTTCAGTAACTTGTGTTCTTCCTGTTCTATATAGTGCTATCTCTTCTTGACTGCATTTTAGCATGAGAATTTTTCCTTTTTGAGCTACTGCATTTATAACTATGTCCTTCCTGTCTAACCCTGGCTTCCTTTAAGTCTCAGTGATTTCTTGCCTTCTGCAAGAAGCCTTTCCTGGTCACCCTTAATGCTAGTGCCTTCCCTTTGTTGATTATTTCCAATTTATCCTATACATATCTTCTTTGTATGTGTATCTTGTTTGCATGTTGTCTCCCTCCTTAGATTGTAAGCTCCTTGAGGGTAGGGACTGTTTTTGCCTCTCTTTGTATCCTCAGCACTTAGCACAGTACCTGGAAAATTGCAGGCACTTAATAAATGCTTGTTAACTTGACTAGCCTCTCCACTTCAATTCTGTTCTGCTTAAGTCACCCCTGGAGATGATGTCTATGGAAGACCATTCATTAATTGAACTGAGTATATCCATTTATTTTGGTTTTTACACAACACTTCTAAACAGAAAGTTCCCATTTTCCAGGTGCGTTATTCCTCATCTTCTCAAAAAAAAAAAGGTTATGGGTGGTTATAAGAAAGCCCTGTTATGCCATCTGATCTTAGACAGTATGGAACTGCCATTAACCATTGTACTTGACCAGAGTATTGTTACCTCTCCACATTGACTTTACTGCATTGTTGTAATCATTTTGCTGAGTTAGTAGGGCCCTCATTCTTTGAAATACTTTCAAAAGAATTTTTTTTTCAGTTTCCAAGAAAAATCACAACTGTAAGGTTTACAAGGCACTCTATAATGATCTTGTGAGGAAGGTAGCACAAACATTATTATTCCCATTTCTCAGATCTGAAGTTCAGGGAGTTTAAATAGATTGCCTATGGCCACATAGCTAATAAGTACCAGAGCAAGGATTCAAATCCAGGATTTCAGACTTTCTCTACTGCACCATACAGCCTAGAACTCACTATCTTTGGTTCCAAATGACTGTTTCAGTTGGAACAACAAAAAAATTTGGAGGGATAAACTGATGATGTTGCAAAGTA
>CM053599.1:147211419-147233990 GCA_028646575.1 Pseudocheirus occidentalis
TTCCTTCCTTTCCACAGTTGTGGTCAGGTGGGGAGATTTTAGCAGTTGTGTGCAGGATAGATTAAAGAAAGAAGAAACTGTAAATAGGGAGAGAGGTGTTTTCTGGTTTCTTTGGTCTCTTTTGGTGACTCCTTTACATGAGTTAAAATTCTCTAAGAAATGGAGTTTATCAGAATTAATATCTTTTTTCCATTTCCCAATTTTCAGAGGAAGTGACTTGCTTTAACATACCAATTTGGAGTTTTTTTAATTGCCTAAAGCATCTTTTCATTTTTTCTCTCTTTTTCTATATTCATTTTGATTTAAATTTTTCTCTAGGGCATCAATGAACTAATTACATATAGATACTTGATTATGAAATGATCCCCATATCAGCTATCAGTTACTTTCAACTATGTCCACTGCCTTTCAATTGTCTTCTTTAAGAACATTCTTATGATACATGCACAAGACTCCTGAGTGATTTGCTAGCCTTAATCTCTTTCATTTCTTAATCTCCAAACATTTTCTTTTTTAAAAAATTTATTGATAATTTTTGCTTTTACATCACCTTCATTTCTAAATATATCCCTCCAGCCCCCCAGAGAGCCATCTCTTATAACAAAGAATTAAAATAAGAGGGAATAAAAAGTTTAGCAAAACTAAGCAACATGTAAACCAAAGATGATAGGACATACAATATTCTATACCCATGATCCTCCCCTTCAGTAAGGGAAGGAGGGAGATACAGTTTCTTATTTTTCTCTTTAGGGCCAAGTTTGATCATTATGTATAGAGTTGTGTTTCATTTGTTCTTTCTGTTCAACATTTTGGTAGTCATTATCTATCTATATATGTTTGTATATATATATGTGTATATGTGTATATGTATATGTGTGTGTGTGTGTATACACACGTAGTTTTCCTGTTTGTGTTTTTGTCATTCTGCATCAGTCAATATAAACCTTGCCACGATTCTTCATATTCTTCATAGAAGACTATGGTAATCTGTCTGGCACAGTAATATTCCATTATATTCATGCACCACAGCTTGCTTAGATATTTCCTAGTTCCTTTCTCCCTGCTCACACAGCTACTACTACAGTTCACTCTCTGATCACCTCATATCTCTCTGAGTGGATTAGCCTCCTAATTCTCTCTGCCTCCAGTCCCTACCTGCCAATCCCTTTTCCACAAGCTGCCAAAATGATTTTAGTAAAGTGCAGGTCTGACTATATCCCACTAAACAAATTCCAGTGGCTTCCTATAACCTCTAGGATCAAATATAAACTCCTCTGTTTGGCATTTACAGGTCTTTAAAAGCTGGCCCCAACCTACCTTTCAAGCTTTATTACTCTTTATTCTCCTTTATGCACACTGAAATCCAGCTCATATTCAGTCTGTCTTCTCCCATTTTGGTATTTTTTTTATTGGCTGTCCCCCATGCCTGTACTGTACTCCCCCTTCACCTTTACCTCTCAGAATCCCTAGTTTCATTCAAAGCCTTGCTCAAGAGCTCTGTTTTACATTTAAGAACAAACAACGCCACAAACAACAGCCCCATTTTTCTGATTTTATCAGCTACTAGTCTCTTCCACTCCTTCCCCCATTTTAGTTAGGTGGCACAATGGATAAGACTGCTGTGCCTGCAGTCAGGAAGACCTGTGTTCAAATTTAGTCTTAGACACCAGCTATGTCTCTGGGCAAGTTACTTAATCTCTATTTGCCTCAGTTTCCTCAATGGTAAAATGGGACTAATAAAAGCACCTATTTCCCAGAGTTGTTGTGGGGACTGAATGAGGTAAAATTTGTACAACACTTAGCACAGTCCCTTGTACACAGTAGGTACTTACTAAATGCTTATGTCCTTCCCTTCCCCTTGTCCCTGCCCCAGTCATCTTTTATCCCCAGTTATCTATCAACAAACTGTTATGTTCATGTATTGTATTTTATAAGCCTCTCCAGGACAGGAGTTTTGACTTTCATCTTTGTGTTCCTAGTGCCTCATACATAGTAGGTGCTTGATAAATGCTTAACAATTGATCTACTTTGTCAAACCACCTCTTCAAACATAAATGTTGGCCCGCATACTCCATGGCTACCTACATAATGACATAACCAAGTTTTAATGTCTGTTTACCTGATTTTGTGCATTTTACCATGTTATTAATATATTTTCTTTGTTATTCCATACAACATCATGCCAGCAAATAGTTGCAGCTATATCTTCATGGTGATCTTTTTGTTTACACTCATCATGAGTATTGTGAGGGGTAATGGGGTCAAGAGACTCATAAAACAAAATTTCTGGATGTTTTGGGGAACGTGATGATACACCCTCCCCCAATTCCTTTTTTACATTCTCTTAGGAGAATCTGTGAACCATTCCTTCCACCTGGCTGCATTTCCTTATTTTCATCTTTTAATTTTATTTATAGAAGAAAATGTCCATATGGATATATTTTTGTTCGTTCAGTATTATATCATTTCATCGGCAATTGGACAAAGATAACACCCTTAGAATACTAACAGTTAAAAACTGATGTTTACAGATGGTCTAAAAACTAGATGGTTCTAGCAGCTTCTCTATTTTCCAAGACTGTCACAGTCACCATAGAGGCAGAAGGGAACCATATAGGATTAGGGCCGTTTAAAAGTGTTTATCTGTTACATGGGCTTCCATAGCTGAAGAATTCATCACCCAGTGGCCAACCCATTGGTGATGAGCCTTGCTCTACTTGGGGAAGTTTGTTCATCCATTGCACGTATAATCTGTCACCTGGAAAAGACAATACTAGCCTTGGTTTTTTTAAGTTAATAAAATTGTTATAAGATTAAGCTGAAATAAAACATTTTCTATTATGTAATTTCCAAGTTTGGACTGGTATTGTCTTAAGAAAATTATTTAGTTTTTGTTATTTAAAATGCCTCCTTTGGAGGAAAGGTAGATCAGGCAACACTTTGCTATACTCTAACTGTCAAAGATGCCGATATACCTGATCCTTCTTTCTTTGGTAGAGCTTTGAATCCCATTAGACATAATCAACAACAAACAGGAAACATAACTAACAAATCATTGCATACACTGCCCTACGTTTCAAGAGTTGAATCCCAAAGTGGAAATGTAGAACAACATTCTTCAACTTAACACAAACCAAATAATGCATCATTAAGGCAAGTGGCATATTGGAGAGAAGGCTAGCTTTGGAGTTAGAAGACCTGCTTGTCTATGACACATACTAGCTGTGTGTCTGTGGGTAAGTCATGTAACCTCTCAGTGCCCTAAGCAACTCTCTGGGACTCTAAATTGTACATGACTATCTGATCTGCGGTCTTTGAAGGGAATCTTCACAACATAAGTTCCCTATATTACTGAAATCACAAGTTCAAAGTCAAAGAAAAGAAAGAAAGAAGGGAAAGGAAGGAAGGAAGAAAGGAAGAAAAAGAAAGAGAAAGAAAAAGGAAAAAAAGCAAGCATATTTGAGAAGCTAGGCATGTTGGCTATTCAAATCTATCGTCCAAAGTATAGAAAAAATATTTTGAAGTACAATATGGATCAGAAAACCAATGCATTCTTGTGTTTTGGCTTTATATGCATAACTGTTCCCTAGTTTACTAACTAAAAAGTAACATTTTTGGGGGTTCTTTCAGATCTGTTGACTCAACAGGACTGTTAAAAAAAACCCCAAACTCCTGCAACAAACCAGGCTGTTTTCTAGGAAGCCTTTTATAAAAGTAACGAAATGATGTAGTTAGCTCTTACTCCAGATCTCCTCTGAAGAGACTGTCAGACATGATGTTGAGATTACAGTCAATAAGCAAAAATGTATTTGACCTGTGCACTAAGTAGTCTTGATAGCTAAATTGTAACACAAAAGGATCCAAAAGTAGCATGTCAAGGTAGAGTCACTTTTCAGTATCCTGCTTTCAAATGACTACCTAAACTTGTAAAAATATTCAGGACGTCAGAAAAGAAGTCTAACTTAGGCTCCATTTAATGCGTCTAAGTGCATGATTTGTTCCTTCCTATCCTTTGCTTTAGGTAGTGAAATAAGAAGCCGGTAACCCTATAAATGGAAGTCCTCTTTATTTAGAGAAAAGATGTCACCAGTGGTCCACTTCCAACTCCTATTTCATTGCTAACTAAAAAGACATTTACTAGGTTTCCTCCCAGATCACCAAGAAATAGAAGAATGCAGGATTTTAAATATAACGCGATCTCACTTAATGTTGATTTTATCTACAGCCCTGGCTGGTACCTACGACATTGCCTATTGTTCCGGTCTTAACTGTTCCCCATATGTTCCTTTCCCCTGAGTGGTTTCCCTCCTTCCTACTCAGAAAGGATCATGTCCAGGCATGAAAAGTTAATATGTATTTTTTCACATCACCTATCTTTATGTCAGAGCATGTTAATTGATGTTGGTAGGGTGTGGTGCCTTCAATGAGCTGGAGACCAAATGACTTCATACATGGATGCTATTTTGGTTTTGGAAAAATATCTCTTAATTTGACCTGAACGCATACAGCAATTTGCTCAAAACAGGCCAGTTATGTCCCTGTTACTTTAGAATTTCCAGGGTAATGAACTCATACCTACTCCTTTTCTCTCCTCCCCCTCGTTACCCCTCACTCTGAGGAAGAGTAAAAAGCATCAGCTATCTCACAGGCTACTAGGAAAATTCTCTATTGTCCTCTGGCTGAGTCTTCAAAAACTACTTAGAGGTAAAAGGCTCTTTTTTCTCTGCCATATTATTCTGAGTGCTTCTACCCGCCCCCCCCCCCTTTTTTTTAAAGCTTTCTTCAGGCACATTTAGAAAGCATCATTAAATAAGTCTTGTTTTTTAGTTTCTTTGACATACTATCCATGGCCACTGCATTTTTAACACAAACCGCTAGAAGGATAGATTGTACATAGGTAACCCTGGTTCCCAGAAGTAAGGGAATCAAAGCTGGCCTCACTTCTGAGGTATCAGACTGAGCATTGTCATACATCCATATACATTCCATTTAAGAGTTTTGTTTTGTTTTGTTTTTAACATGAAATGGATGCAGCCATTTTGGAGAAAAAAAAGTTAGACGCAGAGCACGTGCATTGGGTTAGAAATGAATTGCTTTGGAGGATGTATATTAGAGGTACAGCATTTGAGGAAAGAAGGGAAAAAGCCCCCCCCCCCCAAAGAGCAAATTCACAGCATGGGCAGACCCTTTGCAGGGTGGTGGGTCTGAGATTCCATCAGCGTGAATGCATGCTTCACAAACCAACCTGGATTTGGCACAGAAAAGAGGCGACACACTTTATAATAGCAAACCTGATTTGTACCTTTCTCAAATATCTCTCTGTGCTTGGGGCTCTCTGAATAGTCTTCTGACTGTCTAAGGGAAAAGAGGGAGAGATCTCCACTCCTACTGAGTTCCTCCTGTGAAATCATGTGGAAATCACAGGATCATAGATTAAGAGCCAGGAGGAACCTTGAAGGTAATCCAGACCAACCCTTCATTTTACAGGTGAAGAAACTGAAGACCAAGGAAGTAAAGGGACTTGCCCAAGGTCATAGTGGAAGTAAGTAAATGACTGAGCTGGGCTTGAAAACAAAATTCACATCTAGCACTGCCTTCACTATGCCCTACTGCCTCCCAAATCAATTCTTTAAAGGGATAGATATTTCAAACAAGTTAAACAGCAGATTGAGGATTCTGTACCACACACATTTGAGAAAGGACAAATACTCTAGAGTATTCTAGACAGAAAAACAATGGCTGATTTAGCTTAGAACAAGTATAAAGGATACATCGAAGTAAATTTCTGAACTTTGGACAGGATGAGAATGTAAGTAGAGGAGGTGGGAGAGGTGTGTCAAGAGCTATTGTCTAGTAATGGGTCATTTCATCAAAGTATTGTTCACTCTATTCTTCAAAATGCCAGTAGTAGGGGAGGTAATTTATTCTCATATGTGTATGGTATCATAGATAAAATTAATGGTATAGGAAATGCCTTGCCAGACTCCACTCACACAAACAAAAAAAATTCTTCCATCTTGACAGTTTTTTGGGTTCTAAACTATAATCAGCCCTTCATCAAAACAAAAATAAAAATAAATCCTGTTATTCAGCCAGACTGCGGTGTTTGTTGCACTAGGCTGGGTCCTTAGTACAACATCAATAAATGGCCACTTGTAGAGGGACATAGAAACTCCCATTCATAAAGAAACCTATATCCCAATGGATATTCCCCAGCCTTCTTCCCCCCATCCCTTGCCTCCAGTGGTTAGGGGATATTCTAATACCTGTAAGAATTAAGGAAAGATTTTGGAAGAATGGAAACCCAGAAAGATAAATGATAGAACCAAGTGGGAAAAAGCAGTTTCTTGGAGACAATTTCAAAATTTTCTCCAAGGGAAAAATAAGACAACAGATGAGTTTTTAACCATTGAACAGATTTTTTTTAGGAACCATGTGAAAAGAGGCTTTCAGAAGGGCTTTCCCTGTTTACTGGAAGTCCTAGAATTAGGAAGGCACATTGGTGTCTCTGGCAGGATGGCCCTTTGAGATTACCTCCAATTTACCCTGGAAATATCCTATATATACACCCAATTGTTATTTGTTACCTCCTGCATTTGAATGAGAGCTCCTTGAGAGCAGGAGGATGAATTCTACCTTTCCTTTTATCCCCAGAGCTTAGCACAGAGCCTGGTGTACAGTAAGCACTTCATAAATGCTCGCTGACTGGCTGCTGAACTGCGAATCTATTAGAGAATGATAAGAGTTAACATTATTCTCTGGAGAGTCAGCTCATCCTCATGAAATGTACATTTGTTCCAAGAAGCCTCATCAGCTTCCCATTTCTTGGTCCAAGAGAAGAATTTATCCGAACTCCAAGGGGATTGGAGATGAAAGGAACAGGATTTAAAAATGGGGTCTGAGGCTAGTCCTGTACTCACTGCTCTTACTGGTGGTAGAATCACACCACTCAAAGGTTTGAACTTGGCTTCCTGGTCTGGACCCTTTAAGGGGTAGAATACTGACCATTTCTCTTGTTCCTAATTTTTAATAAGTATCACCACCTGGTTATGTAACCTCAATCCATGTATATAGTCCAGTGCTCATTTGGCTGGTCTGTCAGCAACAATGTTTAAAAATATGTTAATTCAACAATGTAGGAAGGATGTTATTTCTAGAGCTAAACTCCTCAGGGAAAAGGTGGAAAAACTTGCTCTAAGGATCTGATTCCTCCACAGTGAGTATGCCTTTATTCCTGATGCTTTCTTCCCATGCATCCCCATACCTGGTGTTCCCTGACTTTTTCCTTGCAAATTGAAACCTTGAAAAGAGTTCTAGGACACATGCATATTCAAGTACCATTAAAGAGGGATGGGGGCCTCTGGAAATCAGCATATATTAGGGCCTTATGTGGCTTGGTCCTGCTGTGTTTTGCTTCTCACATGGCATCACTTCAGGGTATAGCTGCTTTTTACCCCTGGCATACAGTAGCATGCAACTCAAATTTATAACCTAAGGCATTTTCCGTACTCTCAGCCAAATGAAACCTCAGGATTTGCCGACTCCAGTGAGTTTGCAGTAGCACCTCATTTAAGATATTTGGGGAGAGAAATTAGGCAACTGATTTCAGTATATGGAAAAGACCCTATAGATCCCTTTTACCATACTGGAATACTTGTGGTCATATTGAATTTGTTTTGAAATAAAATCTGTGGATTTAATTTTTTTAAAAGGGGGCAGAAGGGGTGGGAGTAGCATGGCACATTCCTGATATCCACACACTCAACACATGGTCCTAGGATTCAAAATCCAAAAAGGGAATTAATTTTTTTGAAAGTAATTCATCTCTTTGAAATCAGAAAATTTGGCAGACCCGAGTCACATAGAGGACACCATCGGAAACAAGTACCCAAGGAAGGTTTCACTACTCCTAGCTGTGTACCTTCTGGGATTGATTTTCCTCCAAGAATCCAAGTTCCGAAACAGTCCTCTCTCTTGAGCCATTTATTGAGAACAAACAAACGATCTTGGAAAAGACATCACTGGATTGAAGTTAAATACCTGACTTTGTTGTATGAGAATCATAAACTTGCTTACGGTCTATCTGGTCTGCAAACACTTCCCCATAAATCATCCAGTAAGGCATGTAGAAAATATTCTTGGCCAGCTTCCATGAAGGCTCCTCGTTGGGGAAGAGGATGGCTTGCCTAGCCACCCCAAAGCTCATCAGCACTACCAGCATAATGATGACAAAGTACATCATGTCTATCATCTAGAAGAGACAAGGATGAGGGAAAAGGACAAGAGAAAACCCACATGGTTAACTGCTTATAAATGCTGATGCCACTGAAAACACTGGAAATGTGTCAATTTTTTGACAAGGAAAGTCTGCATAGGATTCTATGGCCACAGGCAGCTAGGTACACAGTGGGTAGAGCGTTGGGCTTAGTGTCAGGAAGACCTGAGTTCAAATCCAGCCTTAGATACTTACTAGCTGTGTGAACCTGGGCAAGTCACTTAACCCTGTTTGCCTCACTTCTCTCATCTGAAAATGAGAAGGAAATGGCAAAATGCTCCAGTATCTTTGCCAAGAAAACCCCAAATAGGGTCACAAAGAGACAGACATTATTAAAACAACTTGGCATTATGGTCAGGAAGATCTGAGGTTAAATCTCTCCTTGGAGAGATTTACCACTTACTAGTCGTGCAATATACATGTAATATACAACTGACTACTTGTATAATCCTGGACACACAATTTCCACCTGCCTCAGTTTTCTGTGTAAGATGGGGATATCAATAGAGCCTTCCCCCCAACGTTGCTTTGAGGATTAAATGAGATGAGGTTTGTACTTTGCAAACCTCAAACCACTATATAAATGCTAGCTATTATAACAATACAGTTGAGATAGTGAAACAAATATATGTAGGCTCTTTATAATAGTGTAAAAATGAAAGATAACAGAAAGCTATGTACAATGAACTGTCCCACCCCCTTGTTTTTAACTTCTCTATTTGCCACTTAGTGTCCTAGCCAGGTCTAGGATCAGAGATCTAGGGCTGGAATAATGTCCTTTATCTTTTTTTTTTTTTTGGTTTGTTTGTTTTTGCTTTTTGGAGGACAATTGGGGTTAAGTGACTTGCCCAAGGTCACATGGCTAGTAAGTGTTAAGCGTCTCAGACCAAATTTGAACTCAGGTCCTCCTGACTCCAGGGCTGGTACTCTACTCATTGCACCACCTAGCTGCCCCTAGCAATGTCATCTTACAGCTGAAAAAAACTGAGGGCCAAAGAGTGACTAGCCCAAGGTCACAAAGGTAGGAATTTGTAGAGTCAGAATGTGAACTGTTTTTTTTTCTAATTCTAGACCTACCAGTCTTTCTCCAGCACAATGTGACCTGCCCCAAATGAAATGGGAGTAGTGCATCATAGAGGAGTCAACACATTACCAGGAGTCAAGATCTCAGGTTCTCCCATGGGACCATCGGCAGCTGTTTTTGTGGCCTTGGGAAAGGCAAGTGTCCTCAATGGGTTGCTTGTTGTTGTAAGATCTATAAATCCTGGCCTTGACTCAGTTCATAAACGTTTTTTCAAACTTACCCCATTAAGTTTCCTAGGTTTTTGCCTATCCCTGACTTTATCTTTAGATAATGATCTATTTTGCATATCTCAAATCAACTTCTACCTGTTTTTTGAAATAACATCAAATTGCTCCTCTTGGGAAGCAAACTTAATTAAGGGAAGTAGGGCAATGACAGCTATCCGACCAAGTCTAACCTAGCCAGAATTTATTAAGTGCCTACTGTGTGCAAATCCTTGCCTTGGATTACATACTCAAAGAAATCCTAATAACAGCTCTACTGATGAAAATTTCCAATAAAACCTAAGACAGAATTAGAATTAAGAAATTCTTCATTGTCTAATTTGTTTCATTAGCATGCAGGTACTGCAATTTTCCAATGTCCTTTAACAGATCTGAGGGTGCCAAAGATATTCAATAAGTTTAAAAATCAATCCTTGGGGTCACTTCAAAATTAATTTTACACAGTAATCAAGGTGGTGTGTGTGTGTGTGTGTGTGAGAGAGAGAGACAGAGAGAGAGACAGAGAGAGAGAGACAGAGATAGAGAGAGAGAGGGAGGGAGACAAGAGAGAGAGGGAGACAGAGAGAGAGACAGAGACAGATAGAGAGAGAGAGGGAGGGAGGGAGGGAGGGAGGGAGAGAGAGAGAGAGAGAGAGAGAGAGAGAGAGAGAGAGAGAGAGAGAGAGAGAGAGAGAGAGAATTTGAATCCGAGTCTCTGGAAACTTTGACATTTCTTCTGTACTGCATCATTGCTCTTAGAAATAATGAATTAGTTCATTGTTTCTTCTGTTGCACTGTAGTCTCAGATCTCAAAGGTAGGCTAACAATTGTGTAGAGATAGTGTTAGCAGGCACATCCATGGCTATTTTTTTCATATTCTCTCTTTTCTTTTGAGTACCACTCTTTCATCATTTTTTTATGAAGAGTTCAACCAGCTGAAAAAAGTTCTAACTGGTCCTCCACGTTATGTTTGTTCAGACTGACTAAAGATGGGTAGTTAGAGGAGGGTGTGCCTTTAAAATTTATTTTCTGTGGCCTTTAGTTCAGCTGGGGAGGAGAGGGAAGAGGAGAAAGAGAGAGGCAGCAGTGGCGTACGCTATAGAATGCTGGTCTTGTAGTCTAGAAGACTGAGGTTCAAATATTGCCTCTGACACTTATGTGCTATGTAACCCTGGGCAAGCTGCCTCAGGCAACTCCTTAGAACGGATCAACTAAGTTATTGATGAGTTGTGATCTCCCTTGGTGATCTCTACTGGTTCACAAAATCACATTGCCTTCATGCATTTCTTCCAGTATTTGTATAAATACATACAAAACATACATTCATATATATCTATATATCTATACATATATGTGCACACATTTTTGTATATGTATGTGTATATTTACATATACACATTCCAGCAAATGTCTGGAAACCATCACTCAAATGAAACTGTTCTCTTCAAACATACAATGATCTCTAGTTGCCAAATCGAATTTCCCATTCTCACTCTATCCTTTTTGACCTCCCTGTTGCATTTGACACTGCTGGACCACCTTTCTCCTGGATTCTCTCTTTCTTGATTGTTTTTGACACTGTTTTCTTCATTCTCTTTCAGTCTGCTCCCTCTAAGCCTTCTTTGTAGGATCATCATTCATTTTTAGTCCCCTAAGTGATGGTGTGCCCTGTGGCTCTGTCCTGAGCCCTCTTTTCTTTTCACTCTATACTTTCTTGGTGATCTCATTCACTTTTGTGGGTTTAATGATCATTTCTATACAGATGACATCCACATCTCTATGCATAGTCTTTGTTTGTTAAATTCCAGTCCTACATCACCAACTGCAGGCATCTAAAATTCAATGTGTCCAAAACTGAATTTACTGTCTTTCTTTTCAAACCCTTTATCTCCTCTTCCTAATTACCCTGTTAGTGTGGATAGCACCACCATCCTTTTAGGCATCCAGATTTGCAACCCTTACATAAGCCTTGACTCTGACTTCTTCCTTACTGCCTCCCATCCTATCAGTTCTGTCTTGTTGATTCTGGGTCCAGATTTAGATAATACTTTAATGTTTATAAAGTGCTTTACACAATGATCTCACAACCATTCGGTGAGATAGATGTCATTATTTTCTCTGTTTTACAGCGGAGGAAACTGAGGCTTGGACAGGGTAAGTCTTAAGCCATGAAACTATTAATTGTCTGAGGTACGATTGCATCTAGGTCTTCTTCATTTCAAGTCCATTGCTCATACTTCAAAGTTTCCATTAGAATATAAGCTCTTCATGGGCAAAGACTTTCTTTCTCCTTTTATTTGTATTACTCGCGCTATACTCTAGACTTTATTGCCTTTCTATTCCAAAACCGAAATGGAGTATAACCTTACAACGGGTAAGTAATTTGGCCTCAGTTTGGCCAAGGTCCTCCATTTGTGGCATTAGGGTTGATAACAGTATTTGTATCCAAATGATGCCGCTGGGACAGAGAATGCTAATGGATGCTTGGTGCAGCAGATGAGAATGCTACACTTGGAGTCAGGAAGGAGTGGGCTTAAATCCCACCTTTGATAATTATTAGTTGTGTGAATTAACCTTTCTGAGCCTATAAAATGAGGGAATCGGACTCAATGACCTCTCAAGAGCCTTCTATTTCTAAAACCTATGCTTCGATGACCACTGGAAAGCATAGAGCATAGGAACATGCTCACCAAGTTTTCATATGATGCCCTCTTAAAAGCATAAAAGGAAAATTGAATGTAAAAAATTACATTTTATATTTCAAGAAGATGCCTTACTTTTTTCTTTGCAAACAATTGTTAGTATTAAAGACAGAAGGAAGCTAGGCAGCAAAGTGGAGACTGTGCTGAAGTCAGGAAGACTCATCTTCCTTAAGTCAAATCTGGCCTCAGATCCTTACTAGTTGTGTGACCCTGGGCAAGTCACTTAACCTTGGTTGCCTCAGTTTCCTCATCTGTAAAACGATCTGGAGAAGGCAATGTCAAATGACTCCAGGATCTTTGCTATGAAAACCCCAAATGGGGTCACAAAAAAATTGGACATCACTGAAACAACTGAACAAAAACTGGACACAGAGACCCTATTATTTTGGAACTGTTTTATAAAAATTGGTGGTTGACTAAAAGGCAAGGAGCAAAGAAATGTGCACTAAAACTTAAATGAAGAGTGATTTTAAAAACATCTTGGCTAATCGTCCCCCAAAATCTTTCCACGTGGGGATGGGGAGGACAGAGTACATAGAGATTGTTAGCAAACTGTTGTTGTTGTTGTTTTTACAGAGCGCTGAAGGGAATATAGCTCCAGCAATATGACAGAAGCAGGTAGCTTGGGAGTGATTCATTGCACCAAATGACATGTTCAGAAAACAGAAAAGTTGCTTTAAAAGCAGCCCTGATGCTCCCCACAGTGGCTATGGGAGGAAGCAGGTAGGAGGGAATGACTAACTCCCTCAGTGTTGTACAGGTAGAACGATACTGCTCTTCTAGGGTGATATCCTGGCTGCACAGCCCCAGTGGGTAACTAAGGTGTGCTAGGGGTAAAGCCAAAACCTGTAGGCCAGCATTCCTCTACCAGAGAGTAGCCTCAGTACCTCTGATGCACTTCTCCCCAACCCCCCTTCCAGAGGCCACAGAGATGAGAGAGTTAGGGTAGTATAGCAGAAAGTCGCATGGTTAGTATGGGTAATATAACTCTGGAGACAAATTCTGTCTCTGAGGTTTCCTGTGTGGCCTTAGGGAAGTTGTTTGACCTGCTTGATTCTTGCTTTCTCCATTTGTAAAATGAAGGAGTTAGAAATGATGGCCTTTGAGATCTCGTTGATTATAGGTGATTCTAGTTATTTTACTTAAAAAAAATTTATTTATTTACTTTTAGTTTACAATGTTAAGTTCTGCAATCCTTTGAGTTCCAAATTTTCTCACACACTCCCCACCCCCACTATTTTACTTTGTAGTCAATATAACAGAACTTTGATTAAGTCTTTTCTCTACTCAGTACATGGGAAGTCATTGTGGCCTCTAGAACACACAGTGAGAATTAAGTTCATTAAGAGTTGGAGCAGACCCTTCCTCTCTCATTGGAAGGATTATTATCTAGCTATTTGTGTGGCTAAGTTGAAATTCTGAAGCAATTTAAAGGTGGTTGGGTTAGATTGTCTATGTTTGAGCTCTAAAATTCTATGATTCTGTGACCTTGAGGGATGGAGACCAGGAAAATCATGGCCAAGTCTATTTTATACTCTGCCAACTTACCTTAGGACTTCAAGGATCCGTGATTTCATCGGGGTGGGTACTCCCTCCACTGATGCAGATGGCATCCTTTGTACATGATGTCATAAACTGTGGCCAAAAATAATCATCACCTGGTGGTCAGCCTTCTGGTGATGAACCTCTCAGCACTTAGTTAGATTGGTCCTTGGATGGGAAACATAAATGTCTGCCATTGAGCCTGTGCATTCCAACAGATCTAACTAATACTCGTTCTTTTTCTGTTATCATTCCTCCCCTTAGATTACCCAACAGAAAACCAGAACTCTTCCTTACCATTTTCCCAATCATCATAACGTAAGGGCCCAAGTATTTGTTCACGCCGAAAATGTCTAACAAGCGGATATACCAGTAAATGATGTTAACACAGTATATGACCCTCCCGTCACTTCGGAATGGCTGGTCTTGTAGGCGAAGGACCATCCCAACAGAAAACAGGAGGATGGCTATGAGGTCTGTGACGTTCCAGTACTCTTGAAGCCACACTTTCACCTTTTGTAACAGCTTCCCAGGCTCTGACATCAAAATCTGATGGAAGAAGAGAGGGGAGAGAGAGATTAGTTTCAATTTCTCCCTCCTTTTGAAAGTCACTCATAGTTTACTTTCACCTATGTGTTGGCTAGACAGACATCTATCTAAAGTCCATTAGAATTTAAACTTATGGCAAGTAGTGATCATTTTATTCTTTGTCTTTGCATCACCAATGCCTGACATAGTACCTGGAATATAACAAGTGTGAACAAATGCTTTCTGAATTAGAATCCACAAAGGGTCGTTAGATGTCATATGTAAAGTGTTTTGCAAACCTTAAAGCACTTATATGTATATGTGTGGATATATGTGTATATATCTGCATCTATGTATGTAGGTATGTATATGTATTTATGTATGTATATACATACCCACACACTATTTTGGATGAGAATCTTGAGGTGGTTTGGTTACATGAAGCACCAGATTGATCTCGTTAGGGTTTCTTCCTTTTATAAGAAACAATTAGCCAGACTGCCATCCTTGTTATACCTCCACTAGGGACATCTGTGCTATGAAAAGTGGGGGGCTGGCTTAGGTTCAACCTTACCTTGTTGTTATATCCAATACTCTCAGTATTCCTAATATTCTCAAGAGCAGGGCATGTAAAATTTACTATTTTCTGCCTGGGCAACTCCACACAGAAGCATCAGTACAGGGAATGGGGAGGGAAGCATGTTAAATCAAGAAAACCTCCACTCATAAACATGAGTGAAACTATTACAGAATTATGAATATTCCCATGTCTTCAGGACCTTGGTTTTGAACACAGGTGCACTGAGGACACTGAGACTTGTTATTCATAGTCCCATGATAAATAAGTGTCTTTCATATGGAGTTAAGAGTCAGAAACTCAAGATATGTGATGGTGCTATACAACAGAAGTTCTAGATCTCAGAAGAAAGGGTCAGATCCTTGCTCTGAAAGCTATTGGTAAACACTGCCTCTCACTGATGCTGCATTTGGAGCAAGAACTCTTGTGAAAAGCATTTTAAAGTAGAAGAAAGACCCCTGGACTTCGGAAGATTAGAGTTTTAGCCTAGGGCATTGGTTCTCAACCTTTCTAATACTGCAACCCTTTAATACTCGTATGTGAGCATATCTGTGTGGGCAGACCTGCCTGGAGACAGATATAGGAGCAGTGTCTTGGTTCCTAAGACCATCAGAAATATGTGTTTTCTGATGGTCTTAGGCGACCCCTGTGAAAGGATTGTTTGGCCCCCAAAGGGGTTGCAACCCATAGGTTAAGTACCCCTGGCCTAGGGGCTGCCACTTATTTGTTTGGGTGACCTTGGGCAAGTCACTAAACCTCTTTGAATTTGTTTCTCCTTTTGTAAAATTGGTGTACTACTTTTTCCCCAATCTACTTCATCCTGTTGTAAGAACACTTTTAGAATCATTAAGGATTGCAGAAGTTTGAGCTATTATATCTCCCCTTTTCATTTCCTAATTTTTCACATAAAAATTCAAGAACTGGGTTCCTGACTCCTTTTGTGAATTAACTTCCACTTTCACTGTATTTGTCCTTTGTGTACAATTTTTTGCGTGTTGTGTTCTCCTTTAGAACATGAGCTCCTTGAGGGAAGGTACTGTAATTTTGTTTTTCTTTGTATTCTCAGTGCTTAGCATCATGTCTGGCACCGTGTTTAAAAAATGCTTATTGACCAGCTGTTTCCTGTACACCTTGAGGTGAAACATATACACAGGTCTTGAAGTCCTTGGTATTCTGTTAGTTATATCCTTCCCAAGAGCAAACCACAGAGTCTATCCTGCTTCCTTTTTCTTCCCAATTCTAGTAACTGGAACAATGCCATCTACATTGTTTTGGAATTTGGGCTTAATTTCTTCCTGTTGGGAGGAAGGAACCATGGGATCTATCCTGCTTCCTTTTTCTCTTCCGTTCTAGTATCTGGAACAATATCATCTACATTGTACTGGACTCTTTCCTTAATTTCTTCCTCTGGGAAGGAAGTAAAACTTGTTTGGTAATAAAATTGCAAAGTAAACTGGCAACTGATTGATGTCCAGAGCATTTCCAACAGAGTCATCATGCTTTGGTTCTCAGAGTATTATAAATTCCCAACTCTCTGTGTGGCAGATATGTTATTTGCATAGTTTGTGAATGGGAAATCCACAAAGCTGTTGTTGTCTGAGTGACCCATGGATGGAAACCTGGGTGGAAGTATTTGCATGACGATAATGCCCTATTTCTGAGATGCTCAAACTACTCTATAGGATATTTTTATTCAAAGTAACCACAACAACCCTAGAGATCTCAGTAGGAAATAGATAATCCTATTCCCATTTTATAGTGACTTGCCAAGGCTTCTGAAGTGCCAGCTTGAGATGGATATTGACGTGTTCTCAATGCTACTAGAAAAGAGCTTGTTTCATGTCATGGCAGATAGGGTGCTGGATTCAGGACAAAAAAACCCCAAAAAACAAAAACCTAGGTTCACATCCCCCATCAAACACTTACTACTTGTATGACCATGAATGAGCAAGTCACTAAATCTTTGGGAACTTCAGTTCATAAAGTGGGATAATAAAATGGCACCTACCTAATAGGTTTCAAAGGAAATAACATAGGCAAAGTGTTCAATGTATGTCAATGATCATTAATGCCATTACTAATAACAATAATATCACCTAGACAAATAGACGGATTTTGTATCTTCCCTTTGGAAGAAGAAACAGTAGAGCTTACGGCTCTCAGCTGAAAAGCAGGAAAGGTATAAGAGCCCCTGGGCCAATTTTAGCAATAATGATGGACAGTGATGGCAGTGGTGATCACGGTGATAATACTTGGGATTTAGAGAGAACCTTTCTTCCAAAGAACTCAATGAGCTTCCCCATCCATTAGACCATTTATCATCCTATCCCTGTGACAGTGACACCTGAGAGAAGCTTTTAGAAGTTAAGTGGACCTGACATCCTTCCAGAAAAGTCTGCTTACTCCTGACTTTTGGAGCCGTGCAGCAGGGAAGGTGTGGCAGGTTCATGACAAGCACTGGCCAAGCTCAGCTTCCCTCTTTGGAATGTAAGAATCTTTGAGATTGGCCTGCTGGCATTGGGAAGCAGCCTGCAGAGCCCTCTTGTGGCCTTGGATGTCTACAACATTGGCTTTGGGCATCTTTTGGAACTGGGACCTCTAGTGTTACAGAGAAATTTGCTTAAAATGAATTGTCTGGGTGTTATAACATTATAGCTTTAGAGATGGAAGGAACCTTAGCAATCATCTAATCCAACTCCCTCAGTTTACAGATGAGTAAATTGCATAGTAGATTATAGATGCTATATTGTCTTTTTTGGGGGGGGAGGGAGTAAGGGTGAAGAGGAATGAATAAAAAGTATTTATTAAGAATTTCTTATGGTGCCAAGAATTGTGCTAGGTTCTGGGGGTATAGATGCAAAAGTAACACCGTACCTCTCCTCAAGGAGTTTACATTGCAATGACTGAGACAAAAATATATAGAGGAATGGTGGCCAGGGAAGGGAATTATGGTCTTGAGAAGTCACAAAGTTGGCCAGTGGAGCAGTAGCATGGACAGTTGAAATACCCTTTCCAGAAGCAATGGCAATGCGGACATGATTACAGTTCTCAAAGAAAGAGTCAAGAGAATGGGGAAGAACTGATTAAAAAGCTAGACGGAGGCAGAAGACAGAGTAGTCTTCAGAAAGTAGTTCCTTTAAACTACTTAGGATCCCAGAGCTGGAAGGGGTGAACCCAGGGGCTATCTAGTCCGTCTACCTAATTTTTACAGGCCAGGAAACTGAGACTTAAGGATGTTAAATGACTTTCTCAAGGTCACAGTGTCAAGGATGAACTTGGAAAGGAGATACTGAAATCCATTTGCAAAATCACAGCTGCTTCTAAGAAATGGCCACTGAAGGTAGGCACACAATGCAGACAGTCATATAAAAGATGAAAAGATAGAATAATGGATGTAAATTAAGTGTTCTATTTAACAAGGAAAGATATACTCATTTGTAAGACTTCCTGGGGAAAGTGAACTGTGTTAGTTGAAAATAAACAGCAAAGACCTAGGGTGTCATGGGATGTCAATACTATAAACATGTGAATGAGGAAAATATCCATAGGGTTGTCATTGAGAAGGAAATGGGAGTTCTGGTAGAAAATCAAGTATCTAGGGCAGCATTCAAAAAAGTGGTTTCTTGTTAAATCTGAACCCCAAGTACCCCAGGATAGTCCTAAATATAACTAAAAGCCCCCTCTTGTTTCCTTTCTCCCAGGTTCTTTTGCAGGCGGGGATGCAGTTACCTCTCTCATCTTTTCTATTCCCAATGTGAATATATAGGAAATGACTATCCATTCCTGGGTGGAAGGCCAGCGTTCCATCTTCACTAACACGATGTAGTTGAAGAGCATCAGGTACCCAATGTACGCCAGCTGTAAAGAAATCAAAGACAATTTCTCCATCCATTAACATGGAGCAGCATTACCTCATTCTTGTACAGGTTTCTGATGTGGGGCAACCAGACTGGAGAAAGTGCATGGGTGGAAATGGATGACATAGAATCAGAATCATTGAATCAATGCATTTTTAAGCTGAGAGAATTCCAGTGTCTTGACAGGATGAACTGAAAAACTGCTAAATGATGAGGACAGGTGGGGAACAAACTAGAAATAACCCCTCGGTTTAAATTCTTATTTTATTGTGAACAACATCATGTTTTGAAAAATTACTAAGAAACTCTTGTTTAAAATTCTAAAATGTCAGCTGGAGAGCTGTCCTAAACAAGTCCTAAAAGCTGAAAGATAAATAGACCCATTCTAAAATAGTCGGTTTGTCCCCTATGAGTTCTTGGGTAAGTTTACCCCTTTTCTATCAGGCTACCTCCCATATGATAGGATTTAAATTTGCTATTATTTCCTTAAAGCAGCTTCTCCTCTCTATCCCATTCCCTACAATGGGAGGCCCAGGCTCCTTCTCCCTCTCTAATCCTTAGGTATTAGTTTTCCCTAAAAGGAGACAAAGCTGCCCAAGCATCCGATTGACCCTGACTTCCCTGATGACCAGCTTCCTACTCATAAAACACATAAAAATCCTAATCAGGTAGAGTTGTGATTCCTCAGACTCATTGGGTACATGAGACTTTTAGAGTCCGCGTGTCCTTTATTATGTTCTGCTCTTTTAACTAAACACATTTTCATTTGGAGACCACGAGGTTGTGTCCAGAGAAGCTTAGTATATCCACTGTATCCCCGTTTTATTTCCTTGCTCTTTTAGGGCCAAGTAAACCTCCTTTTGTTACATACAATTCAATATTACATTGTTACATAAACCTCCTCATTTCATCCCAACATCAAACCTGAATTAAGAACACAGAACTGGCATCCTTAGAGTGCTAGTGTTAGAGCTGCCTCCAATACTCCATAATCATGTTCCACATGAGAACATTTTTCTGGAGAGCTGCCCCAAGAAGGAATGTCTGTGGACCTACCGATGTAGGACTAGATGTGGCTCCAGGAAGGGAAGATAAAGAATCTTCATTGAAACTGTTGAGGCCTTTGAGTGACTTGCTGGAATAATTGAATCATGAGTTTTATTTATTTATTCATTTTTTGTTGTTGGTAAGTACTTTAACCTTGCCCCTAGCAGACTCTTCAGAGGCAACGTATGGAATTTTCTCTTATATACACAAAGGTGGTGGGTTTTTTTTTTTGGCCTTTATATGCCTAAGAACTAGTACTCAACCCTCACACATAATTCCTTGAGTCCTAATTTCAATCATTTTGTATTTATTCTGTTAGGAAGCATCACAGTACAATGGAAAGAGAAGTGGATTTGAGTGGGACCAGAGGACCTTGAATCAAATCCTGCCTCTTTTTCTATCTGTATTACCTTGGGGAAGTCACTTAAACCCTCCAGGGCTCAGCACATTCATTTATAAAATGAGGAAGTTGGACTAGATGGCCTCTGAGGTCTTTTCTTGCTCTGTGATCTTTGCTTTACAGGATGAAGGAGCCATTCTCCCTTTTTGGAATCTTTTGGGGGAAATGAAAGTGTAAATTTAAAAACAATTTTTTTTTAAAAGAATGTAAGCTCCTTGACATCAGGGACTGTTTTAGTTTTGCCGTTGTGTCCCCAGTGCCCAGCAAAGTGCTTGGCATATATATGCTAAATAAATGCTTATTTAATTGAATTATTGGATTAGATTGGAATAAATCCCTAAATTAAACTCATCCCTCATCCTGCCTGATGAGACATTTTCCTGGTGATTCTTAACCATTGACTTTTTTCTCTGTGTTGTGCTAATCTCCATTATTTCCATGTTTTATCTAGTCTTATTTCTAATACTCTTGATTGATCATTTAATCATTCCTCCTCAAAATGTCAGTGTAGGCATTATTTACCAAAGCATTGTTTTCCCCTCCCAATCTTAAACCCACCTCTCTTAACCCATAGGTTCAATTGATCTTTTTGGGATTCTTTTTTTTTCCCCTCAAGACTTTATTTGACTTCAGCGGCTTATCCTATACTGTAGCACAACCTCTCAATCACTGGATTCCATAAGTCACATCCTCCAGCTCCCTTCACTTCCACTCCTTTGACATCTTCTCTATCCTCAACTTGACTTACTTCAGTCTTGGACTTGCTTTCATTGTCATAATCACAGATCTAGAAAAAAACTGGAGACCATCTACTCCGCCCCCCCCCCGCCTAATTTTATAAATGAGGTAGCTGATAACTGAGTGTATAAGTGACTTAGCCAGGGTCACATACCTAGTAAGTATTTGAAGCATAATTTATACTCTACTTGTTTTTCCAGAGCCAGGATTCTTCCCAGCGTATACACTTTGAACTATCACTGTTTTGGAAAAATTCTGTCTCAGAAACAGTTAGCTTTGTGGGGGTTTCATGGAGGTTTACTCTGATCTTACATGTTTTATTTGTTAATTTTCTCTCCCCTCCTTCCAGTATCTGTAGGACTTACAAAAGTTGTGACCAAAATCTGAAAGTAGTGAACAGCAATGTGACCATATGGCTCTCACTTAAAGTCAGCGGGAGTCATGTCGCGGTTTTCTTTCATTTGTGTTTCTGGTTTTTCTTTCTCCTGTCACATGTACAGCTCTGAAACTCTCTGATATGCAATGTCAAGGTCATCATAAAACCATCAAGAATTTGGGTCTCTTTGGGTCAAGGTTTTTGCCAGCTACTGGTTAGGGCTCCCTTTTCTACTAGTCAGAGGAAAGATATAAATTTTGTTTGTCAGTGAAAGAAAACCGTTTGTCATAGGAAATGGAAACACAGAATGTGTGGCCCTGTATCCTGGTGTCACTTCCAGCTTTGAATCTGGACCCTTCCCAGGTAAATACAGGCAAATTGGCTCAGTTCAGGAGAAGGGCTAATAGAGCAGCCAAATGGATTTGTGCCTCTTTTCCTCTTGGAAGCGAAAAGAGATCTAACTGGCATCTACATCCAACTTGGTAACAAGGAGCAGAGAGGTTATGGATTTTGTCTTTTTGCATGATTCTGCTTCTCCCTAACAATGACAAAAAAGACACATTGTAGTTTCCAGAGTCTTAAGGAAAGTAATAGGCACATTTCTGAGAGATTCACAAAGAGGAGAATTTATTCCCTAATTTAGGTGCAGGTCACTTGGGTTGACTTAAAGGACTAAAATAAATTTTTTTTAACCCAACCCACCCTCCCCTTGATACCTTAACACACACAGTGTGTATTTCATTGCACTGCACTTGAACGAGACTAGAAAAAAACATCTATTCTCTGCAATGGTTTGTAGAACGTCTAGCCAGTCATATAGCAGGCACCCTTTGATTGCTAGTCTGAGGGCCACCTTCATATTGTATGGTAAATGTGAGAGGTTGAAGGTTTCAATTTTGTCTGATTAAGTCATTTTATAGTACAGAAATCACTGTCCTGTTTTTGTTTCTTAGCTTGATCTACTTATCAGAGATATGGAAAAGACATAGACTGTGCAATTAAAGGGAAAAAAATGATAGCTTTGGGGATGATGAGATAAGAGAATATACTATCTGAAAAATATATATCACATTCTTGTGATTGCTTCCAATTTCCCTTTTATGCTTCTGAATTTTCCTTATGTTCTATAGAAACAGAGGAATCTAAAAATGACATACCATTGCATTGTTCTATAATGTATTCAATCCAGGAAAAGTGGGCAGAAATTTTTTGTCGTTGTTGTTGTTTGCTTTTTGGAGGGCA
>CM053599.1:147234490-147263535 GCA_028646575.1 Pseudocheirus occidentalis
TTCAAATCCGGCCTCAGACACTTAACACAAAAAACTAGCCATGTGACCTTGGGCAAATCACTTAACCCCAACTGCCCTCCAAAAAAAAAAAAAGAATGGGCCTTTTCTAAGTTTGTATCAGATTAATGAAAGGGCCTCACTTGTTTCTGGTTATTTTGGGATCATTTTTTTTCCCACTTATTTTTTTACATTAAATTTCAAGAAATTTGAATTCTTTTCAATCTATTGCTTCTTCATATTTAGGTGACTTTTAATACTCTGCCTGGATTCTTCTTCCATATTACTCCCTTCCATGAGCTCTACAGTCCAGCTATCCTGGTTTGCTTGCTGTTCTTCACATAAGGCATTTCTCCTATTTCCTTTACTTTTCAATGGCTGTTCCCCATGCATGGAAGACTTTCCCTCCTCACTTTCTGCAGCTTAGTTTCCCTGCCTTTCCTCTCCCAGGCAAACACTACCTTCTGTAGGAGACCTTTACCCATCTCCCTAGATACAAGGACCTTCCATCTACTCTGAATGTATCTTGCATACATCTCTCTCTTTCTATTCATCTGTTGATATGGTCTCTTCCTTTAGAATGTTAGCTTCTTGAGGATCAGTAGATTTCCCCCCTCCCATTATGTTTAGTATGACCTGACACATAATAAGTACTTAATAAATGTGGATTAATTTATTGATTGCTGTGTTGCACAGCCATTCTTCATTTAGGTGAATTTTCTTGTATACATTCCTGCAAAACAGTTCCTACAGAATTAAAATTATCCATTAGCCAAAGCAAAAAGGGGAGGAGAAATAGTGTATGTGTGTGTGAATAGAATGGAATGTATTACCAATTAGGAATTGCAAAGAAGTGGTACAAAGAATGTCAAGGGATAGAATGTAAGCAAAAAATGAATTGTCAGGCATTGGCCACTATATGGATCAGCTTCATTTAATTGTACGTCTCTGTTTGGGGGTTAGGGAGTTTTGGCAGTAATGGGGCTGTTAGAAAAATATAAACAAAACATTGATATTATTATTTTTAAAGAATATCATCAGGGACAAGTTGTGGTATATGAATGTAATGTAATACTATTGTGCTATAAGAAATGATGAGCAGGCAGTTTCAGAAAAAACAGCAAAGAGTTACGTGAACTGATGCTGAGTGAAGTGAGTAGAACCAGGAGAACATTATATACAGTAACATTGTGATCAACTATGATTAACTTAGGTCTTCTCAGCAATACAGTGATCCAAGATAATCCCAAAAAAGTTATGATGGAAAATTCTATCCACATCCAGAGAAAGAACTATGGAATCTTAATGCAGATTGAAGCAGATTGTTTTCACTTTTTTCTTGTTTTTTATTTTTTGCTTTTCATGGCTTTCCCATTTTGTTCTCTTTCTTCTTTCACAACACAACTAATGTGGAAATAGGTTTAACATGACTGTACATGTATAACCTATATCAGATTGCTTGCTGTCTTTGGGGAGGAGGGACAGGAGGGTGGGAGAAAAATTTCAAACTCAAAATCTTATAAAAATGAATGCTGAATACTATCTTTGCATGTAATTGGAAAAAAATACGGTTTACTAATTTTTTTAAAAGAATGTCATCCATAAACTCTAAACTAGGTATCATGCCACACAGAGTAGGGGGATGGGGATGAGAGGTGGGATGACAGAGGGGAGGGCAGGGTAGGGAGAGGGTTGCTGGAAGTACACATTTCTGTAAAGGGACAGGGACAGGGTAGAGAACAGAACAAGGGCGGGGGTGGGATAGGAAGGAGGGACATATAATCAGTCTCTCACAACATGCCCACTGTGGAGATGTTCTGCGTAATTACATATGTACAGCCTGTATTTAATTGCTTGTCTTTCCAGTAGTCGTGGGTGATGAGGGAGGAAGGGAAAGAATCTAGAATTTAAAGTTCTGTAATCAAATGTTAAAAAAATATATTGTTATTAACTACATGCAACTGGGAATTAAGATATACAAGCAGTGTGGTAGGGAGATCCATCCTGCCCTACTGGAAAGTTGGAGGGACGAGGGGGAGGACATGAGAGGAAGCAGATTGGGGGAGGGGTTATACAGTGGGATGGCTGTTTTGGGGTGCTGGGTGGGGGTGAGATGGGGAGAAAATTTGTAGCTCAAGATCTCGTGGAAATGAATGACGTAAACATGAAAATAAATAAATTAATTTATTAAAAAGAAAAAAATAAAAAGAATGTCATCAAGGAGATATGTCTAGAAAGGGAGATTTGCCAATCTCCCTTTCACCAGAGAGAATAAGGGATAACCAAAGAATTTGGGATGCTTTCTTGTGGGAGATAAAGGGAAAATGGTGATGATAATGATGATAGCTAATATCTATATAATATATTTTTTGTCTTTTTGGAGGGGGGAAGGCAGGGCAATTGGAGTGAAATGACTTGGCCAAGGTTCCACAGCTGGTAAGAGTCAAGTGTCTGAGGTCAGATTTAAACTCATGTCCTCTAGACTCCAGGGTCTGTGCTCTATTCATGGCACCACCTAGCTAGCTGCTCCTCTATATAATATTTTAAGGTTTGAAAAGTATTTTTATCCCAATAACTCTGAAAAATAGGTAATTCAGGTATTACCATTTTCATTTCACAGATGAGAAATAAAGTGAGTGGCCCATGCTCACATAGCTAGTAATGTCAGGGAAGGGAGATGAGCTGTGACTCATTAGTGTGATCCTGAAGAAGTAGCTGATGCTAGCAGCAGAACTTAAAATGTTTAAATGGACCCATATGGTATTTTACCCAGCTTTAAAAAATGTGGAGAACTAATGGTGCCTGGAGGTAGGGACTCTAGAAATTGTTGGAAGGTAAGGAGAAATGACGCCAGCTTTGAAGCAAAAACAAACTTGGAGAAGAAGCTTGGAGAATTGGGTTGGAGGCATGGGACATGTTGAAGCAACATGGCAGTTGGCCACACGGCAGGGCTAGACCTAGAAACTAGTTAGATAGCTTCTGATGTAGCCCAAGAACCTGGAATGGTTGTGCCAGATAAATAATATCTTTCAGTTGGATTCTCACATTCTGAAAATTAATAACTTGATATTCTGTAAATCTGCTTTAATTTATCTACTTTCCCTTAGTATAATGCTATAAATATAAATAGCATAAATATAAAAATAATGACCTGGAAAAAAGTCTCCTTTCCTTGAGTGAATTAAAGGGAAGAAAGGGCTGTCCAGCTGAGGCTGGGAGTATCTGAGCATGTTGGTGGTAAGAGAGCAGGGTTGGTCAGGCAGAACTGTGATCTTTAGACAGCAGATAAGGAAAACTGAAAACATGAGAAAGAGAAGAGGCTGAGATGAAAAGAAAGGGAATATTCAATGTAGAATTAGAATTCCCTGTGAGAGCCTATCATTAATCTTTCCAGGGTGGTGGTGGTGGGGTTAGATTCTTGATTCTTGACTCAGCGTCAGAAGATCTAGATTTGAGTTGTGGCATTGATGCTTACAAGCTGTGTGACCAGGGTCATCATTTAGCCTCTTTGATTCATCATGTATGGAATGGGGTTAATGATAACAGCACTGTCCAACTCAAAACAACCAGTTGTCTTGAGCACTTGCTAATTTTTAAAATAATACCTAAATATGAGCTATTCTTCTTATTCTTATTGTTTTTTATTTTTAAAATTTTTATTCTTTTTGCTTATGGGTTTTTTTGGGGGGACGTAGGAAGGCAAGGCAATTGGGGTTAAGTGACTTGCCCAAGGTCACATAGTGTGTCAAGTATCTGAGTCTGGATTTGAACTCAAGTCTTCCTGACTCAGGGCTGGTGCTTTACTCACTGCACCACACCATTTAACTTCCCCATTCTTATTTTTAACATGGATTTAAGTAGTGATGAACGTTATAAGCAGAAAAGTAATAAAAAAGTCCTATGTTCCTCTTATATCAAGAAGGTATTCTCAGTGACAGCTGATTGCCTGGTGGATAGAAAATATCTGGGCATGCATATCATACAACCCTACTCATCATGATTCTGGGCTGTCAATGAGCAGTCTTGAGATAGATCAGCTGCAGAATGGCTGACAGTTACAGATCAAAGGAAATGTTGTTTGATGATACCAGATTGGGGTTGATTTTTCATATGTACTACCCACACTTCAGTTTCTTGAGTGGAGGTTGTTGGTGTTGCTTTTATCATTAGCATTGGGGTTATATCCAAGAAATTCTAAATATATGCCAGATAATCATAAAAATACTTTTTTGGACTTAGCCCTGACAACTTCAGAGTTGTATTTGCTTAAATGACCCACAAGCTTCTTAGATTTTTTTCTCCGCTTATGTATTTATTATTACTGTTCACTCTCTTTCTCATGCTGCTGCCAGACTAATCTTCCTTATGGATGTGGTCATGATTAACAATCTTCAATGGCTTCTGATGGGTTATACAGCAAATTTCCAGCTGCCTGGCATTTAAGGCCCTCCATGACCTGGTGCCAACCTGAGCTTTTCTTCTGTTACTCTCTCTATTTACTTTGTGCCCCATCCAAAGTGGATGGCTGGCTTTGCGGCTCTTCCCTATCTCTGCAATTTCCCCTTTCTTTCTCCTGTTGAAAGTCTATCCTTTCCATCCATCCTAAAAGAAACAAATGAAACCCCAATGTTTTATTAAAAACTTAACATTACTCTCTGTTTACTGTGTGCACTAGTCAAAGCAGTTGGATGGCTTTATGATCCTGTCTTTCTTTTTTATTTCTGCAATTTTTCTTTCTCCTCTTTATCTGTTAAAACTCTGTCCTTTCTATCCATCCTCAAAATCCAAACCAAACCCCAATGTCATTCAAAACTTAACACTGAACATCACTACAACCAAAGTAATTTGCTTAGTAACCATTTACATTTAAATCCATTCATTTCATTGCAAAAATCATTATCACAATTTTTTAGTCTTCATCAGGATTCTTCGTTCCTTCATCCTCCTTCCCTTTTTTACTTTTACAATGTCTCAATTAGTGTGTGCTCTATTCTTAAAAGGCCAGCCTCAAATACCTGATCTGCAGGGTGGAAGGATGCCTGATCTGTACAGACAGTAATGACAAAGATAAAAACAAAAGTGAAAACATCTCTTCTCAATGAGTTTAGATGGGAGGGAATGACAGCATGGTAAGGTAAGATATGTACAAAATAAAAGCCAAGTAATTTTGTGTTGTGGGGGAGAGGAAAGAGTATTGATGACTGAGCACATTGGGAAAGACCTCACATTGAACTGAGCCTGGAAGGTGAACTAAGGTTTCCTGGAGGTAGAGGTTGATAAGATAAAACATTTTAAGGCAAGCAAAATATTCTAGTTAAGAGAATACTGAATTTGGAATCATGGGAAACCAGGTTTCAAATCTAAGCTCTGGTTGAATTTCTTTAATAGTTCTCATTTATAATAAGCCTGCAGAAATGTAGACCAAAGACACTAGATATATGAATCTCTCTTAACAGCATTCAGCCCTTGGAAAGGAGTTAAAAAACTTCAGTCTTGTCTTTCATTCTTATATTCCTGGCCCTTGCATTATGATATAGAGTATGGCACATGTTCCTTTAAAGTGGCGGTTACTTCTTTTTGTGATTCTATTGCGATTAGGAAAAATAATTAGAGAGATGCTTACAGTGTAGAACCAAAACTTCACAATAGGCGCATTGTAGAATTCATATATTTTTCTTCCAAGAGGGATTAATCTGTGCCTGCTCTGAACTTCTTCTTCATCCTTCTTCCTTGATGACTCCCCATTGCTTCGACCCAGCATTGCCTACAATGAAAGTGATACTGCTGTGGATTTTTCATTATTCATTAAAGAGAACCCCTTTCCACCCTCCTCAACAGGTAGAAATATTAGTTAGCCATAAGAAAAGGTAACATTCAAAGATGATGACATCACACACCAGGCCAGGTGACTGCTGGAGTTGCTGCTGCGGGGTCAACTGAAACTTTATCACGTATTAGTTCAGACACTGAACGTGGACTTGGGAAGCCCATTTCTCAAATCCGTTCCCAGACACTTGCCGGCTGTGAAACCCTGAACAAGTCTGAACCCTTAACCTCTGCGAGTTTGCTTTCTCTTTCTGTAAAATGGGGATAAAATACTTGCACTACCTGCCTCATAGGGCTGTTCTGAGGTTAAGAAGAGATAATTTGTGTGATGCACTTTTAAACTTTAAAACACTATGTCAGTATCAGTTGTTATTCTTAATGAAGGGAAAAAGTGTAGTTAGTACCTCTTAGGAGAGGGAAATGTATATGTGTGTGTGTATAGATGTGTGTGTGTGTACACACATACATACATATATACACATTCACACATATATACACATATACGTGTAAGTGTGTGTGTAAAAGTAGAACCTGTCAGATATCTGATACTCTACTGGTATAGACTCTTAGAACCCAAGGTCATAGATTAGAGGTCATTTAGTCCACCCCCGCACCTTTAATTTTACAGATGTGGAGGCAGAGGCTCAGAGAAGGGAGATGGCTCCTGCCCATGGGGATAAGTATTCAAGGTGGGACTTGAACCCACACTTATGGGTGCCTATCACACAGGAGGATTAGGCATGAATGGGTTATAATCCTGATGAAATCATAAAAGTATTAGAGTATTCAAAAGTAATAAGATCTGGTTGTATTTTGAGAAGTCTTGATATTTGGTGGCTGCAGGCAAAACATTTTAGACATTTCATTAATTCTACCTTTAATATTTCTATATTCCTTTTTTTTTGCTTGCTTTTTGGAGGGCAGTTGGGGTTAAGTGACTTGCCCAAGGTCACATAGCTAGTTTCTGTGTGTGTGTGTGTGTGTGTGTGTCTGTGTGTGTGTCTGTGTGTGTGTTAAGTGTCTGAGGCCAGATTTGAACTCAGATACTCCCGACTCCAGGGCCACTGCTCTATTCACTGCAACGTCTAGCCGACTCAGTATTTCTGTATTTCTGATCTTTTTTTGGGGGGTGGGGGTGAGGAGGAAGAGAAGCCGATGAACATTTATTTTTTTTTTGAGAGAGCAAATATGCTTTATTTAAAATTTTTTTATTTAAATAAGGACAATTCTTTCATATGGAAAGAGCTAATACAATCAGATATTTGAAAGGAGAAACAATAGATACTGAAACGGAGGGAAAGGGCAAGAGAGTATCACCACTGGCCTGGTGAGTCTTTGATTCTAGTTTCCCATCCAAGTTAAAATAGTTTCCAGAAAAATAATAAATAAACAGGTTGCACATTACATTTTTATCCATAGTCTGCCCTTTCAAATATCTGGTCTATAGGGGAATGGACATTTAAAGGAGGAGGATTTAAAAGACTCAAAGTCTCATTTGATGAATAGGAAAAAAATATTCTTTGGTCCCTTATGGTAGATAATACAAAAATTTTATCATCTGCATTTTGAGGAAACAGACACAAAAAGACAGAAAGTACACAAGTGAATTTCCCCACAGGGTGGTCATGGATGCTCTAAAGAGTAAAGAACTTAATCTACAGTGAGACAATCTACATATATGGAAAGGAAGCATGGCAGAGTTAAAAGGTCATTGTTGGGGGCAGCTAGGTGATTCAGTGAATATAACACTGGCCCTGGACTCAGGAGGAAATGAGTTCAAATTCAGCCTCAGACACCTGACTGTCTTACTGATACTAGCTGTGTGACCTTGGGCAAGTCACTTAACCCCAATTGCCTTGCCTTCTCCCCTCCAAAAAAAAAAAGTTATTGTCCTTGGGATTCAGAAGATGTCAGTTGGGTCCCAGGACCGTCATTATAAGTATGAAAGATTTTTCACCTTTTTGTGTCTGTTTCCTCAAAATGCAGATGATAATTTTTGTATTATCTACCTCATAGGGTTGTGATCAGGACCAAAGAGTACTTTTTTTCCGCACTTGTTAAATTAGATAATGTAAATTATGACCTTTGTAATGTCCTATAGAAATATAAGTTACTACATATGAACTTGGACTAGTAAGCTTATTTTGAAACTAAATTATATTAGTGGGTGAACATAAAATGCCTTACCATAAATTATTAGTATTCAATAATTCAATCTGGATATATTTTTATTTGTAAGCCCCCACTAGAGCTTTCCTCTGGTGACTCAGTGTGGATAAAATACTTCTTTTCTTTTCTTTTTGAGGGGGGAAGGTGAGGCAATTGGGGTTTAGTGACTTACCCAAGGTCACACAGCTAGTAAGTGTGTTAAACATCTGAGGTCACATTTGAACTCGGGTCTTCCTGTTTCCAGGGCTGGTGCTCTCTATTCACTACATCGCCTAGCTGCCCCGATGCTTCTTGACAGATTAGTGGAGGTGACCCTGGATTCTTGAAGGCTACAATATTGAAATATAGCCTCAGGCATGTCCTATTGGGTTGGAAAGGCATCAAATATTGGCCTAGTAATGAACTATTTTGCCAGTTAGGGATTAACGTAGCTAGGCTCAGATAGGCTCATTGCTAGGAGGTAGGTCATCATATGATGTTAGTTTTTGATGAAAATAGATAGTTTTGGACTTGGAGTCAAAGAGAGTTGAGTTCAAATCCTGCCTCAGACACTTACTAGCCCTTTGACCAGGGCAAGTCAGCTACTCTTCTCACCTTTGGTTTCCTCATCTATGAAATGGTGACAACAATAACTAGCTTCATAAACCCTAAGGCTCAATGTCTTGTTGTTCAGCCATTTTTCCAGTTGTGCTTAACCCTTCTTGACCCCATTTGGGGTTTTCTTGGCAAAGTTACTGGAGTGGTTTGCCATTTCCTTCTCCAGCTCATTTTACAGATAAGGAAACTGAGGAACTAGAGTTAAATGTCTATCTGCTATACCGCCTAGCTGCCCAAAGCTCTGTGTAACTGCCAGCTATTACATTCTGTATCAGCAGAAGATAAAGTCCCGGGTCCTTGATGTACTGATGTAATTTTAGAAGAAAGGGGGGTGGGAAAGTCTTTGACTAAGATAGAAAACACTATTTTAGTCAAAAACCTAAATATAAATAAATCCTCTATAATATGAGACTGGGAGGAAGTTGTTATTGATAAGCCATACATTTCCTGTCACTTGGGACATGATCTAAATTCTTCTATTCACATCTTTTAGTGTGAAAAATTCATCTCAATATAAATATAAACCAGTACTCCAGAAGCAGCAGAACCCAAGTGGAACAATAACAGCCACCATTTATACGGTTTTCTCAGATGAACAAAGCACTTTCTTTATGTTGACTTATTCAATTCTCACAACAACCCTGTGGGGTATATGAGCTGCTATTACCCCCATTTTACAGATGAAGATACAGAGGCTGAGAAAAGCTAGGTGACTTGCCTAGTGTCGCATAGATGGCATCTGGGAACAGGATTCAAAATGATGACGATGATAATTCTAACAATAGCTAAAATGTATGTAGCATTTGGGCAGCTCAGTGGTACGGTGGACTGAGTGCTGGGTGTGGAGTTGGGAAGTGTCATCTTCCTGAGTTCAAATCTTGCCTCAGATATTTGCTACCTGTGTGATCCTGGGGAAGTCCCTTAGCCCCGTTTGCCTCAGTTTCCTCATCTGTAAAATGAGCTGGAGGAGGAAGTGGTGAACCATCCCACTATCTTTGCCAAGAAAATCCCAAATGGGGTCATGAAGAGTCGGGCGTGACTGAAATGACCGAACAACAAAGATGAAGCCGTTTATTGTGGGCCAACTACTGAGCTAAGAATTTTACAGATATTACCTTCACAACTATAGGAGGTAGGCACTATTGTTACCCCTATTTTCCAGATGATGAAATTGAGGCAAATAGAGGTTAAATTTCTTGCCCAGGGTTACACAACTAGTAAGTATCTGAGGCTGATTTGAACCTGGGTCTTCTTGACTCCAAGGGAGGTGCTCTATGCCTACCTGTCTAAAATTTAAGTGGCAGCTGTTACAATACCTAACTCACAGGACTGTTGTGAGAATTAAAACATATATAGACCACTTCACAAACCCTAAGGCTCGATGTGCTGTTGTTCACTCACTTTTCAGTTGTGTTTAACAATTCTTAGCCCTATTTGGGGTTTTCAATACAGATTTTACCAACCTGCCAATTTCTTTCACTTTGCCGTGTTATTTCTGCCCAAGAAAATCTTTTATCCAAGATTCACTTAGGTAGGAGCCTCCACTGGTGTGCCTTTTGTTTGGCTGAGGTCATTCGGCATGACAATCCGACAACTGATGCTCTTTTTCCCTGAGATTGAATTTTGGGGAATAATGTGAACTCTCTGTGCAAGAAGAATGTATTTTCCAGGGATTCACTACCTGTACGCCACAAATGTCCACAGAATCAGATCTTTAAGGGCACCATTGTGACTAGAAATCACTAGATCATCTTTTAGATTCCCAGTTATAAGAAAACACTAGCTTCTACTATTATATTTCTTATGTCCTTATACTTAGGTATAAAAATTAATATTCCAAGCTTTGAAGTTTTTGTTTTGTTTTAGGTCTGTGATCTCATCATTGTAGGGAGCCCTGTGAATAATATCCTCTGCCAACGCTCCTTCTAAGCAACTTTTATGGGTACAGAGAAAGTAAGTGCTTTTCTCAGGGTCACATAGATATTACATGTTTGAGGCTGGACACCGGCACAGTGGGGTAGTAGAAAGAATATTAGCCTTAGATTCAGGAAGGTCTGAGTCTTACCTCAAAAATGCCAGTGTATTAGTACTCATACATATTGCTGTGTCCAACTCTTTGTTGACCCTATTTGGGGGTTTTCTTGGCAAAGATATGGGAGTAGTTTGCCATATTTTATGAAGAAACTGAGACAAACTGGGTTAAGGGACTTGCTCAGGGGCACACAGCTAAGAAGTGTCTTAGGCACATTTGAACTCAGGAAGATGAGTCTTTTTGACTCTGGGGCCAACACTCCATTCACTGGACACCTAAGCTGTCCTATACTCCTGCATATAATGAACATCTTCCTGCTTAAAAGTTCTTAAAATCTCAGAGTTAGATGGAACCCCTTAGGTCCTTTGGTTAGACTTGTATCAGAGCAGGAGCCTGGGCTGACAGAAGTAAGAAACTCCCTCCTTTCCAAGGCAGCTCATCCTACTTTAGGGTGGTAGTAATGGTTTGGAAGCTTTTCCTTATGTCTAAGACTTCAGTCTTCCTCTCACATCATTTATTTTCCAAATATGTTCAGTAGTCCAGGTACATATGTAATAATTCACATTTCTACAGAACATTGCAAAGGAAATAATTTACATTATCTTATTTGATAAACAGGTACTTTTTAAAGTCCTTTGCAAAATTTCATTTGAACTGTTGTTTAACTCCATCCCCAACCCCCACTCTATACATGAACAATTGAGTTTTTGAGTTCAGTGGAGGACTTTACATTTATACCCATTAAGTTTCATTTGATTAGATTGGACCTGTGAAAAATCTGTGTTAATCTTGTCCTATAGGGCATGACATTTCCTCTCCTTATGTTAGCTATTCCACCTAGGTTCCTGCTAGCTCTAACAGACTATTATGTGTGTGTGTGTGTGTGTCTGTCTCTCTATATACATACATATATATACACACATACATATATATACACACACACATATTTCCATACACATAGACACATATATGTATATATCATACATACATATATACACATATATATTATATATATATATATACATACACACACATAAATATAAAAAGACTATCTGTGCCTTCATCCACTGATAAAAACACTTAGTGATACAGGGCAAGGGTACTAGAGTACAGACAATTCTGTCCAACCAAGTGACTTTAGTATATGACCCCAAGACTTGGAGGTCCCAACTGACAATTCAAATAGCATTTCCTTTCCTTGCATGTCTTTTCCTGAATCTAAGACTTTCTTTTTTTTTTTTTTTTTGGAGGGCAGTTGGGGTTAAGTGACTTGCCCAAGGTCACACAGCTAGCTTTTTGTGTTAAGTGTCTGAGGCCAGATTTAAACTCAGGTACTCCTGACTCCAGGGCCGGTGCTCTACTCACTGCGCCACCTAGCCGCCCCTCTGAATCTAAGATTTTCAATGAGATCTCAATGGAAATCTTCCCTTCATAAAGAAGGCGAGAACTCATCATTCCTTTGTCCTACTAGTAAGTTGGTCATTTAGCATTTATTAAGCACCTACTGTGTACATTGGGGATACAAAAAGAGGCAAAAGCCTGCTTGCTCTCAAGGAGCTCACAATCTCAGGAGAAGATAATAAGCCAACAAACATGTTCAAATAAGCTATGTACAGGATATAGTGAGAACAATATTCAGTGAATGGTGGATGGCTGATTAAAGACATCAGTGTCACCTTGGGCAATTTAATTTTTCTGGGTCTTAGTTACCTTACATAGAAATAACTCCACATCTGCCTGAAGGTAAGATGTGTTTTTTTTTTTAAGATTCTTTGCAGCTCAAAGAGAGATAATACATGATCTATGAGCAAAATACCTCCCAGACTTCAATGCAGGGCTCATATCCATAGTAGACAATGAAGTACTTGTGAGTTTTAGTCTGGAATTTAAGGGAGCTAGGTGGTACAGTATATGGAGTGCCAGGCCTGGAGTAAGGAATAACCGAGTTCAAATCCAGCCTTAGACACTTACTAGCTATGTGATCCTGGGCAAGTCACTTGATTTCTGTTTTTCTGTTTTCTCATATGCAAGATGGAGGTAACAATAGCAACAACCCTAAGGCTGTGAAGAGCCAGTGAGATGAAGACTGTAAAGCACTTAGCACAGTGCCTGGCACATAGAAAGTATTATACAAATGAAAATGTCATCTATGCATGCATACATACATGTATATGCATGTATATATATATAAATATATATGTATGAATGACATTTTCATATATATTTCATATATATATGACATTTTCATTGGTATAATGAATATTACACCAATATATTATACCAATGTATACAAATATATACACACACATATATGTGTGTGCCATATGTATGCATATATGCATGCATATACATGTGTATGTGTATATATGTCTACATATGCCTATCTATTGTTTTTTCCATTGACATAGGGAAGCTGCCTCTCCTGAGGAAGATCGGCAGCTCATTCGTAACTTCTGATCTTAGCAGACTGCTGGAACACTTATTCAGGGCCATACAGGTAGTGTATATCATGAGATAGAACTTATTCCTAGGTTTTTTGGAGGTCTGACTTCTATTCTCTTTACTACACTGCCTTTCTGATGTACTTTTTCCCCTCTTTTGGTCTAGACCTATGATTTTACTGGTGGAAATTTCCAGGGTAGAAATATGAAAATTTACTCCACTACTCACTACTTGACTTAGAGAGTTGGGGGTAGGATGGGAGCAGCCCTGAGAGTTTTATTGACTTGCCCAGGGCCACACAGCTAGAATGCTAAAGGCAGGATAACTGCCTTTCACATATCTCAGAACTAGACATCTTAAAGCTTAAACATGTCGAAACAGAGCTCATTATCCTCTCCCCCCATCCCCTCTCTTCCCTATTATGGTTGAGGGCAACTCCATCCTCATAGTTCCTCAGGTTCACAACCCAAGAGTCAACCTGGATTCTTCACTCTGTCTCACCCCCCATATCCAATCTCTGGTCAATTTCTCAAAATGCCCCCTTCTCTCCTCTGAAACTACTGCCACGCTAATGTAAACCTCATCACCTCACAACTCGATTACTACAATAATCTGTCTCAAGTCTCACCCCATTCCAATCATGTCACCACCCTATTCAATAAACTTCAGGTTCCCTATCGCTCCCAGGAATAAAATGCTGTGTTTGGAATTCAAAGCCCTTCATAGCCTAACCGCGCCCCCCCCCCCACATTACTCTTCACCATCTACTCCTTAATCCAATAACACCGACCTCTTAGCTCTTCCATGAACAAGATAATTCTTCTCTCAGCTCTGGGCACTTTCTCTTGCTGTCTTCTGTGTCTGGAATGTTTCTGCTAAGTTCTACCTACTGATTTCCATGGCTTACTTTAAGTCCCTACTAAAATCCCATCTTTTATAGGAAGTCTTTAATTCTAGAACACTTGTTACTTATTTCCCATTTATCCCATATGTATATATATATATATATATATATATATATATATCCCTAGGACTTAGCACAGTAAGCATAGATATTTATTGGTAGACTGACTTGAACCTAATTCTTCTTGACTCTAAGGTCAGCCTTCTATCCATTATACCACACTACTTCTCTATGAATTTAATGGACTTAAGTAAAACCTCTACCAATGTGTCAGAAGCTGTCAGTGATTAATCAAGAGAGGAAACTATTTTAACAGGAAATATGTCACCAAGACAGTTGATTTCCAGTGGGAGTCAGTGTGGCACAATTGAAAAGCTCTGGAGTCAGAGGAATGGGGTCCATTCATGCCTGTGTTGCATATTACCTGTGTGATCTGCCATATGTTACCATATCTGTAAATTTCCCCATCTGTAAAAGGAGACTGGATTGGATGGCCTCTGAACTCCCTTTCAGCTGTAGAGTTCAGAGGCATATATGATCTCATCTGATCTTCATGACAGCCCTGGGTAGAGAGGTACTATTATTATCCCGTTTTAAAGAGAGTGGTGCTCTTTGGCCCCTCTCACCCCCTCCTCCCTCTATAAGTATGAAAATCCCTTTTGGGCAATGACCATACTCCACTGGATGGGAATAGGGGCTTAAGGAATCTTTATGGCTCCTGCTCAGTGTCTCCAAAGATACAAAGAAAGCCTTTGTCTCCTCCCCCTCTCCCCCCGACAGAATAATATTTTTAGCCCTTGGATAAATTCCAGGGAATGTCACACTGTCAAAGTGGGTGTTGTAGGAGGCTGTCCCCTCCCCAGCTGCCTGATCTAGCCTGCAGCATAAAACATTTGTTCGAGGATAATTGTACTTAGAGAAAAGCTAATAAAAGCCAACCATAGAAACCACAAAATTCAATTAGTCTTGCATTTGCAAACCTGAATCCCCCCAAAAGATGAAGACTAAGGCTCTGATTAGCAGAGCAGTATCTGCTGAATGAAGCCGAGTGATGCTAGATGCTCACCAAATTTAGGTTTCTCTGTTTCTCTGAATGCACTGAGGTTGTTTCCTCACATTATTGTTCCCTAGTGCTGTGTGTTTAGAAAACTTGGGGTGCTATGCTCTTGAATTTCATTCTTTCTCTTATGGCCCTCAGCCCCACTGAAGAGTTTTTGAGCTTAAGGAAAGGACCTTAGAGGTCATCTAATTCAACTTAATGAGGAGATGGAGGAAGGACCAGAGAAATTAAGGAAACTTTACCCAGGGTCACTCAGTTAATAAGTGAGAGTCAGGATTTGAACTCAGGGATCCTGACTTTGCAGCCAGGATTCTGTCCATTGCACCACCCTGGCCTCCCTTGATATACTTCAGTAGCAGATTTTTTTGATGTCTGGAAGGCAAGTGCTCCAGGCTTCTAATTTTAATATCTGATCACAAGCCTCAGACCTTAGAAAAAGTTCAGCCAACAGCCCTTTTGCCAGACTTGAGGATTCTCCTTTGTAGCAGCAAAGAAAGCAGCCACAGTCATTTCATACCACGAGAGACCAACCCTAAGCTACTTTTCTTACCGTTAGCTCCATGTCCTCTTCATCTTTTTCCTTCACAGTCTTCTCTGGTTCCTCTGGCTCCTTTTCTTGCAGGTGGATCTCATGGGCCTGAGACATGTAAGGCATATCATCTTTGTTCTTGAACTCCAAGCTGAGAATTGAAGGAGGAAGTAGAATTCCTAGAATTACCTAAAGCAATGATAATGATAATAATAATAAACACATTTAACAGATTAAGAGGATGGTGGTTGCTTAGTGTCAAAGGAAACAGGGCCTAATGCTTTTTGCTGTGTGCATGTGTGTGAATGGAAGTGTGGATGACTGACCACTCTGACGCTAAGGGAATCATTGGCAGCTCAGTAGGGGAATGGTATGCAAGTGAGGTTAAAACTTTTCATTGTGGTGGGAGAATTGAAAACAATTTTACCAACAAGCAAATGTTAATCATCCCATTTGGGTAGAGAGGGGCAAAAATGAATACATTCTTGGCCTGGACAGAAGGGAAAATAAGAAAAACCCACCTCCCACTCTGGCATCATTCAGTCAGTCAGTCAACGAGCATTTATTAAGTGTTTACTGTGTTCTAGGCTAGGCATAGAAGATACAAAGGAAAAAATCAAAGAGTTCCTACTCTCAAGGAGGTTGCATTCATCAACATATATGTTTAAACATAACTCAAAGAAAAGTTTGCCTCACTTCTCTGCACCTCAGTGTTTTCTGTATGCAAAAAAGTGTTGGATTCCATGATTGCTAAAGTCCTTTCCAACTCTATGATGGAGTATAAAAAGCAGTTATAGTGGCTAACAGTATTTTTGTGGAAGAGCTTCCCCGTACTGCTTAAAAACATAAAAGACACTTGCATCTGCTTACCAATTTTGATCATGCAAGTGCGTCTCCCTAAGGTGGTTTGGGATGAGGGGTGTTGTTGAAAACAGTGTACTTCCTTAAATTGGCTTAAACATACCATGGTTTATACATACCATAAATGTAGCTGGCTTCCTGTACTATACATGGGAAATGTACACACAGAATTTTAAAATTGGAATTAATTTCATCAGATCCCTTCATTTTATCACTGAGGCACAGAGAAAGAAAGTAATTTGCCCAAATTCATTTTCACATGGTTAAATTGAACTGGGATTTGAACCCAGGTTCTCCCAAAACCAGGGTTCTTTCCTAAGCAGTTAGTGTCTTTAAAATGTATGTATAAATTGACTTGGCTTAGCAAACCTAGTTTCATAGATAATATGGAGATAAGCTTCAGTGTAGTTAGTCATGCTGGAATCCCAAATTCTAAAGTTGTTAAGGATTATTATGCTTTCTTTTTGGTCTTTCATGTCTACCCCTTTCCTGACATTTTTTTCCTTCCTCCTCTTCCTATTTTTCTTCTTCTTTGAGCACAGTTTAACAAATTCCAGGTTTCCTTTTTGCCAAGGAAGGAAAGCATTAGGCCTTGCCATGAGCAAAGAGAGGTTAGATAAGCACAGGATGGCCTTTGCTATAACATCATTCCTAGGGAAAGAGACTCTGTCGCTGAACCCAGAGAATGGCTCCATCTCAAGCACATGGAGCATCCTACAGCACAGAGTATTCCAGTCCTATCATAGACCAGGCTCAATATTGAAAAATCCTTCTCTATCCCCACCTCCTCCATAGGTCATTTTAGGCTGTGCTGACCTTGAGACCTGAATTCTTTCTCATCCGGAGCCGGCCCATCCACATATCCGTGAGCAGCATCTGGCTGCAGGTGTGAGCGATGAAGTCTCGGTGCTTGGCAGCCACCGCGAGCTGCAGGCACGTGGCATTACTCCAATTCTTCAGCTCGTAGGTCAGCAATTTCATTGCCAGCTGCTCATCCTGCTTGTAGGACTGGTCCAACAGCTCCACGGCTAACTGTCCGAAGTCCCTACAAAACAGAAGGTGCTCAGGAATCTCTCAGGTAATAGGAGGATCTAGGAGGGGATGGGGAGAAGTGATAAGGACTGGAAGCCAGGGTTAGACCTCAAAAGTGGCTGCTGTGCTGCAGTGGCATTGTGGGAAAAAAATCACTGAACTGGGAGTCAGGACACTTGGGGTTCAAGTCCCAGCTCAGCCATATTTCTGATTTTTGGCCTCAATGATCTCATCTGTAAAATAAAGGAATTAAATTAAATCATCTCAAAGGTTCCACATTCAGTGATTTATTCTCTCCTTGCAGTTTGATGATTTATACTCTCCTTAGGGTCAGAGTTAAGAGCACAAAGGTATCTGAGAGATGACCATACCTGAGTCAGGAGACCTGAGTTCAAATCCAGTCTCAGACACTTGGCACTTACTAACTGTGTGACCTTGGGCAAGTGACTTAACATCAATTGCCTTGTTCTCTTTTAAGACAGAGATGATAATAGTAACCACCTCATCGGGTCATTGTAAAGAACAAATGAGACAGCATATTTTACAGGTTTACAAACCTTAAAGTACTAACTAAATGTTATCATTATCAAGATTAAAAGGAATTTAGGGGGAGCTAGGTAGTGCGCTGAATAGAGCACTGGCTCTGGAGTCAGGAGGATCTGAGTTTGAATCCAGCCTCAGACACTTAATACTAGCTGCGTGACCTTGGGCAAGTCACTTAACCCCAAATGCCTTGCCTTTCCTCCTCAAAAAAAAAAAAAAGATTAAAAGGAATTCGGATTATTCTGCCCCAAAGCAGACTCCACCCTGCAGTGGGGAGGTGACTCTAGGTTCTTAAAGCTATTACAATAGACAGAAATAATAGCCAGCATTTATATAGCATTTGAAGGCTTATGAAGTTATAGTCTCTTGCTTTATCCTGACATAAAAACCTATGAAATAAGTGCTGTCCTCACTCCCATTTTATAGATGAGGAAACTAAGGCTCAGACAAGTTAAGGGACTTGTCCAAGGTCACACACATCTAATAAATGTCCAAGGAAGGATTTGAATTAAGTTCTTCCACATTACAAGTCCAGTGATCCATCTATTATACCAAATAGCTATCTCATATTTCCAACAAGCTAGAAAACTTTTGATATGGACCCAATGATAGACTGGATCTCTATCTTTGAAGAAGCAGCCTATTTACATTTGGAGTAATGTAATGCTCAACCAGTAAGTTACAGAACAATGATGATAACGATATTTTTTTAACCACTGACACTCACAGAGACGTGGACCAGGGATGGGGAAACTGCGTCCTTGAGGCCACATGAGGCCTTCTAGGTCCTCACGTGCAGCTCTTTGACCAAATCCAAACCTCACAGAACAAATCCCCTTAATAAAAGGATTTGTTCTGTAAAACTTGGACTCAGTCAAAAGGCCGCACCAGAGGACCTAGAAGGCTACAGGTGGCCATGAGGCTTCAGGTTCCTCACCCCTGCCATAGACTAAGGCACAGAGGGGTTGTAATCTATATCAGTAGGAGGTAAGGAGTTATTGCACTAGTGAAATCATAGATCCTTGGAGTTTAAGATGGAGGGAATGTACAGTCATACGAGGAATGGTCTTTACTACTTATATCCAACAGAGGGAATGGATATTAAACTGAACCATAAGGGGCTTAGCTTAGAATGTTCTGATGATGAAACTAGAGTGGTTAACTGAGGAAAGTGGAAGGATCTTCCTCCTGGAAATTCTTAAACATAAGGAAGGCTTTTACTTGTCTGGAAGAACTTCAGTTTGTTTAATTCCCTTTGAATTCTGATGGTTGCAGAAGTGTGCTAAAGAGGAGATGGGGAAGGTTCTTCTGCTGATGGGCCAGCATGGGAGACACCGGGGGTGAAGGAGATAGAGCCTTGCACTTGGAATTCAAATCTGCACTCAGATACTTGCTAGCCATGTGATTCCTGCCCAGTTTTCCCCTCTATAAAATGAGATAACACTTATCTCATTAAATCAAAAATCATTCTCTACCCCCACCTCCTCCCCAGGTCATTTTAGGAAGTGCTGACCTTTGAGACCTGGATTCTTTATCATCCAGAGTCAGCCCATTCACATATCAGTGAGTATTTTGAGGGTCAAATGCAAACACACAAAAGGTGTGTTTGCAGAGTCCTATTATTTCTACCTTCACAATGTCTCTTATTTATGTCCTCTCCTCTGACACTGTCACCACCTTGGTGAAGGTTCTCATCACTTCATGCCTTCAAAAGCCTTCCAGCTGGTCTCCTGACTCCATTCTGTCTTCCACATAGTTCTCAAAGTGATTTTCTAAAGTGTAGGTCTAGCCATGTGACTCCCTTACTCAGACTCCAGTGACTCTCTGTTTCCTCCAGGATCAAATAAAAAAAACCAACAAACCACCGTTTGTTTTTTAAACTCCTTCAGAACTTGGCACCTTCTACTCTTCTTATGCTTTAACTTCTTTCCATATACTATGTAATCTGATGATGTTGAAGAACCTTCTTGTTCTTCACACCTTATACTTTCATCTTTTTGTTGCAATGGGGGCTCTGCCCACCCAAAAGCTGTTTGGGTTTCATGATCTGTTGTGGTGAAACCATCTCAAAGAATTCAGAGTCAGACCACCTCTAATCCAAGTATAGGCATTTGTTGAGATTGATGCCTCTCATGAAGCAAGCTAAATTGCAAGAGGAACCAGCAACTTCAGAGAAAGCAAGATGGATTTTAATAGGGTAAAGATGCAATTATGTAATCAAAATATACATAGAATATAGGAATATGATTAATATTAAATAGGCAGGAGGAGTTTGTTAAGGGATTAAGTAATGGAGGAGGGGTCCCATCTATGGTTTTGGTGGTTAAACATTCTGGTCATGCTGCCATCCAGTTGGCTAGTTATTGTGGTCCTGTCTGGTCAAGATAGATAGTTAGGCATTGTAGGCCTGTCTTGGGCTACATGGATGATGTGATTGTGACTGAATACAAGAACACACTTGTTTCTGTGGGAATGGGTTTGGGGGCAATAACTAGGTAGAGGCAGTGGCTGGGATCCCATCATGGGATCATGGACACACCTGTTGTCTCTATGGGAACTCAGAGTTCAGGGACAGACCTGTGGTTCCATTGAGCAGTGAGGTATACATGAAGAAGTTAGGATATTGGAAGAGGTGAGGGTGGGAGCTAGGTAGGTACAGTGGTCCTTCTGTTCAATTTGGCCAGGCCTATAATGAAGTTAGAATATTGGGGCTGGGTGCAGCTTTATTAGAATCCCATCATTTTGACTCTTAAGGTTTTTACTGGATGTCTTTCATGCATGGAATGTTTTCCCTCCTCACCTCACCCTTCCTTCAAAACTCTGCTCAGATTCTACCTTCTGCAGGAAGTCATCTCCAGTCGCCCCTGTCCCCTCAGTGTGACTTCCCACCAAGATTACTTCCAATTTACCCTGTATACACGTATACTCATTTGCATGTAGTCTTTCCCATTAGAATGTGAACTCTTCCTTCAGGGTGAAAAAGAGGGCAACTGCTTTTGCCTTTTTTTTTGTATTACCAGAACTTAGCATGCTTTAAAAGTGCTATGTAACTGAGCCATATGTCAGTCAGAAAATATTTATTAATTGCCACTAAGTGTTGGGCCCTTGGAGTTACAAAGAAAGGCAAAGGACAAGTCCTTGCTCTCAAGGACCTCATAGTCTAATGGGAGAACAACATGTAAACTAGGTTTGGGGGCAGAAAGACAATAAAGATAAGACTATTTGGTCCTTTCTCTTTTAGTTGAAAAACAAAAACAAAACTTTTCGCTCCAGAGGATATAGGGCTCAGGAGCTAAAAAGCACATTAGAAACCATTTAATTTTTACGGATAGTAAATCTCATTTTACAGATGAGGGAATTAAGGTTGGGAGAGATCAGGCTACTTGCCTTACGTGGTAGAACCGATATTTGAATACAGGTTTTTTGGCTCCAAATCAGAAGGCTGACCTTTCCCCTCCTCTATATTTTGTTAACTCTGTTTCAATGTCTCCTATCTGAGCTATTGCCTTGACTTTAAAAATAATTTTTGCATGAACTATCCAGAAACTTGGTCAGATTCCCAATGTTAATGTTAATGGACTGACACCTCACGTGTGTCATTGTTGGACATACACTCAGTTTGGCAGGGGTATATCCCCCTGCACTGTTGTTTGTCAATCATTTGGCTGTTGTGGAAGTAGAGACCACCCATCCAAGTTTGGCTGAGAATAATAAAGCTTAGGGAGTTGGTCCTATCAGCAAGGCAGCTCTCAATCTGGACAGCCTGAGGGAATAATAATCGCTCAGTCACCACAAACTAGGGGAGGGGTAATGCTCAGTCATCTAAGGTCAGGGATTAGAGGAACCAGCAGATATATCCCACCTGTTGCTAATTATTATTTCCATATAGCTACTGCATTAGTGGATTGAAGCTGTCTAGTGTTTTGACAGTAAGCCTGGATTGTAGTTGCAATGGGACCACTTCCAGCATCACTGGACCCTGTCCCAGAAACTATGGATGACCCACGCATTCTGCTCTGGCTGTGTGATTTTCATGGGTCGTACCCAAGGTCACTGACTCAGAACAAGAATAACCTGTCATATGTATTTCCCAGAAGGGCAGGTTACTGTTCCAGGGTCCTGTTAGTTTAAATGTGCTTAGGAATAGAGCTTTTCTTGGGGGAAAAATTCATTTGTAGATTGATAGTTTATTATGAGACTTGGCTCATAGCCTTGAACCTAAGACAGAGCAACCTGAGAAACATATTTATTTGCAAATAGTCAGGAGCGGCATAGAGGAACAAGCTTTACACTTATACTTAAGATTTTCATTTGGGAACTGGGGAGTTGGTTGAGATTAACCTTGGGTTTTGGCTTCAGTTCTCATTCTTCCCTTTGATGGGATGGTGGTGTTCTTTTTCTGAAGTTAGAAAAGCTTCAAATGTTTTCAGCCCATAGGTTTCCCCTTTCATGCTGCTGCTGCTACACTCTGAGATTGTACAAAAAACAGAGTCAAGGGGTCTGGAAGGCTGCTGAGATAAAAAAAAAAAGACCCTTTCTTACAAAGACTAGCCTACCCAAAATGAGGTAAAGCTGCAAATCTCCAAATCCTGCTTTGCTCTAGAGACTCAACTGGCCCCCCCATGAGCAGATCCAAGAAATCTGACCAAGCAGCCAGCTCGTGGGACACTTCTCTAAATCTTCCCTCTGGGGCTTGACCCAGCCATCATTCATACCTATCCATTTGCATATTAAAGGACCAGCTTCTGTGTTTTTTTTTTTAACTAAAACAGACAGAGAACCATGGTGCCTGATGCCAGGCTTCCAGGAGGCAGGATAGAGTTACGGTGAGAAATCTAGTCTGATAAACGATGGATGGATATTAACCATAATATGATCAGAAGGAGGGGAGTTTGGGAGAAGGAGGGAGTACATTGTTTCTCTTGTTACTGTTTCATTGGGAGAATTATTATTTTCCTACCTTCAATTCACTGACGGGTGGTTGTAAGGTAGGCTTTATTTAATTTTTATAGAATGGGGAAGGCAAAGAAATTGGGGTTAAGTGACTTGCCCAAGTGTCACGTATCTGACTAAGCTAGTAAGTGTCAGGTGTCTGAGGCTGGATTTGAACTCAGGTACTCCTGACTCCAGGGCCAGTGCTCCATTCATTGCACCATCCAGCTGCCCCAGCAGGCAGGCTTTAGGAAAGGGGAACTGGATAATGACTAATCAATGCAGGGAGCAGTCATGACTTTAGAAAACTGATGGTGAAGCATGTCATTGAGGCAGTAGAGATGCAGAATGAAACATACATTTTGATACATGGTCAAGACACTGAATTGTTTTGCTTGAGGGCTTCTGTTGGGGGTCAGTCTTATTATCACCCTCACTCCCCCTTGCCCCTTTCAATTCAGTGACATTGACCTCTTTGCTCTTCCTCAACCAAGTACTTTATCTCCTGATTCTGGGCATTTCCACTGGTTGTCCATCATGCCTGGAATGAGCTTTCTCAATTCTAGTGCCTTTCCTTTGTTGACTCTTTATAATTTATCCTGTAAATAGCTTGTTTGTACATGGTTTGCCTTTTGCCTCTCATTAGACTGTGGTCTTTTCCCTTCACTGGGCATGCTCAGTGCTTGACATATAATAGGAGTTTAATAAATATTTATTGACTGGGGGGGGGGGAGAGGAGAGTGATGTATTAAAAAGAAAAGAACAACAGTTTAAAAAAAGAAGTTATTAATGGCAACTACCTGGACACCTTATCCTGCTTCACCTTTAATTTTAGTGTCTTTTCCCCCCTAGTTTCTCAAAACCTTTTCAGCCATCTTATCAGCAACCATGTTTATTTTCTGCCTACTGTGGCAGAATTGAAGCTTCTCTAGTCTCCAAATTGCTATTTCTTTGCAATTAGAAGTCATTAAATGATACTTATTTAAAACAGAGTTAAGAATTTGGTGGTAGAATCATTCCGAATTCCCTCTATTCTCACTTTCATTGGAACCTCCTACTGTGGCCCCGTATCAGATAAAGTATCAGATTTAGACTCAGAAGAGGCTTTGAAGGACATCTAGTTCAATCTCCTTATTTTATTGATGAGGGAACCGAGGCTTAGAGAAGTTATATGACTGGCCCAGAATTATACAGTTAGTAAATGTCATGGTTGGAATTTACGCTCAGGTCTTCCTTTCTCCAAGCCCAGCATTCTATTATCTCTACATGACTGGTAAGGAATGGGAGTATTAACTGCTCTGATTGGATGATTAGGTCAAAAGATAATGCTGGCCAACCTGTGAATTGGTATAACCATTCTGGAAAGCAGTTTGGAGTTATGCAAAAAAAAAATGACTAAAACATCCCTAAAGTTTCCACTGATAGACATATATTTCAGAGAGGTCATTGACAAAAAAATGTTCTGTATTTACAACAATATTGATAGTAACAACCAAGTAGATTCCCATGGACTGAAGCATTGCACATGAATGTAATGGAATATTACTGTGCTATAAAAAATAAGTATGATGAATACAGAGAAATGTAGGAAAACTTACACGAACTAATTCAAGTAAAATAAGCAGAGTCAAGAAAACAACATATAGGGGTGGCTAGGTGGCACAATGAATAGAGCAGTGGCACAATGAATAGAGCAGTGGCCCTGGAGTCAGAAGGACCTGAGTTCAAATCTGACCTCAGACACTTAACACTTAACTAGCCTTGTGACTTTGAGCAAGTAACTTGGCCCCAATTATCCTGCCCTCCCCCCTCAAAAAAGCAAAAACACAAAAGAGAAGACAACATACAGAATTATTACAACAATGTAAATGAGACCACCAACCACAAAGAATTGAAATGGAATGCTCTAAAATTATAGAAAAACCTTGGATCTAAATAAGAAGGATGAGAAGACTCTCCCTCTCTACTTTGCAGAAATCAGGGTGTGGAATGCTATATATCAGAGTATTTCAAAGTGTTGATCAGGGGGTGGCTAGGGGGCACAGTGAATAGAGCATCAGCCCTGGAATCAGGAGTACCTGAGTTCAAATCCAGCCTCAGACACTTAACACAAAAAAACTAGCCATGTGACCATGGGCAAGTCACTTAACCCCAACTGCCCTCCAAAAAAAAAAGCAAAGTGTTGATCAGGTTTTTTGTCTCCTCATATTTTTCTTTCTTTTTAAAAATTATTGTAAGGGAGAAGGAAATCCAGATGATGTAAAAACAAAGGATATCAATAAAAATCTATTTTTAAAAAGGAACATTATGGTTAGAACAGCACTAGGGGATTGTTTTACTGTCAAATTGTAAACCAAGTCATGGTTTCTTTCTTTTCTTCACTTATTTGCTAAAATTAACCAAATTCTGCTTAATTCTCTTTTGCACTTTAATATATTCATAGAATCAAGGAGATAGAAGGGTCTTCAGGGTCATCTAGTTCATCCCTTAAGAGATCATTAATTTTATTAATAAAATCACCAAAAAGTGACCAGTCTTTTAAACTTATTGTGTAAACAGGTAATAGTCTAAGTTGTAAACAAATCCCATTCTCTGTGTTCATAAGTATAAAGGAATACTATCAATTGGAATAGCTCACCTTATATAAAAAGTCAAACAAAACAGAAACAGAGGACGTGAACCAGTCAGTAAGATGGGCATCTTAACCCAATGCCTCGGAACCTATCTATATCATTCTTTTCTCCTCTAGAGAATGAAGAGGTGATTCTTCAACTTGTGCCTTTGATCCTGTCTTCTCCTGGAGTTTGTCTCCTTTGATTAGAACCTCATCAATTTCATTTATTTATTTTTGGTTCTGTTCCTATTGTGTACAAACATGCTCAAATCTCTACCATCCCTAAAAAGCCCCTATTTGACTCTTCCACTTACTCAAATGATCGGCCCTAAACATTCTTACTTTTCACTTTCAGACTTCTAGAAAAAGCTGTCTATATTCAAGTACTGCCAATTATTCTCTTCTCTTGTGCTCAAATTTGCTTTCTGACCTAAAAATGCAAGTGAAATTTCTCTATCCAAAGTTACTACACAGTGATCTCTTACTGTCAATTCTGATGGCTTTTTTCAACCTTCATACTTCTTTGACCTTTCTGCACTGTTAAACAATCCTTTTGTCCTGGACACTCTCTCCTCCCTTGGCTTTATGAACAGCTCTCTCTCTCTCTCTCTCATGGTTATCTAAATTACCTTTCACTCTGGTCTCCTTGGTTGGGTTCTAATCTGGGTTCCACTCCACCAAAATATCAGTATTCTTCCAGGGTTTGTCCTGTATGTTCTTTTCTCCCCACAGTCACTTTTGATGATCTCATTAGCTTCTTTTGGGTTGAATGATCTCTAATGATGGTTCCCAAATATGTTATATCCAGCCCTAATTTCCTTCCTGAGTTTAAGTCATGCATCACCAATGCCTCCTAAAGGCATTTGAAACAGCATATCCAAGGCAGAAATAGTTATCTTCTCCCCTAAAACTGTTCCTCCTCTGGACTTCCCCATTTTTTAGAGGTACCACCATCCTTCCAAGTCATTCTTGTACATAACCTTGGAGTGATCCTTGATTCTTCTTTATCTCCTGCATCTAAATAGTTGCTGACCTTATTAATTCTTCCACTATGACATCTCATATCTGTCTCCTCTCTACTCACAGGTTATTATCCTAATTTAGGCCCTCGTCACCTATTGGCTAGACTGCCACAACAGTCCCCTATTCAGACTCTGTTTCTAATCTTTTACCTGTTTAACCTTTCCTCCACACTAGTGGAGTCAAACTGAAACAGAAACAGGACCCCACTAACTCATATTTAAAGATCTTGCGGGCCATATGTTAACTTAAAAACCACATATTAACATTCTATTTTTATTTTGCTAAATATTTTCCAATCATATTTTAATATGCTTCTGTGGTACTTGTTACAACGTCTCTGCTCCACACAATTGCCAGATAATTTTTCTAAAATGCAGGTGTCTGACCACAGGGGAGTGATTCCTTGTTTGAAAATTTTCAATATACCCTATTTTAAAATATAAACCCTTGAGCTCATCATTTGAAGCCTTTCACCTTTTGGATGTAGCCTGTTTCTACAGACTTCATTTACATTATTTTTCTTTACATACTATCAGTTTTAGCAAAAATGGCTTACTTTCTTTTCCTTAGATTTGACATAATGTCTCCTGAATGTTTGGAATAGATTCCCTTCTTGCCCTCTGTTTCTCAGGGTCCTTAGCCTCTTCAAGGCTCAACTCAGGTGTTACTTTCTGTGGGAAGCCTTTTATGATTCATCTACTCTCTTTCCTGAAGTTAGATTGCATTTATCTGTCTCCTTTCATAGTGTATCCCCCCTAGAAGAAGGCAAGGACTGGTTTTTGTTTTGTCTTGGCATCTCCAGTGCTTAGCACAGCACCATGCATATGGTAAACGTTTGCTAAAATGAAATGAAAGGAATTTTGGAGACCAAGGGATGACACAACCATCCAATCTGGGCCATGGTAGAAAACTTAGCACCAGGTAAAAAATGTATATCCTTCTAAAGAATCCATTTGTGTTTGGCATTTGCATTCCTAATAATTAACAAAGTGCATAGACAAGGAATATATTTTTACCATTTAATATCGACCATATTTATTACCATATTATTTGTTCTTCATGTGGAGCTTTGTCTCTAATTGTTCAGATTTTCTCTGGGCTAGCTTGGTGTGACTGGCCCCTAAGAATCTACCTTCCATAATTATAGTTCCTTTGCACAGAGATTTAGTAGCTGAAACCAACTCAAGTGAAGCTCGCTTTGGGCAGCCTGAGGAGTTCTGCTCCTTTAGAGCCGTCCTTTCCTCCATCCTCATACCCAGAGGAACCTACCTGGAGTTGTGGTTCAGCTCCTGGGAGATGTCATCCACCATGTCATTTTCTGATGCTTCGTGAGCCATAGCTTTGCACAGTTTACAGGCTACCAGTGCTTTGGCCATGGCCTCTTCCCCATGCTGCCAGAAGAATAAGGCCATCTTCTGCCGCTTCATCAGGACAGCCCACACCATGAGCTCATGGAAAGGGAAAGGGAAGTGGTTGATCTCAGGGTCATCCAAATCAATGTCCACTTCTTCTTCTCTCTTTTTGGTGGTCTTTCTTCCTCTTCTCAAGGGAACATCATCCTATAAATCAAGAGAAATAAAATGTAGTTTGGGATAATCGTGAGATAAATTTCATTCTGGATTTTTGAGGGGGTGTTGGGGAAGAAGAAATAGTACTATTTAAGAATGTTATTTTCTCCCTGCCTCAACTTCCTGTGTTTGAAAATTCTGTTAATATTGCATCATTTAATCCTCCTCTCTTCTTTTTTTTCTATGTCAATTACAAGGAACATTTTCTCTCTTCTTTTTTGTTTCTCTGTCTTTATTTCCTGTTCGATTCTATTGGATTTAATTAACTAAATCTTCTATTAGTCATTCAATTTTATTGTTTCTACACTTTGACTATGTAGTATTCTGTTGCTTTTTACCTTAATTCCACCTTACCACCCCTTAATGGCTATATTTTGTGTCTTCCTGGTTCAGAGTGAATGTAACTGTTTCTGTTTTGACCAGCAATCCTAAAGGTCTTCACCTCCCAGTTTGAGATTTTTAAAAACAATTAAAGGGGCCGTCCCTTGACACATTTCTTTAAGAGGCCTCTTTACTGAATGGGCATTGCATCACTAAAAGTGAGAACCTGAAAATGTCTTAACCTAAAAAGGCTAGGGTCTCCCATCACATCCTGGGCCATCTGCATTTGTCCTGATGAATATCTGGCCACTGGCCCCAGATGGCCCTGGAGGAGAAAGAGAGGCTGGTGACCTTGCCCAGCTTTCCCTCACTCAGATCTCTTAAGGGATGAACTAGATGACTCTGAAGACCCTTCTATCTCCTTGATTCTATGAATATATTAAAGTGCAAAAGAGAATTAAGCAGAATTTGGTTAATTTTAGCAAATAAGTGAAGAAAAGAAAGAAACCATGACTTGGTTCACAATTTGACAGTAGAACAATCCCCTAGTGCTGTTCTAACCATAATGTTCCTTTTTAAAAATAGATTTTTATTG
>CM053599.1:147264035-147337425 GCA_028646575.1 Pseudocheirus occidentalis
GCATTCTCTCAGGAATCTACTGCCGATTGGCTTTACAGCATAACAGTTCTTAAACTATACATCAAATTTCTTCAAATCAGCAAATGTATGGTAATAGCCTTATAATTATAAAGTGCAATATATTTGTGAATTGTATTGCAATTATGATTCTATACCTTCCTGTTTTATTTATTAAACATTATTAACCCCTCTCAGTCAAGAGGTATTGGGAGAGTAGGGGAGCCTAAAGGCAGTCATCAACCCCATGGTTGATCAGCCCTATTGTTTGCTTAATTTCATATAGAGCTAGTTAGTTAAACTATCACAGATTCCAAGGCAGTAGTGTCAACTGAAGTATTTAGTGTGATACAACATTTTCTCTCCTGAGTATAGATTTCAAAATAACTCATAAAAACATTGCTTCTGACACCAACATTATTTAAATGGTAATGTGGCCATGAGAAGTCACTTAACTTCCTAGTGCCCCAGGTAATTTTTTAGACTACAAGTCATAGATGAGTGGCCCAAGTACATCTTTGGAGATAATTTACATACCAGGAAATCCTTGTACTGAAGAAATTACAGGTTCAGACTCTCTCTACCCTCACTCTATAGAACTATTTATAAATGATCTGAATCAGCATGTGATAAGTACATTGTCTTGGTTTTCTGTCATTGTGGGTACACCCATTAATTCAAATCATTGAGCTGCATGAATTCTAAGTAACAGAAAATAGACTAAGATGGGGCCTGGTGTCTGGTTATATTTCTCTCTCTATATATAGAGAGAGTGCTGGACTTAGAAATAAGTGAGACCTGGGTCTAGATTGCTGGTACTGACACTCTCTGTTTCACCTTGGACAAATCATTTCATCTGTGACCTTTAATCTTAGATACCTCATATGTATAATAAAGATGATAATACTTTTGCTGCCTACCTTACAGGCCTATTGTAAAGAAAATGCATTATAAGCCTCAAGTACTATTTAAATGTGAGTTTATATTATTTATGTAAGAAAGCAATTTGATTTCTAAAAAGAAATTTAGGGAAATTTATATTTGTGGAATAATAACAGTCCCTTTCTGTTTCAAGATATTACTGAGAGAACCTGCAGTGCTGCCCCACTAATGGTCCACTATTAAGATCAGTCCTTTACTTGAAGACTAAGACTGAGTGATAATATTTATGTTGGTGGAACGCCCTGGAAAGTGAGAGCTGTCAGAGGTGTGATAATATGTGGTAAAATGTCAAGTGGAGAAAGGAGAAATGAAGAACTGTTTCTGATATAGTACTCTATACACATGTACGAACATTTAATGCATATATGTATGTGTATACACATCTATACAAAGGTACATGTACATATATGCATATGTATATGTGTATATATATATATATATACACACATATGTACACATAGCCAAACTATAGAAAAAGCATACCGTCTTCCTGCTTTGAATCATACCAAATCAACTTGAAGGAGTTATTTAAAAAATCTTATTTTAAATGGCTACTGGGAAAAATTTCATTGTTTCCATTGGCACACATCTCACTGTTTACCAAGCATACACACACACATATACATACATACATACACACATGTATATACATGCATATCTCTCCATATAAAATATATTTACCCACACATATGCACATACATATACCCATATACATGTATACACACATTTGCATATATGTGTACACATATGCATTTAGCAAACAATTAGATAAGTGAGATATGCATCATTTGAAGTAGTGAAATCTTTCCTGAAAGTCACTCAAAATAATATTTTAAAAATCTCCTCCAGGATGATTTAGGTGTGAACTGAAGCGAGAGGATGGGCAAGTCTCCTCATACCAGTGATTTTTCTATTGTTGAAATGAGGCTAAAATCCAGGTGCCTACTCTTGGATTTATACTTTAAATCACCACAGAGGGGCAATGTTCACCTAACTGAAATAACTGAATATATGAGATTTCTTTTTATTTATTGTCCTGATCGAAGAGTGACCTACAACAAACAGCTGCAGAGTGGGCAGAGAGACCTTTCAGGAAAGGGGGCCAAGAACCCTTGTTGAAGTTATTACTGGGGCAGGTAAATTTACTTCTGGCAAATATTAAGTATTCCAACCCTACCTATAATGGGTGCTTTCTTTTTGAAAGCTTTTGGCAAGAGAGAAATGAAAGAAAATGAATTTTAAATGTCCCACTAAGAAGGACGGGAGCTTTTGGGGAAGAAGTATATTCCATAAAACTAATAAAAAAGGCTATAACCTATATTTTCTCAATATCATTTTCTCACCGGCTAAGTGGTTCTCTAGCTAAAAGAAAGAACTTTAGATCTCCTGGGATCAGGGCTTGCTGAGCTCTACTAAGAGGGCCACTGGATGAGAATCCAAGTGAACAGATTTGAAGAGATTGATGGAGTCTCATTTAATCTCCCTGTATGTGAAGGGAGCAGGAGAGAGAGGGTATAATGGAGCTCAGTTGTCAGTCACTATTAAGTCTCTTCTATCCTGTTTGGTAAAGTACAAAAGTTACAGTTTACAGCATTATGCCAACTAGTGTTATACCTTCGAGACTTTTGGTAGTCAACTTCTTCTAACCAGATCTCTTTCAAGTTAAAAATTTTATTAAAAATGTATTCTACAATTCTATTAAGTGGCTCCCTAAATGAGAACGTCTACACTCTTTTGCCTTCCATTGAAGGCTCATCTAAATCAGAATTCATCCATTTCTATTCTCAGTTCAGAATATACCTTTTATTTTGACAATTTCCCATCCAATTCAATGCAGTGCAATTAATTTCACTCAGTTCAGTCAAAGCATTTATTAAATATCTGTACTACGAGCAAGAAACTTTGTGAGGCACTGCCAGGCTGTTTTCACCATTGTTTCTCCTATATACGCTAATAAGTCCTGCTTTCACCTCATTGTTTATTCTACTCCTCTGGTCTTGTCTCTTAGACTGTAAGCTCTTGAGGGAAAGGACTATGATTCTTGCACAAGTTAGGTGCTCACTTAAACTGTTGAATTGAATACTGAATAACAGTCCAGGGCTCAACAGATTCTCTCTTATAAACACTTTGGAGGGAATAAATCAGTACTATTTTCTGGTCATTATTGTTTCCCATTTCATGGCCTATTATGAAATGAAACAGATGGTATTATCTCTTTGTAAATGCTGCATTTTCTAGTTGTCATTTGTTATAGGCACCCAGAGCAATTTAGGTCACTTCAACATAGCTTGAGAGATTGCTCTGCAGTTAGGTTTGAAAAGAGAAAATCTGGATGCCATTTTTTGGAATGACCCTTTAAGAAGGAAGGAAATAAACATTTAGATAGCACCTTCTATCTCCCAGGCACTGTGATAAGCACTTTTTACAAAAATCTCATTTGATCCTCACAACAATTCTGGGAATTAAATGCTGTTATTATCCCCATTTTACAGATGAGGGAACAGAGGGAAACAGGTTAATTGACTTGTCTTGGGTCACACAGCTAGTAAATGTCTGAGGTCATATTTGAGTTCAAATCTTCCTGAGTCAAGGCCCAAAGCTCTGTCCACTGTACCACCAGCTGCTTTTAATTAAAGGACAAGCATAAAATGACCCTCTTAATGTCCATTTGAAAAAATGGACTATCACTTCAGCTAGCAAAACTGGCCACATTCCATTAGCCTTCTTTTTCTATGACTTGGCCTTTAAGTCCCTGTCGCCTCCAAAAGGAGAATGTTCCATTTTGCAATATGAAGGAACACATGGCTCCATGTATACAATGATCTCTACCTGTCAGATTTTTCCTCTGGTGGGGCAAGTTAATCCTGGGAAGTCACAGGAAGAATATCTCAGAGCAGCTGCTTCTTTTTTTGCTTTTTTTGGAGGGCAATTGGGGTTAAGTGACCTGCCCAAAGTCACATGGCTAGTAAGTGTGTCAAGTGTCTGAGACCATATTTGAACTCGGGTCCTCCTGACTCCAGGGCTGGTGCTTTACTCACTACCCACCTAGCTGCCCCAGAGCAGCTTCTTAATGGAGACAAAGTGGATACCAAGCCAACGTTAGATGACTTGTCTAGGGTCCCATGACTAGAAAGTGTCAAAGATTGGATGTGAAAATTCAAGATCTCCCTGATTCCAAGCCCAACATTCTATCCTCTGTGTCATATTGCCACCTTCATACAATACTTAAAACTACTCTCCTTTGGGAACAAGTTGGTATTGTAAAGAGGGTTCAGGGGACTGGAGATGTTAGCACATTTAATCCAAGACGCAGAATAGTAATTCAAACACACAGAGCCACATGAGCACGTATAACTACTAAAACGCCAGCTTACGTATCACAGAAAAGTATATAGGAAAGCAGACAGACTAGGGCCACTGTGGTTTTAATGTGAGTGCATCAGACCATCCAATGGATTTATGCATGAAAACGACTCTGGGAGTATGGCTAGTTTCCACTGGTTTAAATTCCCAAAAGATGGTTAATAACAGCTATATTATCTTTGCTGTTCCATAGATTATTCCACTGATAGAAATTAGTCAAAACCCTGAAACTAGTGGTGTGGCAGCAACTCTTCATATGTGATTCAGATCAATTCTATTTTCCTGAATGACTGGGGATGGCCCATTAATGTGTTAAAGTCCCTTCTCTTGGCCCTCCAGGTTAAAAAAATCTCTTCTATTATTTTTGTCTTCTATCCCATTATTAGAAACACCTGTCTCATCCCATTTCCTTCCAGTTAATTAAATCAATTTGGGAATTTAAGGAACTGCCTTTTTCCTTGCTTGCTGTTACACAGACTGGAGAATGTTGATGACCCAGGGGGTTCACGTGCCTTAGTAACTGTTAGGTTGGTAAGTAGGGAAAAAAGAAACAGCCCCCCACCCCCAATAAAAAACCTTCCTTCCCCAAAGGGGAAAGCCATGGAAGAGGAATAACTTTTTCCAGATGAATATTCCAACAGTGGATTTTGCCACCTTGTTAGAGTTGTGATGATACCAGAAGAGAGAGAGCCCTAAAATCTTTTTTTCTTTCACCATTGTGGAGAGAAAACCTACAGAAAAGATAAGTATACTGTGGAGTGGAAGAGAACAATGCCATGGTAACAGTGGGAAGTAGGAGAGAAAAGAGACCATCTCCTACATCGATTATACTGCTATCTGCTAGAACGGTGGAGGAAGAAACAAATTGAAGGGAAGAATTCTCATGTTGGGGACTGTAACTTCGGGGGTCCTTGGGACCAAAGTTTATCTATTCAAGGGATTCTGTGTTTTCTTCCTTTGATCAAATAAAACTCTCATTTTAAATTGTAAACAATAAGTTCACAAGTGATGTGTTTGCCTCAGTATTGACTGGGTGGTGCCACAGAAATTTTCCCAGTTTTCCTTCCCCAAATGAATATATTTTCAGAAAATTACCTTGGTCCTTCATGCCATGGCTTTCTCTATGAAAAAGGTATAGTTCATATAGTGCATAGTTCATGCAGGACGCTACCTGTATCTATCTATAACAATAATGAATTTGGTTGTATCCCCTGCAAACGCTATTGCAGACAGTAGTAGTTGTTAGTACTGAGTCAAATTTACTTTGTAACTCTCGGAGGAATGCTGCACAGGAAGAAAAGTAAACCTACATAATGTCCTTTAGGCTGTGGGAATGCCACTGAAAAGTGATGAGGATACTAGCGAAAAAACACTGCTTTTGAGTGTTTGCATTGTACAATACTGGGCAAGGCAGTCAAGATGGAGGACCATTGAAATGCTGCACTGGGCAAGTTTTCCGAGGTAGTGGAGCCTTCCAGATTTCTTAAGAGCCCTACTGGATGTGGGTATAGCTTAGGAACTAAATACTTATAAATCCACCTCCTTCCTAGGGAAGGAAGGGAGAAAAGTGTGAGACATGAGTAACTATAAGTGTGGGAGAGTACTCCTCCAGCTCCACACACAGTCACATCATCAAAAAATGTGGCCTCAAGCCAACTCTGAGGTCAAGGTTACACCCACATCCTGAGTGGATACCCCAGAGGAAGTTACCATCATTCTTAGTAGAGATTATCTTACCAGAAAAGGGGAAATTTAAATCCTGGTTAGCTTTATGCTCTTGATGCTAGAAGACCAGTGGATATCTGACCCAGAAAAGCAGAGATAATGGGCTGCCTTTGATGTATTTTCTACCTTAAGGGTGGAGAACTTTAATTCCTATAGGACTGCTTAAAACAGTTGGGTTCCTAACTTGGAATATATGTGCCACCAGGGGGCAGTAAAAGCTTGCTAAGGGGAATAGTTGCTAAATAACCATATTGTCCTATTGAAATACATTTTATAATTAATTTTTAAAAATTGCAAAATGTATTTTACATAAATAAAATTTATTTTACATAAAACAGTTGTATTCTTACATGTGCATGCATGACAAACTAGAATTTATTTCCTTTCATGTTGAATAAGTATGAGAAGGTGTATAGAAAACTACTGGGTCTGAGGACCAAAAAAGCTTGGAAACCCTGGGGAGGGTGGAAGTAGTAAAAAATATTAAAGATTGACAATTCAAAAAGAGGGGGAAGAAGGAGGAAAAGGAGATCTGTATACCAGCTACATTTCTAAAGGAATGAATAACTTCTCCCCTCAATTTCAATTCATCCCTTTGGAATGTACTCTACCAAATCCCTAAACAAACCCGTAGCACCTCCTAACATCTGCCCAACTCTATAGTCTTTGAGGTTCATGTAAAATAAGCAGATCATCCCTTAAAAGGAAATATTTCTCACTCTTTGTATTCCAGTTGAAGTGAAGAAAATACATGAGGGAATCACTAGGTTATCAACTGAAAAAAAAAAAAGGAAACTTAATTGATAAGCCAGAATTTTGCAGTAAGGTTTTTTTGAAAGGTTTCTATAATTCTTAGTCTAGGAGGGCCAATTGTGAAAGTCATTCTGAGGCTATCACTGATACCCACCAAAAGCAACATATAGCAATCAGACATGGAACAGGGGTCACAGGGTGGGCACAGTGCTAAGCTCTACTAAGGGGGTGAGGTATGGGAAAGGGGAATAAGGTGATTGCTGATATAACTTCATTGGAATAATTTAGGCCACCATGGCCTCGATTGATAATAACAGAGGGTACAGGACAATAATGAAGCTGTTGCTTTAGAAATTTCTGGGTTCTCTCATTTCTTAGGGTAACATATATAAGGTGATGGTACTGATCCAAGCTTCATCATCATCTTTGAATAGGCTCAAGAATAAGTCCTTTCCTATGGACTTTAGCTTATGTGTGACCTGCAATGATCTTGGTAAAGGTCATGGATTTAGAATTGGAAGGGACTTTAGAGTGAACCCTCCAAATTCTACAGATGAGGACACTGAGGCCCAGAGAGGTTAAGTGTTTGCCTGAGGTCCTTGAGGCTATATTGTAAAAACTAGCCTTTGTAACCCTCTCCCTGCTTAGTTCTAATAAACCTAGACCTATAATTTAAAGATGGCCCCAGTGTAAATCAAGGGTCATGGGAAAGAGAGATTTCTAAGGATTGTTACCCTAGTGGCCAATCTCACTAAAATTCCAGCTCTCTTTTGGTGTATCACAAAGCCCCTCATTTCTTTTACCTGGGGGAGAAAGGCCAGGTCTTTCAGCCAATCAATCAATGAGCATTTATTAAGCACCTACTAGGGGAAAAATCCTACTCTCAAAGAGTTTACATTCTTACAGGGAAAAAAAAACCTCCAGAAGATCTTTAAATTTGACTGGAATAAGAAGGGAGGCTCCCCAGGGTGATACAGATTCTCAGTATTGGGGACACCGTGTATATATAGGCTTCAATCAATGTCATCTCATTGGAATTCTACTTTGATAGAACGTCAAGTTATATACCACCAATGAGTCCTTTCAGCTTTCAAACTGCTACGACTTTCTTCGAGGAACAGAAATGGGATTTTATTGGTAAAAGGAACTAACTCATGTGTGGTATAGGGAAATTTCCTCTATCAATGCAGATTGGCATTTCCCCTCCAACTTAGTATTCAGGAGCTACCTAGGATATCAAGAAGTTAGGTGACTTGCCGAGGGTCATAGCCAGTGTGCTGGAGATGGGACTGGAACCTGAGTCTTTGGGGCTCTGAGGCCAAGCTTTCTATCCACTATGCCACTGCAATGTCTTGCCACTGAACTTCAGTGACTCGGGAGAGAGTGAGGTTGATGACTTTGCACAGACCTGTCTCACTTAAATCTAATTCACTTGCAAGTCAAGATGTCACCCTTATGATGTCATTGGTCCTCTTATAGAACAAAGGGTGAACAAGAAAGAAGTTGCCTTTCACTATAGACTCCCTGCACAAAAACAAAACAAAACCCCCCCATATATAGGAGTCCTTAAGGTCTGTGATGCATTTCAACCAAATGCATTTTATAAGGTGAGTACAGTGAAATGCCCTTTAGACCTCAGCAACAGCCGGCTCTGAAGCAAATCCCACATGGCTTTCAAGGCAGTTTTCTTTAAGACACGGCAATGCTGCCAAATAAAGAGTGCCATGTAGGTTGTGTTTCTCTATCTGGGCTTTTGGAATTTAGAGTTAGCATGCATCAGGAATAAAGACAAGGGTTTAGAACCCCATCTACTACATTAATGCGGCAATATGATGTGGTAGGAAAAACATTAGATTAAGAGACAGGAGTCCTTTCTCTGTCCCTAAATGAAAGAGCATCAGCCTGGCAGAGTACTTGGGTTTGAATGTCTCTGCTCCTTACTATCTATGTGACTGTGGATGAGTCACAATGTCTCTGGACCTGTTTCTTCATCCATAAAATGAGGTGTTTGGACTACACCAAATGATCTCTAAAGTCTCTTCCAATTCTAAATCTATGACCCTATGACTTTGTGGGCTTGGCCATGTCACTTCAACTCTTATTTCCCTGATTTCTTTTTGTAAGATGGGGACAATGATAACTTGCTACCAATAACATGAGGCAAGGTAATGTTCAACTGTGAAAATTTTTTGAAAAATGTGAAATGGGACAGCTAGATGGTGCCATGAATAGAGCACTAGCCCTTGGAGTCAGGAGGACCTGAGTTAAAATCCAGCCTCAAGACACTTGACTCTAGCCATGTGACTTTGGACAAGTCACTTAACCCCAAGTGCCTTTCTCCCTTCTCCAAAAAAAAAAAAAAAGAACAATGTGAAATGGTATAAAGATTCAAACAGAGACCTGAAGACTAGTTGGGTATGTTGTAATATAGATTTTTTTTTAAGTAGTGGTTGAATTAGATGACTGCATGGGTCTCTTTCAACTTTAAAATTCTGTGATTCTAAGTTGCAAGTGTGGCATAATGGAAAGTCAGAAGGTTTCAGTCTCTTGCTCAGATATTTCCTAGCTGCATGACTGTGGGCAAGTCATTTAACTTCTGTTTCCTTATGTACAAAATAAGGATGATAATATTTGTCTTATCTAGATCATAGGGTGCACTCCTTAAACCTTAAAATCCTTTAGAAATGTGAATTGTTTTAAATCATTATTACTTTTCCACTACTTACTTTTTTTCTAGATCTTTCTAAATGTGTATACAATGGATTACATTTAATGTAGCAGAAATAAAACTACAGTAATGAGTTAGGGCTTAGCAAACCAAGGTAAATAATATGAATAGAACCAACAACATGGAAACTAGCACCCCAAAGAGTAAAGGCTATATGGAAGAATACTGATAACAGCATAAATCCACATGACATGACACAGCCTACAATTCCATTAGCCAAAGCATTATATCCAGAAAAGCATCTAAAACCATCTAAAAGAAGCTCAATCACTGCTGCAATGTAGGCAGAGGAGTCAGTCAACACGGACACAAATTACAATCTGAAATGAAGTGAGGGATGGGTATTAGGGGGCAGGTATGAGTACGTTCTGACTTGGCAGCTCATGCATAACAGAGTTCATCCATCTCTAATGACATGAAGCAGAGCCTCCGACCTGCTGTCGAGAGGGGTCTTACCTTTTTGACATCCCTGACCAAGTGGTACAAAGTATTGGATGGTCCGTGTCTCTGAAAATAACAAAAAGAATTAACTAGTTTTTATCTGGTAGTGATACTTATCAGGAAGGCAAGATGGAGAGGCAGTGTGGAGTTCAGAGGGAATAACGGTGGGCTTGGAGTCACAGAAGGATCGATTTAGAGGTGGAAAGGACTTCAAAGGTCATTGAGTCCAACCTACTGGTCTTATAACTCAACAAGCATTTATTAAGCACCTGTTATATGTGAGGGAAAACCTTATAGATATAAAGAATGGTAAAGAAACTAAGACCCAAAGAGATTAATACTTCAGCTAAAGCCGAACATTTAGCGTATCATAAGACCGTAGTTGAGATTTGCTCCGAATCCAGACCTTGTGCTCATTTCATGCTGGAGACCTGGGTTCATGTCGTGATCTGCCACCAATGAGCTGAATGACACTAGTAAAGTCATTAAGGCAATAGTACCACCCTATTTTTACCCCGCGGGGTTTGTTGTACAACTCGTACGGGATAGAGTTATGTCCAAATGCTATAAAATTCCAACTGCCTGAAGAGTTTTAGAATCCCCATTGATGGCCTAGTTCAACTTTTAAAGGAGATGAACTATATTCTAGTTACGAAGTTGTCCTTCCTACTTGCAAATGAAGAAGAAAGTAGACTTTGGAGTCAAGAACAGCTCAGTTCAAATCCTGTTTCAAAAACTTAGTCACTATTTGACTCTGGGTAAGCTACTTAAGCTTCCTTCAGCTGTTTACCTTAATTTACTCATCTGTAAAATGGGGATAGCCATAGCTCTTACCTCATTGAGTTGGGGGGATCAAATAAAATAATATGTGTAAAAGGGATTTGTGAAATTTTTAAAGCATTATACAGGAAATTTAAAAGCCTTGGTAAAGTTTTACACTTTCAATAACTGAAAATTATCTTATTAAAGTTCTGATTTCAGCCTATTTCAAATCTGTATATGATGGAGTTGGGATCAGTTATACTATAGCACCCAGAAGTTGTGTGGTCTTGTGTGAGAGCCTCCTTAGTTCAGTTCAGTTCTTCTGTAGGAAGAGCACCAGGATTAGAAGGGTTCAAATCCTAGTTGCAACACCCACTGTGAAATCTAGAAGAAGTCATTTGAGCTCTCTGAGCCTCTGATTCCTCTTCTGTAAAATGAGTGTGATAATTCTCATACCACTTACCTTGCAGGGTTTTTATTGACAACTCAGTGCACAAAACTATTTAAACGTTAGCTATTTTTTATTATTGTTATTCTTATATGGCCAGGTTATATTCATAGTGGGTGAGGAAAGGAAATGAGGGGTTGAAAGTGGAGAGGGTGAGTGAAAAGGACCATGCATCTTGCCAACACAGAGATGTAAAAGAGGCAAAACAAGAAACTTAGAGAAAAAATTTGCCTTAGCTTGGCCCTACCGTATTGTACAATTCCTCTAGTCTGGAGATGGTGAGAAAACGATGCATGCTTACTCCATTCTCTATGAGCAATTTCACAAAATCCACTCTGTCCAGCACTAGAGCATCCAGCATTGCTTGCTCCAGGGACCCCACCTGAAAACCAAATCACTGGGTTAGATGATTCCTGATCTGGAAAGTGATCATTTACCCTGTATTGGAATAAGGTAGCCAGCTCCTTGGAAGCTGCTTACTCCACCTGAAGAAGTAATGTCTGACTGATGGCTTATTGACTAGAGTGCTGGACTTAGAGTCAAGAAGACTTGTGTTCAAATCCTGCCTCAGACACTTACTAGCTGTGTGTAATGGTAATGGGAGTTTGAAAATCTTCCCTGCCCCTTAATAGGCCGAATGTAATCACATGGAGCCTGTGGTAGGAGGAGTTTGCTGAATGGGTGGAACAGAAAGTTGGTGAGAGCACTTAGAAAGAAGGGAGGAGAGGTTGCAGGCAAGCAGACAGCTAGGATTCTGAATGTTTATTTGTGGGAAGGCTTGAGCAGGGGGAAGACTTAGGGATGGTGTTGTTCCCTGCAATGATAAGGTATTAACTTCTTTGTCGCTATGATGGATTTGGTTTTCTAGTGTTGGGATTTGGCTTTCTGGTATCTGAACAAATGTTATGCTTCTGTCTTCTATGTGGAGAGTCTGTTATATTTTGTGATTCAGAACTACATCAGCATATTCACAATCGCCATCAGTGCTGTGAATGTCATGTCGGAGATACACTGTATTACCCTGGGAGAGTCATTTAACCTCATTTGCCATGATTTCCTCAATTATAAAATGAGGGGGTTGGACTCAGTGACTTCTGAGGTCTCTTCTGGCTCTAACTTGATGATCCTCTAACCTCCTGAAAGTAAAAATATGGCAGTCTACCTGCCCCACCCCCATCTTTTTTGCTGCCTTGTTCCTGGGCTTTCTTGCATTACCTGGGTAAGTGGCTATCATAAGACAGGTGATAGCTAGGTGAGCCATGTGTTGAAAGAGGCAGAAGACTGGAGTGGCTTCTCTTTCTGCTCTCCCTCCACTCTTCTGAACTTCAAAGGAAATGCTTATATTTTTAATGATTCCTTTCACTTCAACCAGGGCTCCTTTTTATTTTTGCCCAGACTTGTGATTTCACAGCTGTGGGGAAGTCCTGGTATGGAAACTCCTTCCCCCACGTAGATCAACAATTTTGCTATAATTTATAGGACCATAAATTTAAAGTTGGAAGGAACTTTAAAGACTTTCCTGCCCAACTTCTTTATTTTACTGATGAGGAAAAGGAGGCTGGAAGCTTGATTAAGGTCACAAAGGCAGGGAATGGCAAAGTTGGGGTTTGAACTGGGGCTCTCAGACTAAAATTCTCTTTCCTTATAATTTATGAAATTGCCTGGTGGGAAGGGGGTGTCTAAAGATTTAAGTGATTTGTCCATGGTCACGGTTAATATGTGTCATACAAAGGACCTGAACTCAGGCCTTCCTGATTCCAATCCTAGTTGTCTACCTCACTGTCTTCCAGGGATTAAAGTGGTATCTAATAATAGCCTAGAAGTATATTAGTTTTAGCAAACCAAATCTAAACAACTTGTTGGCCCTGGTAGAAGAGAGCGAGGCAAAGGTGACCCTATCTAGCAAAACAAAAAATAACCCCTTATTTTTAGAAACAATTTATTAAACTCCCTTCCCTTCCCAGTCTCCCAATGCTCAAGTTTTCCAATAAAATCGTTTGTATTCTCAAGTAACAGTGTCATTCATTTAATATGACTGATGAGAACAGACAGGTGTTGGCATTAACCCAAACACAACCCTTCTGATAAAGTGAGAATTCAAAAAAAAGATCTGGAAATGGGCAATGTTAAAGATGCTTCTAGGCACAGCATTTTTTTTTCAGGTCACCTGTCTGCTCCCAATTCCCTTTTCTCCCCACTCCCCCTGACCCAGGCTGCAATGGGCACACCTAGTGCCCAATTTTCCAATGCTTCCCCCTCCCCCTTACAATCAGGGACACAGCCCAAGAACAGTTATATAAAGCTCAGCTTCCTTTCATGCTGTTCTTTTGGGAGACACAGAAGACCGTGTGCTGTGCTGCATAGTGCCAGATGGAACTTGCCATGTTGGTGTGTGTTCTAAGTCTCCTCTGTGTGACCCAGGCATAAAGTAGGACAGGAGTGCCTGGGGCCCAGAAATTGCCAACCTCTTTCTCACTTTTACCCTCTAACAAAGACAAGTGATTTATTCCTCTCAGATCTTCGTTTTCACTAATGGGATTTTTTTTTTAACCAAAAAGCTGAAAACTGAAAACTGGCTGGCACAGGTTTTAATTGACATGAGAAAAGGAGTTTAGCTCAGGCTCAATGTGTGCTTCCACTAGATGGGGATCTTTCCCTAAAGACCAAGAAGGTAGCTTCTGCCAGTCAAATCAGCTACTGCCGCCAAGAACTCATGTTCTCAAATCAGAGCCCAGTGTTTTCTTGAGCCCTTCCAGAGGCTGCTTGAATTTGTCCTCAAGCCCACATCGGGGGCATTTCCATGAGATGATGGTGTATATACTATACCGGCCACTGTTGCCCGTAAATAAAGATCTGGCTTCGAGCGATGTCTACTCTGTTCCAGGCTAATGCTAAGCTCAGTTGGTCTGGGGCTGAGGCGTTAGCTCCTGTATTAGGAGAGATGGAGAGAAGACAGATTGGGTGTCAGTTACATCAATAATAATAAATAATAATGATAATGATAATAGCTGACATTTACATAACGAATTAAGGTTCACCAGACACTTTCTTTTCAATATCCCATTGTTGCTGGTCAGTGGTGTCTGACCCTTTGTGACTTCATTTAGGGTGTTTTTGGCAAAGATATTGGAGTGGTTTGCCATTTCCTTCTCCAGATCATTTGATAGATGAGGAACTAAGGCAAAAAGGGTTAAGTGACTTGGCCAGGGTCACCCAGCTAGCAAGTGTCTGAGGCCAGATTTGAACTTAGGAAAATGAGTCTTCTGGACTTCAGGTCCAGCACTCCATCTACTATGCCACCCAGCTGCCCAGTTATCCCAATGGAGCCCGGTAAATTCCTATAGAGGCATTCCCACATGACAGATTAAATAACGACCGTGGTCACATAGGAGGATTCAGTCCTAACTATGGAAGCTAGCACTGTGTTCACTATACCACCCCATTCATTCACTCCCCTGCCAAGAATAACATGCTTTTTGTAACAGATTTTCTATTTTATGATACGCTGATCCTGTAGAGAAAAAAGAAAAGATATTTTCTGTAGGTGAGATGATGTTGGTACTGGATTCGGAGGACCTATGTTAAATTCTTGTTCTGATATATTCTGCCTGTGTATACTGTGTTTAATCTTGAGGAGTCTCAGTTTCTCATCTGTAAGATGGGAGGGAGGGGTGTTGAACTAGATAAATCTCTAAAGTCCCTTCCAAATCTATGGCCCTGCAATCCAATGTATGTATTATAAAGCACTGGTTTAAGAGAAGCAAACATCGGTCTATTCTTAGCCCCATTTAGAAGAGAGAAATCTGTAGACAAAAGGCTGTATTATTGGCCTTTGTTTCATTAAGAGGATGAACTGGGCAACCTGCAAGGTTCTCATTTGGCACTAAATCTATAACCCTATGAATTCTCCTACACCCAATAGGGGTTCTTAACCTGGGATCCACACAAATGATTTGTGGATTGATTTCAGGGAGTCCATCAATGCGGATGGGGAAATATGACTTCTTTATTTCAGTTTAATTGGTTTCCTTAATTCTATGTATTTTATTTTATAGTTTAAGAACATTATTCTCAGAAGAGGCTTATAGGCTTCACCGGACAGCCGTAAGGGTCCATGACACAAAAAAGTCAAGAATTTATGCATAGGGTCATCAAAACCATATCTTCACATACTAGGACAATAATCAGAAGTGATGCTTATATCATATTTTTCAAGGCTTACAAAATACTTTACAACAATGATCACATTTTGCCATAATAATAGTAATAATAACTAGCGCTTATAGAGAACTTTTATTTGCAAAGCACCTTATAAATGGCTCATTTTATCCTCACAACAACTCTGGGAGGTAGGTCTCATTTTACACATGAGACAACTGAGGCAGATCGAGGTTAAATAACTTACCTGGGGTCATCCAGCTAGTAAGTAACTAAGGCAGGGTTTGAACTCAGATCTCCTTGACTTCCAGATTCAGTGCTTTTTTTTGTTGTTATTTTTGTTGTTTTTTGCTTTTTGGAGGGCAATTGGGGTTAAGTGACTTGCCCAAAGTCACATGGCTAGTTTTTGTGTCTGAGGTCAGATTTGAACTTTGGTCCTCCTGATTCCACGGCCAGTGCTCTATTCACTGCGCTGCCTAGCCACCCCCCAGATTCAGTGCTAAAGCCATTGTACCACCTAGCTATTCCCAATAAGCCTGGGATATGGGCTACTTAGTATCCCTGTTTCAGAAATGAGTAAACTGAGGCTCATAAGAGATTTAGTGACTTGACCAAGGTCATCTAGTTAGTAAATACAGGAGATGACATTTGAACCCAGGACTTTTTTGGTTCTAAGTCAAGCTTTTTTTCCATTTTATTATACCATGCTGTCTCTGTGCTGCTTGTGAATTTAACTCCTAATCACATGTCACCAGCAAGCCATTCAGGGGATGGGAAGTGACCATTTGTATAATATACTGAGTGATTTCGCCTTCCATCAAGAAAATAATTGAAAAAAAAAGAAAGTAATTGCCTTAATTCCATAGATTTCATAGAATTCCAGAGATCTGGTCAGACTCATATGAAATAAATAAGGAATGAAGGAGGCCTGTGACAAAATGTCATGTCACTGACTTAAAGGACGGGCACGTTGCAGTTACATGTGGAAAGGCTGTAATTTTCTTTTGTTCCTTAATTGGTCCAGTCAAACTGCAACGTTACACGCTGTAACCTTCATATTCCCCTTGCTACTATCTGGTTTATAGCCACCAAAGACAATATAACTAGAGTGTAAGAGGGAAAACCAATGAGTACAACCCGTAATCCTGAAGGAAATTCAGCGAAGCTTAGAGAAGCTCAGGAGGCTCGTAAGTAGTAATTATTATTTTATTTTTGGTTCCAACATGTGACTCTATAGGTGTGAGGGACTCTATGATGCCAGGTTTTCAACACATGTGGAACTTCTCATTTTAGAGTTTCCTGAAGTTAAAGAAATTCTGAGAGGTTTAGATACTTTCGGTCACAGAGTATTAAACACCAGAAGTAGCACGAGCTCGGGTGTTCTTACCTCCAACGCCAGACCTCTCTCCCTTTGCCCACTGACTTTATTTAATCCTGGCTAAAAATAAACCGCCTAGGCTGGCCCTGTTCTTTTCAGTAGCTTAGTCGAGTCATTTATTGTTCAGACGGCTACTTCGACTGTAATAACTTTGAGAAGGGCCAGTGGACACGTTACTATGGGTAAAATCTTTTTTTTTTTTTTGGTGTGGCTTGGAAGAAACTGTGTCTGAGTGGTGTCAAAATCTGGATTGATTCAAGTTAATTCAGTCTGAACATGGGTTAGAACGACTGGTCATGTGTGGGTGAGCAACAAATTGATTGCAGCTTTCATTTTTCATCCAATTCTTTTGGATTCTTATGATGTTGTTGTCATCATCCTTGTCGTGTTTGATTCGTTATGACCCCTTCTGATGTTCCAAGAAGAATGTGTCGTTGTTTAGTTGTATCCACCTCTTTGTGACCCCATTTGGGGCTTTCTTAGCAAACGTGCTGGAGTGGTTTGTCATTTCCTTCTCTGGAGCATTTTACAGATAAAGGAAACTGAGGCACACGGGGTTGAGTGACTTACCTGTGTGCCAGGTATTGTGCTTTGTAATTATCATCTCCTTTTTCCTCACATCCACCTCCGGCTATAGGTGCAATTATTATCACCATCATACAGATGAAGAAACTGTGACAAACAGAAGTTGAATGCCTTGCCCGTGGTTATACAATGTCTGAGGTCAGATTTGAACCCAGGCCTTCCTAATTCCAAGCCTAGTTTTGACTATTGCACCAACTAGTTGAAAGAAATGGCTCCCTGTTTATTCACTGATTGCCCCCCCCCCCAACTACTGGGTCTAGTTGACAGAAGAGACTCCATGTTTGATCAATGATTGACCTTGTTGGGAAGCTTTTGTGTGCTCAATAGTCAGTGTAAGCAAACTTCATTTAGGTAAAGTTTTCAAGACTGCCCCTAGTTATAACTGGTTTAACTAGCTTCATCTAAACCAGATATGCAAGGCATTCAAGGCTCTCCTGATCATAATCAATTTTGCAAACTTTCTTAATCATAGTGTCTTTGTGGTTGATACAGGTATGTGTGGGTGCCCCCTTGGTCCTGCCACTGGGTTATTCACTATCCCTGTGGTCTTCCCTCCCACTTGGTCCCTGGTTACTCTGCCCACCAGTGGCAATCAGATATAAGAACAGAGAACGAGATTTCTGGCCTCTCAACCGCAGTATACATCCCACTTCATGCCAGAACCACTGCTTGTCCGTACAGGTAATAAGGTGCTGACAGGCTTCATGTTGCATGTCTGAGATTAATCAAATGCTTGCCTTGTGATCCTCACGTGCTATTGTCCACAATCTCCTCACAGTTCTTTTTTTCTGAAATATCTCTCATTTCCATTCTCTTCTTTCCACTGGTATTGAAATTATCCTAATGAAGACTAGAGCCATGTGGCATAGTGGAAAGAATATTGGACTTGGAGGGCCTCTGTTCAAATTTCACTTCTGCTACTTAATGACCGTGTAATCTTGGTCAAGTTACTTGACCCTTTCTGGGCCTCTGCTTCCTCATGTGCAAAATGAATGTTGCACTAGGTGGGGCTTTCAGATCCTTTCCAGAACTAAATCTGTAATCCAAATATGATAACTTCTCAGCTGATCTTCCTGACTTCAATCTTTTCCAATCCATTTTTCACACATCTGCCAAATCTCTCTTCCAAATGCATATGCCCTAACCACTAACTGAGCCCTCGGCTTCAATGGTAGGGATGAGTCATAAGGAGGTATATAGCGAACATGCCAAGATGCTGAAGTAGGGAGCAGGTGGAGAACACGGGCCATTGCTACCATCACTTTGGGGAGGGCAGATTGCATCAAACAAAGAGGCATTTCACTGAATGCTCCTGGAGGCTTTTTGCTTTAGACTCTGGCTTCCCATTTTTGACCTAACTCTCTTGGATCTTGGCTCTCTCAGGAAATTCTATCTGGCCTGGCCTTTTACTTCTGCTTTCTTGGATCCCAATTTGGACCCTTTTAGGTACTCTTTCTCTAGGTGAGACTTTGCCTTTAGCTCCAGTGACTGCCTGACTTATAGGGATTTGGGCAAATGGGGCTTAGCTGACCCACAACCAGCTTTTAATGTGCAGAAGGCCATGCAGTTTTGAATAAGACAATTTACAGTTTCCCTTTCCAGATCAACCTCTTGTTTGTCCCCCGGTGTCAAATCCTTCTAGTCTGATAACCAGAATGCTGCCATTTTCTAAGCTCTTCTCAGATCTTATAAAATCTCTGGTTTTGATCTTGCTTCCATTTCTCATACTGTATTCTGCCTTTGGCCTTTTCCAGCTAACACACCAGATTATGGAGCTCTGAATGCTCTATTTTCATGTTCATTGAGAGTACTCACTATCTGTTCTTCTCTATTCCTGGGATTGGAAAGGATTTTCCCTGTATCACAGACACCAGTCAAACCATCCTTTGCACAGATCCCAGCTGAGGGTCAGGTTGTATGGGAGCAGTAGAGGAAATATAACTCAGAAAAATTCAATGGCTCCTCCTGGCCTGGAAACTAATCCATCTAAGACTCCTTTGGGTTTTTATCCATGTCCCACCTGCTACGTGGAGATGTACTCCAAGGGCTCTTTTCTGGGCCCTCTTCTCTTCTTAAGGTAGGGAATGGCAGAGTGGGAGCATAAAATGGGGGGAAAAGAAATGCCCATGGGTTCAATGATCATCTCTACGTAGATTTCTTCTAGATCTTTATATTTCTCTCCTGAATTCCAGGCCCGCATCACTAACTTTCTATTGAGTGTGGAGTTTGGTGTCAGGGGACCTGAATATTTCAAAATCAACATGTCCATAACACAATTCTTTATTTTTTTCTGCCAAAAAAAATTTTTTTCCTCTACATTTCTAATTTTCCTAATTGATGACATCATTAGTCTTCCAATAGTAACCTAGGTTTGCAAACTTCCTTATTCCTCACATCCAGTCAGGGGCCATGCCTTGTTGATTCCCCAAACCATCACATCTTGTGTATTCTTTTCCTTTCTACTTATACAATACTTTATACTGTATGAGTTCAGGGCTTGATCACTACCTTCCTGGGTGACTTAAATGGCTTCATAATTCATTTTCCTACATCCATTCTCTCCTCTCTCTAATCTACCTTCACACAATTCTCAAAGTTATACTCTGAAAGCAGTTTCTGACCATTCTGGAAATTCCAGTGACTCTCTGTCTGTCTGTCTGTCTGTCTGTCTGTCTCTCTCTCTGTCTGTTTCTCTCTTTCTTTCTCTCTCTCTCTCTCTCTCTGTCTTTCTATCTGTCTGTCTGTCTGTCTTTGTCTCTCTCTTTCTTGCCTCCAGGATCAAATATAAATCCCTTTGTTTGGCTTTTAAAGCCCTTCATATCCTGACTTCAGCTTCTCTTTTCAAGGCTTATTGTATATTACTCTGCTTCACACACTCAATTTTTCAAACTGGTTTTGTAGATATTCCCCATCGATATTATAGATATTCAGGGCATCCTGTCTTCTTTCTCCTCTGCCTCTGTTCCCCATGTAAGGAATATTCTTCCTCTTCATCTCCATCTTTTTGAATCTCTAGCTTCCTTTTAAGGATGGTAGGTCAACTCCTAGGCAAGGCCTATAGCTAAATCTCCACAGTTTCTAGTGCCTTCCTTCCTCCAAATTCCTTTGCTTTTAGCTTTTGATGTATATGGTCTTTCCTCCTAGTAGACTGGAAGTTCCTTGAGGGCAGGGATTATTTCGTTTGTGTATTTGAATTACCAGCATTTAGCACAGTGCTTAGAACATAAAAAGGGTTTAATAAATGCTCATTGAATAAATTTTGAAGGGAAAGATAAGATTCAAAATTTGGCATTGTGTTTTGCAAGAACTGGTTGAAACTAAAAAAGTTTTCTTTCTTTATTACCTTATTCTATCCTCTCTCCTCTCCAATTCTATGAAAGGGAAAAATACATATATACATATGCATATACATACACACACATACATCACATATATATATATATGTGATACATGCATACAAGTACCACAATAAAAAATGTCAGTGCTGGAATAAGGCAGTCAAAAATTTATGAAGCCCTGACACGCAGTCCATGAACATGCAGGCACTGCTTGGTTCTCTGATTCCTGGTACTTGGAGTCCATCTACATGGTGAGCCCTTGGCATTGCACTGAGGCCAGAATCTTCACCCATCATCCAGTCCTAGCTCCAGAGTTGTTGAAACAATGTTCCTTCCATTCCTCTTCTCTCCCCACAACCGTCATGGGACCCTGATCTTACCTGGTTCATTAGAGGCCCAATGGTTCAGGGTCAGCTATTTTGTAGGCAGACTGACTGCATTTTCTAACCCCCAAATTGGAATGTATGGTCTGAAAAAAAGGATATTTCTTGTTCAAAGTACATTTTATCTTCTTGAAATCAAGACTTGGTTTTCATACTCATGGTTTAGGTTAAATAGGTTTTTGTGTACTGACCTGGGAACTTGGCTACTATATAAAACTGTCTTAGGAGAAAATCTATTTTGAGTTATAAACAATGGAATGGTTTACTAGAGTATGTGGGCAAGCCCCTTCCCCTCTCTGGACTCTGGTTTCTTCATCTGTAGAAAGAGAGGGAGGGGATTTAAGGATCCATGCAATTCTCACAACTTGTAATCCTGTGACTATGTTTTCTCTAGGCATCCTTCTACAATAATAGCCTAGGATGTAAACATGAACCTGGCATTTAAAGCAGGTTGATTTCAATCTACCATTTTTGCCTTATTATTCTATTCACACCTTATATTCTAGTCAAACAGATCAATTTTAACCTGCCCTTTCCCACCTTCATATTCCTTGTACATCTTCACCTACTGAAACCTTTTTCTTCCTTCAAAGCCCAGCTCAGATGCCATAACCTCCATGAAACTTTCTCTGATTTCTTCAACTAAAATTGATTTCTCCATTCCTCAAATTTTCTCTAAATGCTTTGCCTGAATTTGTTCTTTGCCTTTTAAGTTTCTTTATATTGTCAGTCAAGTCTATAAATTTCAAGTGCTTACTACTATGTGGGCCACAGACACTGTGCTGTGCTCTGGGGATAGAAAGAAAGGTTAAAGTCAGCCCCGGATCTCAAGGCACTTACAAGCTAATGAGGTAAGACAACATACAAAAAGGACCTGAAAAGTAGGGGACAGGTGGGTAAGGAAAGGAGTGGGAAGGGGCCTGGTGCAAGGGCCATGATGGAAAAGTCCAGAGGAGTACAGCCAGATGGCAAAGTCTGTGAGCCTATGACCCTTTATCACATTCTACTATATAACGAACCTATTTATGGGTTCGTCATGTCTTCCCTCTCAGAAGGAAAGCTCCCTGAGCAGAGAGGTTGTCCTTTTTATTCTCCTGATTCATACAGAGTAGGTACTTCAAAAGTACTCACTGAATCAGACTGAACTGAATGTTGCTAAGCCTTAACTTTTCCTTAAATACCTGTAACCACCTTCCCCTCCTGTCTAGAGTTTGCTGAGATTCATAGAATGATAGTCTAGAGCTGATGGAAGGGACTTCAGAGGCACTCCGTTCCACCCCTTCCCCTCTTTTATAAGTGAGGCCAAGAGATGTAACTTGCCCAAGGTCACACATATGGTGGGATTCAAACTCAGGTCTTTGGACTCCAGAGTCATTGATCTTTCCACTGTACCATGCTGTCTCCCATCAGGTAGAAGTATAGGCAATAGAGATATCTTTTTTTCACTCCACTCAGGGACTTCTCTTTTAGCAACCATCCCAGCTCTCTACTGCTGTTCTGAAATAGGTCAATCAAAGGTAACTCTTTCTGACAAAGAGACTGGTAGCCTTGAGCCATGGAAATGAGATTCGCAAAAAAACCAAAACAAAACGTGGTTATCTTTATCAGCCAAATAAATGACTCAGCACTAAGCACAGCCACTAAGCAAGCTTTTAAAAAGACATTTCATTAACAGGTATTAATTGGGAACCTATTTATTATATTGACAGATGTATGCTAGGAACTATAGCATATAAAAAAAGAAATATAAGATATGGGAGACAGTGTGGTATAATGAGAAGAGCAGAGGACTCGGGTATCAGAAAATGTGAGCTGGGGGTAGAGTGCCACTTTTTTTTGTCTTTTTTGAGGGGGAAGGCAGGGTAATTGGGGTTAAGTGACTTGCTCAAGGTCACACAGCTAGTGTGTATTAAGCATCTGCGTTTAGATTTGAACTCAGGTCCTCCTGACTCCAGGGCTGGTGCTCTACTCACTGCACCACCTAGCTGCCCTGTAGAGTGCCACTTATAAGCTAAAATAATTTAACTTCAACTTTCTCATCTATTAAGTGGGGACAGTTGTATGACCTACCTCACACAGGTGTGGTGAGCCCCTAATGAGATAATGCCTGGTAAAAGAACTTTATATCCATAAACTGTTAAATATACTATGTCCAAATAATGCAATTAGTGAATCAGATAGCATTATATGGGATGCTTGATTTTAGATATTTGTTTTGTGCCCTTCAAAGATTTAAAATTGCCGTCCTCCACCTGAAGGCACTCTAATCCTGTTCTCCAGCATTGCTTCCTATAGCTAACTCTGAGTTTTGCTCCTTAAGAAGGAGCTGGGCAAGTATTCAAGAGAGTCTCTCTTGATATCAGAACCTTGCCAGTAGATTGTGACCCTTTGGTTATTTTATAGGGAGGATGTGAAACTGTTGTGTAAATCTCATCTTTAGGAAAGTCAAAACAGTGTGCCTAATGGCTTCGTATTTTAAACAAATTTGCTGGAACACTTTAAGGAAGAAAGAGAATGAAAAGGATGCTAAAGGAATAAATTATGGAAGGGGATTTCTTTTAAAAAGTGATAAGCCTGGTTTGATTCTTTCTATTGACCCGAGGCCATATTCGGACTCCACATTTAAAAATGGATGTGGTCAAAATGACAAGAGTTCAGAGGTGAGTCACAAATATAACTTAAGCCTTGTAAAAGAGGAATTTTAAATAAAGTTCAGAAAAATGAGAATGATTTTTCCTAAAGGGAAAAGACCAAGGGGATTCATATTCTTTAAGGATGTGGAGGCTTTATGTAAATATGGTGGTCAGCTGTCCTTCATATCTAATGAAGACAGAATAAAAGGGCATGTGTGCAATTTATAGCATGAGTTATAAAATTTTGAAAGCAAGGATGATTTGACATTGAAAGCTCCTGAAACAATGGAACAAATTAACAAGGGAGGAGGTGGAATCTATAATAAAGAAAAGGTATTCCTAACTTGGGAGACTTAAATATGGTCTTGCCTAAGGATGAGAAGAGAACCGATGGTCTTTCAATAAAGTGTCATGTCACTATAGAACTTGGCTCTCCTGCTATCATACATAGAGCGCATCCAAGAACTAGGAAATAAACAAAAAGTCTCACAGCAGCCAAACATATTTCAGAAAAAGTTCATGTACTTTACCTCTACTCAGTCTCTTTATTCCTGTATTCTTCTTAAGTTGTCTGTTCTAATGGCCATCAGTTTATAGCATATGTAAATGATTCTAGTGACTTAGAACTATAGAACTTTGGTGGCTTGGTGTGGGATTCCAATATGGACTCCATCATTTAAAAATAGCTATTTCAGTATAATTGGCTTTCTTTGGAATTCTAGTATTTTGTTTTATGCATTTAAGAACATTCTTCTGAGACGGGGTCTATGAAATTAAAAAAAAAAGGGTTAAGAACCTCTGGTTGGTGGCAGCCAATGAAAGCCAATCCATTCTTTCGGAAAAGGCATTTCATTCCCTGATTATATGAAAAGTATTAGAGTGGAAGGAAACCAGACTGAGGGGTCCGAGCTGCCCTACAAATGGTCATGTGACTCTTGTTGCTAGGAAGCACTGCTTTCCATTGTTTCCCAGTGTTGGAAAGCTGCCCATATCAATCAGCCACTTTCAGGAATGTTTGCTGCTAGAGCCCAGTAAAACAAGTGAAAGGTCTGAACACTTCCTCCCACTACACAAAGTAGATCAAGTCTGTGCATAATTTATTCCTTGCCCTATTTTCTTGCTTCAAATGACGATTGTTTCCTCTGTATAAAAGACAGTTGAAGTATACTCTCAGGAGAGAATTCTTTAAAAAAAATATGGAAAAAATCATTTAACTGGGGCTGAAGATGTTCATTTTCAGTTTGTGAGGAACAAAGAAAACCCCTTGCTTCTGAGATTACCTTCTATTTATCTTATAGAAATTGTGCATGTACAATTCTTTTCATGTTTCCACCCTCCCCTTAGACTAAAAGCTTCTTGATGGCAGGACTTTTTCTTCACATTTCTTTGTAACCCCAGAGCTTAACACAGTGCCTGGCACAGTAAGTAAGGGCTTAATGATACTTGTTTGACTAAGAAAGTATATGGGGTTTTGAGAAAATTCCATTTGGGGAGGGGTTCTTAATGGTTTTTGTCATGGATACCGTTGCCATGGAAACCTTATGAACTTCTCAGAATTTTAAAAAATTCATAATTAGGGGAAGCTAGGTGGCACAATAGGTAGAGCACCAGCCCTAGAGTCAGGAGGACCTGAGTTCAAATTTGGCCTCAAACACGTGACTCTCACTAGTTGTATGACCCTGAGCAAGTCACTTAACCCCAATTGTCTTACTCTCCCAAAAACTTAATAATTGAAGGAAATACCAAATTTTAGTAGGAGGACAAAAAAATAAAGATGTAATTTCCGTCCAGTCAATTTTACAGTCCTTTGGAAATCTATCAGTGGACCCAAGGTTAGGAATTCCTGCTCTAGGGAGAGGTGTTTTTGTTCCTTTTGCTGTAATGGAGGATTTAATTTTTTTATTTTTAGGTAATAAGCAGATGGATATGGTTGGGGAAATAGTCCTTTAGAGAGGGAGTGGATAGGTTAGATTTTAAATCAGAGAAGTCATTGTTCAAATTCTACTTTATACATTTACTAGCTGTCTGGGTATGTGCAATTTACTTTAACTTGTTATAATATTTCACTAAATACCTTTGCTTTGAACTAATTCTGTTTTGTAACAGGTCCTTCAGTCTTGCCCTTCAGAGAAAACCTGCTTTCTCTTGACCCCTGTCTTGGCTATTTTGATATACTGTATGCCTGGTTATTTCCATCTAACTCTGTACCAGATCTATGAATGTTAAATCAGCACACTAAGTCACAGTATAGAATACTTAACTATGGCCATTTGACCAATTGCCCTTGTAGATCCATTCTTGATGGAGTAGCATCCTTAGTCACATCCCTGGGATTAGGTAAAAAATAAACTGTATCTTTAGGAGGGGAATGATGCCCTAGAAAAATAGAATTCAGACATATTGGATCCCATGTTCCTTTAACATGGTCATCAGGTATGAGGTCTTGAAGAGTATACTAGAATTTGTGAGTTTCACCAATCTCGGTTGCTTTTTAACGTCTTTTTGGGGGGTGTGTCCTAGATATAAATTTTCATAAGAGTAGGGAACTATCAAAATGGAAACTCCCTCTACTATGGAAATCTGTATATCATAGGTAAGCTATAGTTATAATTTTCTGAGGCAATGAGAGGTTAAGTGATTTGCCAAGGATCACAACTGGGGCAAGGGCAATCACTAATTGAATTTGGGTCTTTCTGACTCCAAAGGCAGCTTCATAATCTCAGACCCCATCTATAAATTGGGGAGGCTGCTAATTCCACTTGTGTTTCCACTGCCTTTGGATAGGTTTTATCCTAGCCAAAGCTTCACTTGGTCTGACTGACCTTTTTTTTCTCTTGCATGCTAGATGAGAATACTCTACATTCAAGGAGGACCAATTCATGGACGTTCTGAGAAGCCAGTGCTTTAATACGCACTAAGGGAAGTTCAAGAGCTGGTCAGGCAATGCTGATCCAGAAAAATGGGAGATAATGGGCCCACTTCTAGATATTTGCTGGTGGCTAGGATGCCCCTAGGTGAACAACTAAAATTGCCCATCTCTGAAGTATGCTGCTGCCAGTCTCCCATGACTATAGATTTTGGACCATGTGCTTGCTGATTTCAGTGATGAAGCAGATTCATCTTGTTTGATCATGTCCAAGGAGGGAATAACATTGTGTAGCAAATGCTATGAAGTTTGGAGTCATGACTTATTCAAAAACTGCAAGAAGCACAAAGGCATGGAATTTGTGTTTGCATAAGCTTAATATGCAGGCCACTGAACAAATAATATTCTACATACGATGCCAATTCCAAGTCACAAGAGAGTCAGAAACATACAGAATATAGCTTTTGGTATGTTTACAGGGACCAAAGAATGACCACATATATGAGGGGAGACAAGGTGTAGAGGAAAGGGTTTGAGTTGCAGAGTCTGGAGACTCAAGATTCCAGTAAATTAGCTAAGATTAATTTAGTTTCTATTAGCTTCCTCATCTTGAAAAAGATTAAGCTAGATGAATTACTTTCTTTTACAGGTTTAGAATTAAGTAAATCTATAATGTGATAGATAGGGAAAGAATCTTGGGATCTTACAGGGAAATGGTCAGTTTACCTAAAAGCCAACCCTCTAAGTCACTAGCATTTAATAATTTAAACACAAAATGCTGGTATAAGCCATCCTTGTGGTCCTGTTCAACAAGAAGGATCTATTGCTGGGAAGTACCAGACTTACCTTGATGGCTTTGTTCCATTCACTTCCTCTGGGAAGTACCTAGCTATCAGTGCCTCCAATTTTTTCCATCTAACTCTCCTCCAAACTCTCTGCAATCTGGCTTCTGACTTCATTTGCTGAAATTGCTGAACTGTATTGCTCTCTCCAAAGTTGCCAATGAACTCTTAATTGACAAATCTAATCACCTTTTCTCAAACCTCATCTTCCTTGTCCCCTGCAGTCTTTGACACTATCACCCTCTTCTCTTTGACATAGATAAATCCAAAGTATTTAATACCCTTTCTGACCCTGAAGAACAGAAGAGAAGTGAGGGATATAAGGTTGTTCACTCTCTGAGAACCATAGATGGCTTTTAGGTAAGCTGACCATTTCTCTTCTAGGCTTTCACAACACTGCTCTCTGCTGGTTTTCTTCCTAACTATTAGACTATTCCTTCTCAATTTCCCTTATGGATATGCATCCATGTCTTGGCCTGCTTACGGTGGGTATTGTCCAAGGCTGGATCCTTTCAAAAGCTCTGTGGTGCACTGAGTGGATATAGAGTTGGCCTCAGGCTAGGAAGACCTGGGTTCAGGTCCTTCCTCAGACACAGTCTGGTTATAAGATCCAGGGTAAGTCTCTTATCCTGTCAAGATTCTAGACAATCTCTAAGAAGAGATAAGATTTTGGTGGAGGGAATTCAGCTTACTAGGGAGTTTGTTGTACCAAGAAAATCACAGGTCCAGTGACCTAGGAGACTGCTGCAGTGATCACATGTCCTTAAGTCTTCTCTTTTCCAAATTAACATAGCCAGCCCCTTCAGCTGGTCATCATAAAGCATGATCTCACAGACTTTCATTGTCCTGTTAACCTGTATCTAGACAGCGTCTAGATTATCAACATCCTTCCTAAAATGTAGTACTCAGAATGGAATATAACATTTTAATAGCTTGGCTGCAACAGTCAAGGGAACTGTCATCTCTGTAGTGCTGAACGCTATCTGTCTCTTAATATAGCCTTAAATTGCCCCTCAGAGGTCTAGACTCAACATTAGAAGTAAATCACTAAACATATACATATATATGTACATGAACTGCCTATTGCCCTGTATTATCGATAGTAGCTTTCCCCAAATATCTCAAATTATTTTGCATATCTTTTCCTACATGTTGTTATATTTATTTTAGAGAGGAGAGAAACTGATGTTCATGATCATTAAGAATATCATAGATTAAAATGGGCAACGTAGTGGCAGAAATAGCAAGGGATTCCAAGTTTTTTATTTCTCAGTGCAGGCTATTTTGGAGGTCTATTTAAATCTTTCCCTTAACCAGCAGGTATTCTTTCTAATTGTCTGGGTCATATAAATTAAATATTCGAATATACTGAAATATATCACATAACTTTTTGAAAGTTCTTAATTTATAAACAATTTAGGGTTTTGGAGGACAATAATAAAAATAATAATAATATCAACACACAATACACAAGTATTTTTCTTATAGCAACCCAGTGTAAATATATTTATCTTCTTTTTATAGGTAAAGAGACAGAGGTTTTCAGAAACTAAGGGATTTATCCTATCCTAGAGTATTTCTTCCACAGACCAGGGAGACAAGACCTGAGTTCTGGGGGGGACATTTCCTTCCTCCTGTATTACGGCACAAGATATAGTTCTGATTATCAAACAGATGCCTCCTTCTATGTACATCTTACAATCCAAAGAGTGTGAAACATTGCTCAGTTCTCTCTCAAAATCTTTTTACCAGGTCTAGATGACAATAGGAATTCAAAAGGTTTTTTTGGTAGTCTCTTATCTGGGAATCTAGAGTATTTATTTAACAAACAAAAGAATATTAGAGCAGAAACATGACCAAAATTCATTTCTCTGCTTTGAAAAGGAAGCCAACCAATGAACTCAGCATGAAATCAGGGAATTGATGCCAAGATCAATTTGAAATTCAGATCCTTACAAGAGAAATTAGGTATAACTGTGGAAATGATAAGTACTTAGCAGTACCAAGTATTAGTGAATGAAGAAAAATGATTGATCCTTAACTAAGAAGGCTTGGTCAGGAACATACTTTTGCAGGTACTTGTGGGAGTTCAGAGTTTAGGGACTTGACTTCTGGGAGAATATAACACTGGGAGAATATCTAGTGTGTTCTAAAAGGTACTATTAGGGGTGGCTAGGTGGCACAGTGAGTAGAGTACCAGCCCTGGAGTCAGGAGGACATGAGTTCAAATCCAGCCTCAGACACTTAACACTTACTAGCCGTGTGACCTTGGGCAAGTCACTTAACCCCAATTGTCCAGCGTTCTCCCCTCCACAAAGCAAAAAAAAAAAGATACTATTATTGTGGGTGAGCCTATAGAGTTGCTGGCCTTGTTTCTGAGTTATCTGGTCTCCTCTAGTGATTGCAGGCTCCAGGTATACCACTCATGAAACCCAACTTTTGGTGAGGTTTGGTGACTTACGCTAGAACTCTCTGGAGTTATAGGGGCAAGTGGCAATAACTGATGTAATTATGGTAGTTTTAAGACATCTTGGGGTTACCTTGGCTCCTAAGAACGCCTAAATGCATGGCAGTGACTATGGGGTTAGTGCAGTAATAAAGATAGAGTTACTCTAGGATGAGTGAGGAAGGGTCAGACATGAAAGTAAGAGAATGAACACTCAGAATTCTCTTTGATGGGAAACTAATCTTCTCTATAACTATATTAAAAGTCTTCACCTCAAATTAGTAAAATAAGTTTCCAGGCAACTCAATTTTTTTTGAAACTGGATTTTCCTATCATTCCCTATCTTCTTCAGGCTAGAAGTATAGCAGTCACTTCATGGAACCAATCACTCAAAAAAATAATCCACAAGCATTAATTCGGTACTTATTATGTGACAGGTTCTGTACTGGGTATAGAGAAGCTTATAGTCTCATGAATGTAATGGGAATCACAAAATCATAGATTAGCAGAATTAGAGGAATCTTAGAGCTATGTAGTCCAACTCACATTAGACATGAATACCTTCTGCAATAACATCAATGGATACTCATTCAGTTTCCATGTGAAGATCTCCACCAATTATTTGAGCCATTCTTAAATCAAGCTGAAATCTGTTTCTCTTCAGCTTCCTTCAATGAAGTCTAATCTTGCCATATGCCACCAAGGCAAGAATGCCTCATTCCTGTCACATCTATTCTCTTTATAATCAAGGATACCTATCAGGACATCTCTTAAGTCTTCCCTTCTCTGATTTCCGCAACCCCAGTTCTTTCAATTGGTATTCATATGGCATAGAATCCAGTTCTTGTACCATCGTGGTTGCTCTACTAAGCACATACTCCATTTTGTCAATATTCTTCCTGAAATGTGATGCCCAGGCCTGAACATGCTACTGTATGTATGGTTTCACTGGGCTTGTTATTTTTTTAGGCATTTCAGTCACGTCTGACTCTGGGTTGCCCCATTTGGGGTTTTCTTGGTAAAGATACTCCAGTGGTTTGCCTTTTCCTTCTCTAACTCATTTTATAGATGAGGAAATGGAAGCAAACAAGGTTAAGTGACTAACTTCACACAGCTAGTAAGTGTCTGAAGCCAGGGTTGAATTCAGGACAAGGAGCCTTCCTGGTTCTGAGCCCAGAGTTCTACCTACTATGCAACTGAGTTGCTCCTTGACTGGGCAAGGGTTCCTCAAAATATCTCCTTCCTTATTCTAGAAATCATAATTCTATTAATGCATCTGTAATGGTAATGAGAATTTGAAGATCTTCCCTGACCATTAATAGACCTAAGGGAATTTGGAGATCTTCCCTGCCCCCTAATAGACCAAATGTGATCACATGGAGCCTGTGCTGAGAAAAGTTTGCTGAATGGATGGAGCAGGAAGGGGTGGAACAGAGCTGAGAGGAAACTTGGAGTCAGAGCAGTTAGAGCTGGGGAAGAGAGAGGACACAGGCAAGGAGACAGCTAGGCTTGTGAGTGTTTGTTTTTGGGAAGACTTTGGGATGATATTGACCCCTGCTGTGTTATGTTGTATTAACCTCTTTGTTGCTATGATGGATCTGGTTTTCTGGTGTTGAGATTTGGCTTTCTGGTGTTTGAGTAAATGCTTTGCTTCTGTCTTCTATATGGAGAGTCTTATATTTTGTGATTCAGAAATATGGCAGCACATTCATAGTCACCATCAGTGCTGTGAATATCATGTTGGCACTACAGCATCCCAAGACCACTTGAACTTATTTGACTGCCATGTCTCACTATTGACTCACGATGAGTTCTTGTGGTTTACTAAAAACCCTAGATCAGTGGTTCTCAACCTTCCTAATGCTGTGACCCTTTAATTCTCTTATGTGGGTGGATCTGCCTGGAGATGGATAGAGGAATGGGGTCTCGGTTCCTAAGAGAATCAGGAATATGAGTTTTCCTATGGTCTTAGGTGACCCCTGTGACCCCTGTGAAAGGGTCATTCGACCCCCAAAGGGGTCGTGACCCACAGGTTGAGAACTGCTGCCCTAGATCTTCATGTAAATTGTTAACTAGCCACTTCTCTCCCATGCTTTTATTGTGTACTTGCTTTTTAGAAAATAAGGGTAGGTTTTACATTTATCCTTATTAAATTCCTTATCAATATAGTAGACGAATCCCACTGTTTAAACCTGTTAAAAATATTTGGAAAAAGCCTTATTTGGAATAGGTTAGACACAGAATTAGGAGTCAAACAGTGGGATCAGGGTGTACTAGACTAGACAGCTAGGTGATGCAGCAGATAAAATACTCATTCTGGAGTCAGCAAGACTCACCTTTGTGAGTTCAAATCTAACCTTAGACATTTACTAGCTGTGTGACCCTAAGCAAGTTACTTAGCCCTGTTTGCCTCAGTTTCCTTATCTGTAAAATTATCTGGAGAAAGAAATTGCAAACCACTGCAATATGTTTGCCAAGAAAATGCTACATGGGGGTCACAAAGAGTTGGACGTGATTGAAAATGACTGAACAACAAAGGCATATTGGAGAACCTTTTAGGTTCCTTTCAGTCCTATGGTTCTTAGGACGCTCTTTATTCAGAACACTTAAGTCACCCGCAGTAACCAATTAGTCCTGATGTTCTCCACAATGTATTTCTCTAAGTTTAAACAAAGAACAGAAGGCATCTTTACTATTCCTGAGATAACTATTTTAGAGGTCAAATGCTGAAGATCATATTCAAAGAGTAAAGGTGAGTCCTTTCCTCCATTGCCTAGCACTCTTTCTGCGCCTTTTCTGTATTCATTCTGGGTTTGAACGGATAAATTTGGAATCCTTCCCGTGTCTCCCCTGCTAATAAATATTCTCTTAAAAGAACTGAAAAGGAAAGGCAGTCAGGGTAATTTAACCATGAGGCATGAATGAAGTAGCTATTGCCCATTACCTGTATGAGTACTCCAGAATCTTTGCCCCTGGGAGCCCACCTGTAGCCGGCCTAAAGGTGAGTCAAGCCATGGTCCCTAAAATGGCCGTTGTACTACAGAGCTAACTGTGCAACCAGGAGTGAGAGTAAAAGAGGTCTGTGATGTCTCTCTTTGTCAGAGTGCAGCTCTTAATGCAAGCTCTGGGAAATCTACTGAATGGATGAATGAAGCATTTATTAAGCTCTTAGCATGTGTAAAATGGGGCAACTAGGTGGCACAATGTGATAGAACGCTGGGCCTGAAGTCTGGAAGACTCATCTTCCTGAGTTCAAATATAGGTTTAGACATTTACTAGCTGTGTGGCCCTGAGCAAGTCACTTAACCCTGTTTGCCTCAGTTTCCTCATCTGTAACATGAACTGGAGAAGGCAATGGCAAAATATTCCAGTATCTTTGTCAAGAAAACCCCAAATGGGGTCACAAAGAGTTGGAGACAACTAAATAATAAATATACAAAGTACTGTGCTAAGCGCTGGGGACACATAGAGAAGAATAAGACAGTCCCTACTCCAGAGGAATTAATGCTATATTCTGTTAGGAAGGGAAACACATAAAGATTTCAGTTGCAAGTTACAAGCACAACATGTCACAAGTTATGGCCTTTAAGGTACAGAGGCCAAACAGAAGTTCATGCCTCTTCTTTAATTTCATTTCCACTGGTAGGATTGTATCACTTTAGCCTGTTGGACCATTTGATGGCACCAAGGACTTTGGAGGCAAGAACTCTTGTATCTGGGCCTTCAACAAAAGAGGCTGGAGTACCTGCAGGAGCAGATGCCAGGCTCTGTCTCTACAGAGTTTGCTTCCTGGGACAATGTTTGCAGAAAGAAGACTGAAAGAATTGTGATTCTAAAGATTCTTCAGTTCAGGGTTCTGGGCTGTCTCCAGCATGGTCAGAGGAGAGATTGTGGTAGAACTTTGCAGGCACTTTTTTCCCCCACTTCTCCCTCGGTCTGTCTTGTTGCTTCACCTGGGCTGCCTTGTCTGCCCTGTGAGTGGCGGTGGGTGGGGATGGCTGTACCCTTCTAGACAGGAGCCACTTCCCTGCATGATGCTCTTGAGGGCTGGGCTGGATCACTTATGATGACGTTGCCTGTGTGTTTGTGCTTATGTTCCTCTCTGCTATGCATTTCATGGGGAGATTTTTGTGTAGTTTCCTAGGGTGTAAGTTGCTGAAGGTTTTGAGGCATTGCATATACCAGAGTCTTGGACGCTATGTTACAAGGCCAGTGATAGCTGTGTCCTTGACATCTAAGAAGTACAGAACATCAAGAACGGGAAGGTACCTCAGTGTTGGTCTAATCCAACTCATACTGAAAGCAGAATCTCACCTATGGTATCTCTACTTAAAGATGCCCAAGTAAAGGGAAGACCAGCACCTTCCAAGATAACCTATTCCACTTTTTGGATGGACAAACATTTATTAAACATCTACTATGTGAGTCTCTGTGCTAAGTGCTTTACGAATATTATTTTATCTGATCTTTACAACAACCCTGTGAGTTAGGGTCTGTTATCATCCCCATCTAACAGATAAAGAAACTGAGGTAGACAGTTTAAATGACTTCTCTGGGAACACACAGCTAATGATGACTTCAGTTCCAGCCAGCTATTCAATGGATTACCTAGCTGCATCAAAAAGTTGGGAAGCTTTCCTTTATACCAAGCCTAAATCTCCTCTAATTTCCATCTACTGCTCCTACTTTTGTTTTCTGAGTAGAACAAGTATAATTATTCCTTCACATAGCCACTCAAAATATTTGAAGACAGATATCATGTTGTAATGGTAGTTTGAAGATCTTCCCTGACCCTTAATAGGCCTAAGGGAATTTGAAAATCTTCCCTGCCCCTTAATAGAACAAATGTAATCACATGGAGCCTGTGGTGGGAGGAGTTCGCTGAATGGGTAGAGTAGGAGGGGTGGAACAAGAGCTGAGAGGAAATTGGGTAAGGAGACAGCTAGGCTTGTGAGTGTTTGTGGGAAGGTTTTGGGATTGTGTTGTCTCCTGCTGTATTATGGTGTATTAACTTCTTTGTTGCTGTGATGGATTTGGTTTTCTGGTGTTGGAATTTGTCCTTCTGATGTATGAATAAATGTTTTGCTTCTGTATTCTATATAGAGAGTCTTTTATGTTTTGTGATTCAGAACTATGCCAACATTTTCATAGTTGCTGTCTGTGCTGTGAATATCACATTGACGTTACACATGTCCACTCCTCTCCCAAGTTTTCTCTTCTCTAGGCTAAGCATCATGATGATCCTATGTAAACAAGAATCACTAATTCCTTTACCATCTTGGATATACTCTTGTCCATGACCTTCTTAAAATGTGATATTCCTGAAGTGGGTCTGATCAGGGTAGAGTACAGCGAAATGGTTATTTATTCATTCTTCATCCTATACTTTTCCAAGTGTAACTTAAAACTGAGCTAGCTTTTTTTGCTTATGTGCATATTACACTAACTAATTTTGAGCTTGCAGTTCATAAAAACTTTCTAAGCCCTTCAACTCTTTTCTTTGAGGCACCCTGATCAGAGGTTTCCAGACCCTTGTAGTCAGAAGTTTCTGAACATTTACAGAACATTTATGAAGGAGAAACAGACCATGAATGCCTTGTCTTGGTTTCCTCCAAATGCGATAATATTTATTAAGCATTTAGCAAAATCCTGGCACATAGTAGGTGCTTAATAAATGCTCTTTCCCTCTCCCTCTTTTCCCCTATACCTTTGACCTCCTTTACTCTCCCCAACTCTGACTCACTCCTTAGATTTTCTGCCCACTCCAATTTATTTCATTCACTTGCCAAGAATTCCTGTGCTTAGTTTTGTGGCTGACAATACCACATCCTCCTAAGGTAAACTCTCTCTTTTGTTTTTCTCAGATGAAAGATAGAGAATAATATTGACCTGTCTAAAGATGTCTGTGAGTATGACTAGAATATATACATATTAAATAATGTAAAATATCTCAGCCATGATTTAAAAAAATCAATTTTGGATATATAATTAAGTACATTCTTTTATACCCACAGAGGATCATGGTGGCCTATGCAGAAGTCACCTAGGAGCATATCTGGAAACCTTTCACAAATCAAGTAGCTTAGCATCTGAGAACATTTCAAAGCCATCAGAAAAGAGAAATGGCAAATTTTTAATGGCATAAACCCTATTAGCATCCACTTCTGCATAATGTTCATCATGGTGATTAGAACTGTTAATTTCCTAGAGCAATCATAATTTTCTTTAATATCCTATCTCATTTACTATGAAATAAATCCTGAGGGTAGTTAAGCCTGGAAGCCCCATGGGTTGTGAAAGTAACAAAACAATACAACCAATGATTGGTCAGTGGGTCTAGATGGGTAACTTGGGACAAGGAAAACTTCCTGGTTTTAGATAGGACAGTAACTTTTCTGCTGCCACTGGATTTGGAGTAAAGGCACGAATGTACTTTTCTTGTCTGATTTTTTACTTGTTTCGGAGTATACTTGACATTCTGTAACTAAAGATAAAACTACAGACAAGCATTCGCTTCAGACTTCTCATCACCTCCGTTTTTCACTGAAAGGATTTTTTTTGTGAAAAGGGAGAATGGCATTTGATATATTCTGGTAGCTCATTCCATGGTCCCCAAATCATTCATTTCAACTCCCATGTCGTTTTTCATTTTGCAGAAATGATATTTGAGAAACGCTCAGAAGTAGGGCAGTTGGACAAGGGAGGCTGGAATAGTGATTTAGAATATGGGATCAGAAGCCTGTCTCTTGGATGTTAACTTTGGGATTTAAACTCTGGTACTGAGTTACTATGCTACCTACCCAGTAACTTATACTGTAGACTTAGCTCTCCATGGAATTCTTTAGTAGTCTGGAATGTAAAGGCGTCATGTTAAGGCCAAATAAACAAGAACTGGTATATTCCCTTTGCTTATTTATTAGTTCCATACTGGGTTACTTAAGAAGGAATACCAAAAGCTCTGAGAACTGTTGGTTTCACTGTCAGAAGTGCCTCTGAACTGATAGGACACCTAAAAACCAGAGGTGGACATGTGAAAACATCACATTAATCAACTGGCATTTATGAAACATTTACTATGTGTCAGGCATTGTGTTAGGTGCTGTTTCATACAGTACATATGCTTTCCTTTTGTTCTTGAGGTAGTTTCAGAGCAGGGAATCTTACCCTGAGGGTAGTGAACACTTTAAAGACACCCACACTATTTTGATAACCATTTCAATACAAATAGTTTCCTTTGTAATCCTACGTATTATATTTTGTGCATTTAAAAATGTTACGCTGAGAAGGGCTCCACAGACTTCACTGACTGCCAAATAAGTTCATTCCACATAAAAGGTGAAAAACCCCTGTTTTAGAGGAATCTTGGATGCCACCGACTTAAATGGAGGTCTTGTCTTTGATTCTTACAGTCCTTTGCTTGCATCTAGACTCAACTCTGATGTTATTTCCTGTACAATACTTCATCTCATTACACTCAGTGTTACCACACTTTCCCTTCTCAATTCATCTTATATTTTCTTCCTTTTTAAATGATGTATCACCCACTCAATATCATATGTATTCCTCAAGGGCAGGAACTGACTTTCTTCTTGTCTTTGTATCCTGAGATCCTACTAAATAATAACAAAAATAATTTATATAGCACTTAAAAATTTGAATGTGCTTAACATATATTATTCAATTGGGTCCTCACAACAACTCTGAGAGGTAAGTAGTATTATTATCCCTACCTGACAGATGAGGAAACTGAGGCTGAGGCAGATTAAATGACCCACCGAGAATGACAAGTCTAGTAAGTGTCTAAGGCAGGATTTAAACTGAGGTCTTCCTGACTCCAAATCTAACACTCCATCCACTGTGCCACCCAGTTGCCCAGCAGTTCTTCAGAATCTGAGTTCAAATCCTGCCTTAGATACTTCTTAGACATGTGAGCCTGGGTGAGTTAACTTCTGTTTACCTCAGTTTTCTCAGTTGTAAAGTGGGGGTAACAGCACCTACTTCATGAGGTTGTTATTGTTTATACAGTGCTAAGTACAATGCCTAGCATATCAAAGGTGCTATATTGCGATTCCCTTCCCTGTCGTATATTTAGCCTTACATGTGGGATGAGATTGGTCTTATAATTTCACTGGTATATGGAACTCCTAGTGAAGAAATTCCACCTTCCATTACAGATCAATACCTTCTGTGTAATTTATAGTCTTAGAAAGTCGCTGGGGAAGCACAGAGAGATGTGATAATTTGCCCAGTCACCTACCAGTCTGTGTCAGAGTTGGTCCTTGAACTTCCCAACTCAGAGACCAAGTCTCTACCCACGATGCCTCACTGCCTAGAGCTTTGGAATGCGGACTCCTTGACAGTAAGAACATTTTTGTCTTTCTTTGTATCTTTAGAGCTTAGCACATTATCTGGTGCAGAGTAAGAACCTAATGAATGCTTATTGAGTAGAAATAGATGACAAATGTTGCCAAAGTAATTTAGAACACATACTACAGGCAGATCTGTGATGGGGTGTAATGAGGTTTCAGAAACTGGAGCCAATCTCTACCCATTCTTTTATCTCCCTCTACAGTTATCTCTCCTGCTATGCTTTGTCCTGGAAGCCTGGATTTGAACTAATCTAACTCCATGGAAAATCAAGTATAAGAGGACGTGTTGTTAGCACTTCTGTTGGGGAACAAGATTAATACCCACTGTATATGTGAAACCTATTGAATCAGACTTTTATCTGATGTAGTTACTATGTTTAAAGTGGGCATTATTCCATCTGTAGCATATTTAAATCTGTGTAATAATATAATAATAATTCTTCTGCCCTAACAATTATATAGTAGGGACAGTAGCTTAAGGTACAGATCATCACAGCCATTGACCCTTTTCCTGTTTCATAATTTATTGCTTTGGCCCCATATATGAATATGGAAGTCATAGAGATAATCCATTGACTGGGTTTTTTTTTTATTTTAAATTTACTCTTTGAACCCAGGAGCTACTTTACCTTTGAGTAAAGCTGTCAGGATCGCTAAATCAATGTCCTGGTGTCCTTCTGATCCCATTCGAAATACGGTAATCTGCAATTTAAAACAAGGTGACCATTAGCAATCTATTTTACTCCTCGTCAAAACACCAAATCAATGCAACCACATCTGAATTCAGACCACCTTGATATCTATAAAGCTATTTTCTCGCCACAGAGCAATTGCACACAGTAAGTGTGCTGGATGGCACAGACATGACTAGATTACTTTAGCAATTCATTAAATGGAAATTCAACTCTAGAAGCCCGACAAAGACAGCCTGGTGGCTCAGGACCACATTCAAGAGGGATGGGATCCAGTGTCTTCTTTGTTAAAATAGAGTGATTACTTTGGATTTGGCTAAATAAGGGAAAGTCCAAGGAAGAGGTCCCTTTTTAAAGATACACATTTCTAATCACTGATTTCAGCATCTACAACAGTGAACAAAACTGAACCATACACTATTAAAAGACATATACTTGTTAGGAATTCCTTCTTAGAATGTTCTATAATACAGGGACCTACATTGTGTGTATATATGTGTAAGTATGTGTATGTGGTATATTCCTAATGACACTGAGACAGCTAGTGGTCCAATGGATAGTGTTGAGTCTGGACTCAGGAAGACATGGATTCAAATCCAACCTCAGACATTTACTGACTGTGGGACCCTGGCCAAGTAATTTAATCTGTCCACCTTTCTTTAGTCTTCGGCTTCCTCAGCTATAATATAGGAACAATAACAGTAATTGTAATGAGAATCAAATAAACTAATATTTATTTTTTTAAAAAGTGCTCAGTACAGACCCTGCACATGGGTATATAAATATACCTATTTCCTTTCCCTTGAACCAGTGAAAGAACAATAAACATATAGAATAAATTTAGACCTGGAAAGAACTTTATAGAACCCCTGGCTCAATTCCCTCCATACAACTGAGGAAACTGAACCTTGAAAGGTAAAGAGATTTTCCCAAGGTTATTTAGGTAGCATGTCTAGAATTCAAACCCAGAGATAGTCTAAATCCTCCAACACAGTACCACCAACCCAAATGCAGAGGATGTGAGTTTGTCTCATTTAATAGATAAACACTTATAGTCTAGGTAGCTGCGTAGCACAGTGCATAGAAAGCTGGACTTTGAATCAGGAAGACATGAGCTTGATGATCCCTATCTCAGACACTAGCTATGTGACTCTGGGCAAGTCATTCAGTGCTCTTAGCCTTTGGTTCCTCATCTGTAAAATGAGGTGCCCAACTCATAGGATTGTCTTGAAGATCAAATGAGATCAGTCATGTCCAAGTCTTCATGACCCCATTTGGGATTTTCTTGGCAAACACACTGGAGTGGTTTGCTATTTCCTTCTCCAGCTCATTTTACAGATGAGGAAACTGAGGCAAACAGGGTTAAGTTACTTGCTCGTGCCAGATTTGAACTCAAGAAGACTAGTCTTCCTGACTCTCAGCCTGGTACTTTATCCATTGTACCATCTAGATGCCCAATACAAGTAAAGCACGAGTTATTATTACTATTATTTTTTAACTATGTTATTGGATTCAAGTCACTTAACCCTTCTGAGCATAATAAACCCTACACTATCTACCGTAAATGGCTTTTATGAGGATCAGTTGAGATAATAATATAAGTAAAAGAATAAGTAAAAATACTATGTAAATGTAAGGAATTATCTTTTCAGGTCTATAATATAGCAGTGTTTCTCTTAAGATTTTGTGCACCCAATTTGTGCAATCCTTCAGTATCACCCCCTAAACCTCTCATGAACTAAGTGTAGTAGAATTGAAGGAGAATTACAGAGGGGAAAAGCAGATCATAGCATATCTCTAACCAGCCTTTCTAGGCTTATCTGACTTTACTTGCCTTCACACTCTGAGCATTACAGTCCAACTGGATGCCTGACTGTCCTCTGAACTCAGCATTTGATTTCTTGTCTCAGTGCATTCATACCACCATCATTGCCCACATCTAAAATGCTTCTTTCTAAACCATCTAACTCTGTCTTTGACACTGATTCCAGGTACTAACTCTGAAGCTTTCCCACATGTCCCCCATTACAAGTGCCCTCCATTCTTAAATTACTTTGTATTATATACTTAATATTATTTTGCATATGTTTTATCTCTTCAGTAGAATGGATGTTACTTGAGGACAGAGACTGCTGTTGTTCTCTCTGTGTTACCTTACATTGTCTGTAGGAGGTAAACAATTGTAGCTAACATTGAGAACTGGCCTTGGCTGAAGGATGCCAGCATTTGTGAGAAGGGGTTGTGCTTGGTATCGTTCTACTTACAATATTCCTCCCTGGAGGTGAGGTACTCCCGGGACCCTGTTGCCTTTTCTGGAATCTGCCTTTCTCCCACAAAATTTCTATCAGAATGAGAACAGCACTAATCTCAGGAACAGGGCATCTTCTTCCAATGTGATGGGCCCTTTCTCAATCATAAAAGTGTCTCTATATCCATGATTGTACTGAATTTTTCCCAGACCCGGTTGTGCTAGGTTTTGAAGGGGCATTTATTAAATACTTAATTTATTATATATCAAAGATTTATTTTTATATATTAAATGTTATATAATATGAAATATCATAATATTATATTACATTAGATTTTGTTGGACTGATATACAAAGGAAGAAGGTGAGAATGAGATACATAGTGTGATATTGTGGAAAGGGCATCAAACTTGGGTTCAAAGACCTTCCTAACTTCTTCCCCTTCCCAGTGCACGCAGTGATCTGGTCTCCTTGCTTTTCCTCAAACAAACCCTCCAACTCCCAACACAGGACATTTTCACCAACTGTCTCTACTACCTGGAACATTCTCTTTCATCTCCATCTCCCAACTTCCTTCAAGTCCTAGCTAAAATCCCACCTTCTGCAGGAAACCTTCCCCAAACCCTCTTAATTCCAGTACCTCTCCTCTATCATTCCCAATTTATCCTGCATATAAGGCTTGTTTGTGCATAGTTTTTTTTCATGTTGACTCTCCCATTAGACTGTGAGTTCCTTAAGAGGAGGTCCCTCTTTTGCCTTTCTCTGGATCTCCAGCACTTAACCTAGTCTCTTGAGGAAGGAAGAAGGGAGAGATTCTGGAACTCAAAGTTTTAAAAACAAATGTTAAAAATTGTTTTTACATGCAACTAGGAAATAAGATATACAGGCAATAGGATATAGAAATGCATCTTGCTCTGCCAGAAAGTAAGAGAGAATATAAAAGAAAGCAGATTGGGAGAAGAGGTAGTCAGTATGCTTGCCATCTTAGGATGGGGGGTAGGGGAGAGACAGGGAGAAAATTAGTAACTTAAAATCTTGTGGAAATGACTGTTTGAAAACTAAAAAATAAATAAAATTTTAAAAATGAGTATGCTAATACCTAACATTCCATTATCCCTTGAGTTTTTTTTTGAGGGAAGCACTTGGCAAACCTTAAAGTGATTAATAAATATGTTCTATTAATCGGGAAGGTAATAAGAGCCATACTCTGAAGAATCAATTACATCTTGCTATTTTAATTGCTGACACGACAGAAGGGATCAGGGACAGTCTCTACTGGAGGCAGCAGAGTTTGCTAACAGGGGATGTTCCTGCTATCAAACAGCTGTTCAGCATCTTAGGAGTACCTTTGCTTTGGTAATGCTATATGGTTTCAATTCAATTAAATGAATGTTTATTAAGCACTTAGTATATGCAAGTTACTGGAGAGAAAACAATTCCTGCCCTCAAGTAGCCTACTAGGGTGTGGGAAGGGATCCAATATGAACAGAGATGAGCATAATAGAGGGGAGAGAGGAAAAAGAGGAAGAGGAAAGATCAGATGAAGAGATCAAAGACTATTTGAGGACGATCAGAGCACTGATGGCTGGATTTGGGTTTAAGGGACTCAGGGAAAGCTTCACAGAGAAGATGGTACCTGAGCTGGGCCAGGAAATTAAAGATATTATCACAGGTCCAGACTAAAAGAATAAAGTAGGCATAATTGGTAAAGTAAATGTCTTGTCTGTCCCAAATCTAATATCCAAAGGTTAATAAAACACTTCTGATCTCTTTAATGTTTCATTTTGAATATATGCAAACTAATTAATTGGTTATTAATTACATACAGATGAACTGAAGACTAATTAAATATTATGAACTAATTAAATTTTAAAACTTTAATAATAACATCCACTGGCTATGGAATCCTGAATGAGATAAAGACAGAACAGTTAATGAAAGTAGCTCGGCTATGTTCAGCTTAGTTCAGAAAGTTACCTTAATGAAGATATCTGGTATTTATGTAGCACTTTAAGGCTGTCAAAGTACTTAATAGGTATTATTTTACTTAATTCCAAGGACAACATTGGGAAGTAGAGACTAGAGTTATGTTTATTACTACTATTTTAAAGCTGAAGGAATGAAGCTCAGAGAGATTAAATCACTTGACCTTGGTCAGACCTTGAACAAATGCCTGAAGTAGTATTCAAACCCAGGTCTTCTGACTTCAAGGCCGCCAGTTCTCCCATTTATGTCACGTGCCTTTTTAGGATCTTGATCCACTGAATACGCACAGAAAGTAGCAAAGAAAGAATCTCAGAATATCATTAGTCAGTAGGAAGAAAAAGAGAGTACTATATTGGTGAAAGGAATAAGCATTTATGTAGTGCCTACTATGTGTGGACACTGTGCTAAGGGCTTTACAAATATTATCTCATCTGATCCTTACAACAACTCTGGGAGGCAGGTACTGTTGTCCCCATTTTATAGATGAGGATAAACAGAAGTTAAATGACTCACCCAAGGTCACACAGTTAGTAAATGTCTGATACTGGATTTGAACTCAGGTCTTCCTGATTCTAGTCTTTGCTCTCCCTCTATCCACGATGCTTCTTAACTGCCTCAAATTGGGGTAACTCACATCTTATGAAAATGGGGAGGGTCACTTGTATAGGAAGAGCTGTGAGGCTACATGGTCCTGCTGTACTCATGAATATCTTGGACTTCATTGACCGCCAAGTGATATAATGAAAAGAGGAACAGTGTTCAATTACACTTTGTTTTACAGGATATTTTTCTACTACTTTAATAGTTCAGTACAATCTGCTACCACATGTCTAGATACTTGTCTAGAAATGGTGACTTGGGCATTCTTTAGGTAGCTATTAATATCCTGGAGAAAGCAGGAGGTAAATGAAAGAATTCTAATCCTTGTTCTGCAGTCAGAAGAGGAACCCTCTGAGACCAACTGAATTACTCTTGGGGGAAAAGATCGCTGGGGAGAAACAAAAGGTTGGGAAACACCCCATGATCACTACAACCTGGATATCTGTCTGACACATGTGAAACTGCACTCAGCAGAACTAGAACAAGGGAGAACCCAGGAGTGACCTGGGCTCAGGATTATTGGATATCAAATGGGATTAATAGTGAATGAAAAATGAATTTATAGAATGGTTACTGTGTGTCAGGCACTGGTGTTTAGTGGAAAAGGTTATAAATTGGAAGGGGTATGATGTAAAAACAATGACATCAGTAAAATATTTTTAATTTTTAAAAAAGGGGGTAATAGGTTTTGAAACATCATTGGTATATGAAGTTCCTGAACATGAAACAACTGATGGGCTTAAAATTGGAAAAGGAGTAGTACAAGACTATATATTGTCACCTTGTTTATTTAACTTCTATGCAGAGTATATCATGCAAAATGCAAGGCTGAATGAATCAAAAAGTGGAATTAAGGTTGCCAAGGGAAGTACTGACATTCTCAGATATGTAGATAATACCACTTTGATGGTAGAAAATGAAGAAGAATTAAGAAGCCTCTTGACAAGGGTGAAAGAGGAAAGTGTAAAAGCTGACTTGAAGTTTAACAGTGAAAAAACCCACTAAGATATTGGCAACTGATGCCATCACTTCCTTGCAAACAGAAGGAGAAGAAATGGAAGCAGTGTCAGATTTTATATTCTTGGACTCAAAGATTACTGCAGATGGCAAGTGCAGCCATGAAATTAAAAGATGTTTAATCCTTAGAAGAAAAGCTATAACAAATCTGGGCAGCATACTAAAAAGTAGAGATATGATCTTGCCAACAAAAGTCCATATACTGGGGGTGGCTAAGTGGTGCAGTGAATAGAACATCAGCCCTGGGGTCAGGAGGACCTTAGTTCAAATATGGCCACAGACACTTAACACTTACTAGCTGTATGACCTTGGGCAAGCTGCTTAACCCCAATTGTCCTGCTTTCCCCCTCCAAAAAAAATAAAAGCAAAAAAAAGTCCATATAGCAAAGATATAGTTTTTCTAGTAGCAAGCTGTGAGAGTTGGACTATGAGGAAAGTGGAACACCATAGAATTAACACTTTTAAATTATGGTGCTGGAGAAGATTTGAGAATCCCTTGCATAACAAGGAGATCAGATCAGTCAATACTTAAAGAAATTAATTCAGACTATCCACCGGAAGGCAAAACACCAAAACTTAAATTCTTTGGCCACAAAATGAGAAGACAGAATTCAGTGGAAAAGACCATAATATTGGGAAAGATAGAAGGCAAAAGGAAAAGGGAATGGATGAAGATGGGACAGATAGTGTCATGAAAGCAATGAGTATGAATTTCAACAGACTTTTGAGAGAAAGTGAAGGACAGGGAGGTCTGGCATGCTATGATCCGTGGGGTCACAAGAGTCAGACAAGACTGAATGACTGAACAACAACATATAGAATTTCCAGTGAAAAAGAACTCTCTACCAATGCAGGTTAGCATCTACTTTGTAATGTATAATTTTAGAGATTTTCTTGATGGGGGTAGGGGGAAGGTGCCAGGAGCTTAAGTAACCTGTTCAAGGTCACACAGCTCATATGTCTCAGAGTTATCATTCCAGCCTTTATCTTCCTCTCTCCAAGGCCAGTCATAAACACACCATTCTGTGCTGCTTAAAAAAAATTGCCAGGGTCAGTGTATCAATTAACCCAGAATTACTGGTAAGATTACAATATTTCCAAGTCATGTACATATACAAATGAGACCAAAAAAGCGATGTTGACTGAACATCTGAATTACTGGCTCTATGTGGCTAGAGCTCCATGTAAATGCAGCCAGGCTGTATGTAACACTATGGAACTGAATTCGAGGAAAATGTCATATGTGTTTATTTAAATTCATTCCATTTGCAGCAAGATTTGTGCTTGCAGTTGAAAAGTCATATATCCAGTTATATAAGATGTCCTTATATAGAATAAGAAGAAGATACAGATAATTAAATAAAGAAACTGAAACTGATTAGTAAATTAAGTTAGGAAACAAGAAGGATCAATTGGTGAAAATAGAAGTTCACAGTACACAAACATTTGCAGCTCTTTTAGGAATACAAAAGAAAGGATTTCTGAGGTCCTACTGAGAAGCAACATTCTGTAGGTTTGGGAGAGATATCCAAAGAACTGTAGTAAATAAATAGCATACCCAGTAGAGAATCAGACTTATAAGGAATATTTCTAATCTGGGTACTTAAAAATCACTAACAATAATAATATTAATAATATTTCAGCATTCCCCAAAATTCCCAAGTTGTTCATTACTACAAGAGCAAAACTCTTTCAAAACTCATATTTTTCAGATGAGCTAAGTGGGAATTATGTCAGATTATTATATGTCAGAAGAATAAAAATTGCAGACGATCTGAACATTACCTGGTTGGTATTAGCAATATGTTATCAATGACAACATTTGTGGAAGGAGTAATGGCCAAAAAGGAAGACGACTTCTCATATAATAAGAAACAACAAATGTAGGGGCAGCCCAAGTGTTATGTTGGTACCTCCAAAGTATTCTAAAATACAACAACCACCACAAGAGAGGTCTTCAGAGTTTTGAACTGATTCTCTAGAGAAAAATTAAAAAAGAAAGGGATGCAAGTTGCATGTAACCAATCAAAACTTCTCACTGAATTTCATAGTAAAATTAGATATATATTCCACCAAGTAGAGGCATCAGGGACAGTGGATATACTAATGATCTTGGAATAAGGAAAACACAGGTTCAAATCTACTTCTGACATTTATTATTTATGTTACCCCAGGCAAGTTACAATCACTCTATATTTTAGATGGGTCTCCTAGGACTTCCCTACTAAGTCATGGATAGATTGTGAGAATATCTGTTTGTCTCCGTGTGTGTGTGTGTATGTGTGTGTGTGTGTGTAATCTTTGCCAGTCTTATGAGAATATAAAACTGGAAAATATGTGAAGTGAAAAATAAAGTATCTTCCAGAAAAAAGGAGGGAATAGAAAGAATCAGGACTTGGGATGCATGATAATATAATTACAAAAATGAAACAGACAAAAATGTTATATTTAAAAGAAAAACAACTGTGTGGGAAGGCAGTGGAAATGAAATTATACAGAGGAATGTGATCCTTAGACATCTTGGCTCTATTAGCATGCAAATCATTTCAAAGTATTAAAAAAATGTAGATTCTGGACAGTTAGTAAATGACTCAGCCAGGTTTCCCAGAGTCAGCTTTCCATTTCTACCGTGCTTTGTGTATCTGATTCCACAGGTGAGGAAGACACCTGCTTTACTTAGGATAAAGTAACTACTAACTTATACAAAGAATGCTAGAGACTGGATACAGGCCAAATTTGAAATTAATTCCTCAGGGGGGAAAAAATCAGTGTGAGTCTTCGGAAGGCAAGGATTTGGGCAATAACCTATTATATGCTGTCCTTCAGTTTTGAATCCCCTGACTGTTGATTGATGCTACCTTTTCCTTTTAGTTTAAAATCTTGTGATGTGCCACCCTGGAAGGCTGACCTGATAAATGCCCTGGGGATAACAGTGTCATTTCTGAAACCTTCTTTCTATACCTTATGGTCTTTGTTAATAGAATCCAGAATATTTGTCACCAACAAGCCTGTCAGCCAACCAGATGGGCAAAAATTCAATTTTACCCATGGCAATATTATTCTGCCTCAGGAAGAAGGGTGTTGGGTTCAGAGGCAATTGGAATTTGTTTTTTAAAATATACAGATTAGCATTCTGTGGAGAATTCTCAGGACCCAGATGGTTCTTCCATGTCACTGTCATGTGTCCTATACTTTAGGTTGCAATAATTCTTGGGTGTATTCTATCTGGCCCCCCTTCCTTCTCCCTTCCTCCTCCCAGCTTTTTCATCAAGGGCTAGGGCTAGAGTTTTTGTTCTTTCACTGTCAAGTTTTATGAGAACATCTGATATCTCTGGTAACTACTTTCTGTTTTTGAGAAATGGCTACCAGGAGAGTGTCAAATAAGCTTTATAAATTGATGGGAGATGGACAGGGTTGAACTCCCTTCAGAAAGCAGGCCAGACTAATTCACCTGATGCCAAGTTAGTAGGCAGAATTTCTAGGAGTGGGCACTCATGGTTATGACTAGCCTACTCCCCAAGATTAATACTAACAGATTCAAGTGACTCCATAGGGAATGGGATAAATCCTACTTTTGTTGTGAGGGTAAGGGAAAAAATGAACAACTCTAAATTCTTCCCTTGTACCAGCAAAAGAGCCATTCTACATTTCCTCTGCTGCATATATACCCAAAAGGAATTACCAGAAGAGTGAGGAAAATAACAAATAAACAAGAAAAAACACCCCAAAACACCAACCACCCCACCACCAAAGTTATATATGTGTTTAAGGTGGCAATTCATTAGGAAAGCAGTTTGCAAATTTCACAGAGATAAATGTGATCTATACTTTAGTGAGAAGCAGTATGGGCAATTAAAGCTCTGGATTTGTATATCTGTACTATAATTTATTCACTGATTGATTCATTGTCCATCTACACAGCCAGATTCACAAATGGGAGTCCTTAAAAACAACATTCATGCCTGACCTGATGACATTTTAAGCCTCAATTAATACCTTAAGTGGTAGAGTGGGTAGAATGCTGGGCCTGGAGTCAGGAAGAGTCAGCTTCCTAAGTTCAAATCTAGCCTCAGATCCTTTCTGCCTGTGTGATCCTGGACAAGTCACGTAACCCTGTTTGCTTTAGTTTCTTTATGGAAAACCACTCTAGTATCTTTGCCAAGAAAAACCCAATTGTGGTCACAAAAAGTCGGACACAACTTAAAAGTGACTGGACCACAAAATATGTGTGTGTGTATGTAGTATTTTACAGCTACAAAGCTTTATCAGATGATACATTATGTGATTATGGCATGGAAGATAAGGTGTTAGACTTAAAATCCATTCACATTCCTTCTGAGATGTTTCATAGGTGTGTGACTGTCACTGAACTTCTCTGAATGTCAGCATTTTTTCTATAAAGAGGAAGCAATCATGTTGGGGAACCCCAGGCTACTGCATCCCAGGGTTGTTGTAGGGATCAAATGGGATAATTTTATGCAAAGCCCTTTGTGATCCTTAAAGTGTTACAGAAATATGACCTATTTTTATTATCCCTACAATAACCCTATGAAGTAGGTGGGACAGGACTTTATTCTCTAGATCTTTTCCCCTCGCCCCCTTCCCACCATCCTCCCACCACCTGCCCTGATGCAGTTTAAGCCCTCATTCCCCTTCACCTATATTACTGTAGTAGTCTCTTAGATTCCTGGCTTCCAGTCCTGTAACTGTTCATTTTATCCCCCCCCCCCCAAACTATTGGACTGATCTTCCAAAAACCACAGCACTCCCTTACTCAGAAATATTCAATGACTCTTTATTGCTTCTAGGATGAAATATAAATTCTTTATCTTGGCATTTTAATTCCTTCCTGACCATTTGATTGCCCAGGGTCATGTAGCTAGTAACTGTCTGAGGCCAGATTTGAACTTAGGTCCTCTTGACGCCTGGCCCAATGATCTAGCCACAGAGCCGCCTCTTAATCAATCAACAAACATTTATGAAATGTATAATACGTGCTGAACATTGTGCTAGGTAGCTGGGTGGTACAATGGTTAGATGACTGGACTTGGGGTCAGAAAGAACTGAGTTCAGATCTGGATTCAGACACTTATTAGCTATATGACCCCGGGGAAGTCATTTTAACCTCTGTTTACCTCAGTTTCTTCAACTGTAAAGTGGGGGCACTTACAGGGCTGTTGAAAGAGGTCAAATGAGATATCTGTAAAACATTTAGCACAATACATAGTATATAGTAGGCACTTAATATTTGTTCCCTTCCTTCCCCTGGACTCTTCTGGACAGTTCTGCCTTAATGCCAATATACGCTTTCTTTTTGGAAGTGTCAAAGATTTCTCTAAAATACCAAGCATTATTCCCCATTCTTCAAAGAGAGAGCCTTGAATATTCTCATTAACCTCTTTAAATCTCATTTGCAGTGATGATGATATATATATATATATATATATACACACACATACATATACACACATACATATATATACACACATACATATATACACACACACATATATACATATATAAAATGGCTCTAAATGTCAGTAACTGTGCTTGAGTATATTTTAAATTATTTCTTAAAATTAATATTTACCAATATCCTTATTTTATTAAGGTCTGATATGGTTATAGTTAAGACCAGTATTGGTTTGAGGGATGGATTTGTTATACCTGCTAGAATGTTGACACTAAGACTAATTAGAATTATATACACTAGTCATTAGCATAGGCTCTTGAGGTTACAAAGAAACAAGTTAAGCCCTTCAAACCAAATGAATGGTGGTAGCAATGCTCTTAGCTAGAGTAGATCTCAACAGAAAAGTCACAGCTAGGTTTGTATGTGAGCATGGTGCAGTGAGCCTGGGGCTGGAAGCCAAAGGATCTTTATTCTGGTGTTCTATCTGCCAGGTATGGCTGTGTGACCTTGGACAAGTCATTTAATCTCTCCTCATCAGTACAAGATGGATAACTTCATCACTTGCTACATCATTCTCCTAGGCTTGTCATAAGACCCAAAGGAAATAATATATCTGAAAATGTTTTGAAAATATAGTTACTTGAATGAAATGAAAGTTTAAGAGAAGGATATTATACAATTCAAGGACCATACATTATTCTCTATCCTGCCTTTATTCACTTGCAATCATAGAATCATAGATTTGGAGTAAGAAGGGATGTTAAAAGACATCAAGTCTACCCTCTCATTTTACAGATGGTGAAACTGAGACCTAGAAAGGTTAAGTAACTTGCCCAGGGTTATGCAGCTACTAAGTGTCTTACGTAGAATTTGAACTCAGGTCTTCCAGATTGCAAATCCAGAGCTTTAATTGTTCATACCGCTTCTCACTAAATCTAGGGATTTATATGGTTCAGTCAATAGTTTTTCTGTTGTGAACAACACTCTTTGTGACCCCATTTAGCATCACCTGGCTGCCCAAGGGATGTATAAGAAGTTGACAAACAGTGCTTTTACTCTTGCCCCTCCTCACATTTCCACCTCTCTGTGACTTTTGAAACATTTCCTGCTGAGTAGAATTCATTTTCTTTTAGCCAGCCAATGTAGCTGATATCCAAATGCATTCTTGCCTGGGATTCTAGAAAAATTCTGGCCTGCTCCCATTATTCTACCTGATTTTTTTTCTGAGTGACTGCCACAGAGATAATTGAAAGGCTTGTGATCAATGTGATAAGAAATTCAGAATGGTTTCTTAAGAAGGAAAGCTTAAAGTCAGTTCTGAATCCTTCTTTTCTCTCCCTGAATTGGTGTATAGAGGGCCTAGCCATTGTAAAAGGTTATATACTGTTGTCAATTCTCTCTATCTCCTTCATGAAGGAAATCACAGGGGAGCTAGTATGTTGGGACCTGATTATTTACTCCTCCCTCATTCTTTGTTCTGTCCAAATTAGCTGCATGATATACCCATCTCTGTGAAGCAGAAAAATCTTTACTCAAAGGTACTCTCCAGGTACTCCCTGGCCAAGACTCTGCTCCAAGACTCTTCCCAGCGTTTGCTGCTAACCACTATGATAAGAAAAAAAAAAAAGGTTTGTAGCTTAGGAATGGGGCCATGAAGTCTTATCTGATTCTTTAAGGTTTGGAAAGTTCTGTTGTAGATAGACTTCTGAAGTTTTAGTACCACTGTATGCACCAATCCAGCAAACAGGCATTGATAGATAATATTCTTTCTCTACTGGCTCCTTCCCCATTGATTTTAAGCATTCTTTCTTTTCCTAAAAACTAGACCAATAACCTTTCTTCAGCCCTGCTTCAACCCAGCTCTTCTCTCATCTCTTTTACTACCAAAATTCTAGACAGAGTAGAATGGACAAATTAAATATATACAAAGATATACCTGTCTACCATTATAACGGGCAGCCAAATGGCGCAGTGGATGGAGTGTCGCGCTTAGCCCCAAGAAGACCTGAGTTCAAATTCTGTCTTAGACACTAGCTGTATGATCCTGGGTAAGTCACTTAACTCTGCCTCAGTGCCTTATCTGTAAAATGAGCCGGAGAATTAAATGGCGAACTACTTTAGTATCTTTACCAAGAAAATCCCAAATGGTGTCATGAAGAGTCATACACAACTGAACAACCACCATTATACTGGAACTTGACTGAACTTTTGGGAATGCTGTGGCTGTTGTGGTCATAACATGTCTTAGGCATAGCCCAAAATAACTATATTGATTCCAACTCCATCTTTGTCTTCTCACTTCCATGAACCTATTCAAGCTTTTATCACTTTTCACTTTGAGTTTTATAATAGCCTGGTCACTAGTCTGGCCTTCAGCCTCTTTGTGTTTCAACTTAGAGGTGCCAAATTAATATTCTTAACACACTGCTCTACTCAGATTACTTCTTTGCTCAAAATACTTTTAGCTCTTCCTCACTTCTTACAGAATACAATTAAACGTCTTAGTTTTATACCCAAAGCCCTCTTGAATCTGACTCCAACACAATTCCTTATCATACAGTGTTCTCCATCATGGTTTTTACATTCCAGCCAAACTGTATTTCTTACCATCTCCCATCCTAATCCTGTAATTGCCTGTTTCTTTGTCTTTGCTTATATTCCCACACAGTTTAAGTGTATCCCCTTCCCACGTCCAAATCCTTCCCTTCTTTGAAGAACAAGCTTGAGTGACACCCTCTGTAGATGAATGAGATTTCTTTCTTAGAATTTTTAGTAGCTTTGTTGGCATGACTCTTTATCTAATTCTCTAGGCTGCCTCAATCACCCTAACCTGCCCTCACACAAGAAGGCCTAGGCTTCTCTGAAGACTACTCCAAAGCTCCAACAACACAAACTCTCTTTGAATCTCTGGGATTCTAGAAACTTTTGTCCAGTTATTGCTACACCTGGCTTTTTCTGTGTGATTACTTCAGAGATAATTGGAAATCTTGTCTGTGATCAATATGATAAGAAATTTGGGATGCTTCAGCATCATGCTTAGGCTGTTATTTTGTGTTCATCATATTCTAAATTATATCATAGATATATGTATATATGTATGTCTTATCTCCCCTATTAGATTCCTTGGGGAGAGGGACTATGTTTTATTTCACCTTTGTAGCCCCATCACTCAACATTAATGCCTTGAAAATAGTGGACATAATTGAACTGAATTCTAAATAAGAAAGGCTACATATAGTAATGTCATCCCCTTATCCAATTTTTTGGTCTTTGTTTTTTTTTTTAGAATCTCTGTCCTAAGGACCAATTCTTACTCTAGCTTACTCTTATGTTCTCAGTATCAACCATCCTTATTTACAAATAAATTTCACAGTCTGGCTGGGAAAAATGTTCTTTTTTTTAAAAAAAATGCTTTTGATTTCAACATCAGCTTTTATTTCTCATAGTCTTCTTGGAATACGCAAGAAGAGCAGAGAACAAATAGTCTCCATTGTTACAGAACCAAGAAGAAACATAAAAGAGAATAAAAGGAGGCCTCTACATGGCTTCCCCCTTAAGCTGGGACAAAAAATTAAAAATAAAGCTGGCAAAGAATAGAAAAAATAGTACACAAAATGGCATTTTCTAACCTGACAATAGAAGGGCATGACATTTATTAAATGAGAATTATTAATCTAAAGGCCTAAAAAATGTTACATTATTTGGACCCACAATGAACTTTGTTTTTCAAACTTCTATTTTTTGAGGTTTGAATGGAATTATGTCAGAAATCAAACAATAGACTTCTAGGAGCCAAGATGGCAGAGTAAGCAGTAAATCTCACTAATTCTCCCATATTCACCTCCAAACAACCATAAAAAGCACCCCAAAACAAATCCTAGAACAGGTAAGTAAGAACAGAATAAGTAAAAAGATGGGGTGAAACAATATTTTGGCTCAATTAACTTGGAAGATTAGTAAGAAAAGTCTGTCTCACTTGGGCAAAAGTAGGATGCAATCCAGGACAGGAGGCATCCCAGTAAGCCAGCAGCAAGCCCTACCTGAGCAAACTAGAAGGAGATGCTGAGCCTCAGTGAGGTGGAGAATGCAGATGCCAACACCAGGACCCCGCCTGCAAAGTGCCTTGGAATAACCATGGGAACAGGCAGACTCTGGTTCTGAGAACCTCCATGTGTTTCAGCATAGCCCTGGGCAACCGGGCAATCTCCAGTGGCCAGATCTCCAAGTGCTTCAGCATACCCCAGGGCAAACAAGAAGCCACCAGCTGCCAGACAGGCACGTGCTTCAGTGTAGCCCCAGGAAAACACAGAAACAACCTACTAGCAGACATGAAACTCTAGTTCTAGGACTCCAGTTCTCTCAGCATCAGGTAAACTGCTAGACCCCTATGGTCCCTAGCAATGCCAGCCACCCCTCACCCAACCCCCTCAGTGCAACACCAGACATGATGGTCCCCTGTGGGCCTTAGGGCAACATCAAAGGGTCTATAGCCCCTGGCACAAGAAACCTGAGACAATGTCCCTTTCACTCTGGGAGAAGAATTCAAATTTAAAAGAAAGGAAAAAGGTGAAAAAAAGATCAACAACAATAACAACAAAATGAATCTGACCATAGAAAGATATTATGGTGGCAAGGAAGATCAAGACAAACTCAGAAGAGGAAAACATTGTCAAAACACCTATGGGCAAAACCCCAGAGAAAAAAGAAAAGTGGTCTCAGGCCAGAAACAACTCATGGAAGAGCTCACAAAGGAACTTAAAAATTATAGGTAGAAGAAAAATTGGGAAAAGAAATGAGAGTGATGCGAGAGAATTATGAAAAAAGACTCAACAGCTTGGAAAAAGAAAACAATAACTGTTTCAAAAGTAGAAATGGCCAAATGGAAAAGGAGATACAAAAACCCACTGAAGAGAACAATTCCTTTACAAGTACAATTGTCCAAATGGAAAAGGAAGTATAGAAGCTAGCTAAGGAAAATAATGCCTTAAAATTTAGAATTGGTCAAGTGGAAACTGATGAGTATATGAGATACCAAGAATTGATCAAATTAAAAAAGAATGAAAAAGATAGAAGAAAATATAAAAATGACCTCATGGGATACACAACTGACATGGAAAATAGATCCAGGAAAGACAATGTCAGAATCTTGGGAATATGCAAAAGCCATAAAAGGAAGATCTGTACAGCACCTTTCAAGAAATTATCAAGGACAACTGTCCTGATGTCCTGGAATAAGAGGGCAAAATACACATTGAAAAAAAATCCACTGATCACTGAGGAAAGAGAGCCTGAAATAAAAACTCCAAGGAACATTACAGCAAAATTACAGAACTATCAGATCAAGGAAAAAGCACTGCAAGTGGGCAAAAAGAAACCATTTAAATATCAGGAGGCACACTCAGGATTACACAAGAACAACATTAAAGGATCAGAGATCATGAAACATGATATTCCAGAAGGCAAATGAGCTAGGATTACAATCAGCCAGGATTACAACCAAGAATCACCTACTTGGTGAAATTAAGCATAATATTTGATCAAGACCCAAGAAAAACCTAAAATGATAAAAAGGCAAAAGAAAACACAAGGGACTCAATGGAGCTGAAATGTTTACATTCCTACGTAGGAAGATGATACTTGTAATTCTTAAAAACTGTAGCACTAATAGTACAGTTAGAATGAATATACATAGAGTATACAGGTATAAGGTGAATTTGAAGGAATAACATAAAAATAACTAAGGGATGAGAAAGAATAGTATACTGGGTACAGAAAAAAGGGAGAGGTAGAGTGGGGTAAATTATTTCAAATGAAGAGGTGCAAAAAATGTATTACAGTGGAGGGGAAAATAGGAAGGTGGTCAATAGGCTTTACTTGAGCTTTATTCTCATAGTATTGGCTCAAAGAAGGAATAATATAAATAATCAGTTGAATATAGACATCTATCTTACCTGACAGGAAAGTTGGAGCAGAGGAGCTTAATAAAGGGGTTGGGGTGGGATGACAGAGAGGAGGGAAGATTGTGGGAGGTGGTAGACAGAAGCAAAATACTAGTAAAGATGGAAAGGGTGAAAGGATAGAGAGGACAAACAGGAGTAAAAATAGGATGGAGGGTGTACCAGTGATGTGATATTCACAGCACTCACAGTGGCTATGAATGGGCTGGTGTAGTTGTAAATAACAAAATGTAGCAGGCTCTCCACATGGAACATAGAACCAAAGCATTTATTCAAATGCCAGAAAACTGAGTACCCCAACTAGAAAGTCATAGTCATCACAATTACCATGAAGTTGGTACACGTAGTCAATGTAACGAACACCCACATTCCCTAGCTTTCAAAACAAAACAGGCTTTCTTAAGCAAGGATCTTCCTCTCTTCACTCATAATAGCTCCTCAGCCTCTACACTACTTGCTCCCAGCAGTTCTGGCTCCCAGCAGTTCTGGTTCCTGGCAGTTCTGACTGACTCTTAAAAGTTCTCGATTCAGTTCTCAGAAGAAGTTCTTAGTTCTCCATTCTACTCCCACAAGTTCTGTTCTCCATTCTGTTCTCAGTTTGTAGCAGTTCACAGAAGTTCTCAGGATCCTAATAGTTCTCTCGCTCTCTCGCTCTCTCGCTCGCTCTCACTCTCGCTCGCTCTCGCTCGCTCACACTCTCACTCTCAGCAATTCTGGCCCTCTAGTTTGGGCTTCTCCTTATAAATGATATTAGTTCCTCCCTGTTCCATCCCTTCCTGTTATATCAGCAACTTCGTCCCACTGTAGGATTCACAAGTTTTGGATTTTAATACCTGATACAATCAGGAACTTGAAACAAGGTGCTAAGTACCTCTTTGACTGCAAATACAAGAGGCATGGAAGATCTTCAAATCCCCGTTATCATTACATAGGGAAATACACAATTAGCAAACATAACTGTGAATTTGAATGGGATGAACTCTCCCATAAGACAGAAGAAAATAGAATGGATCAAAAACCAGAATCCTACAATATGTTGTTTACAAGAAACATACTTGACACAGAGAGACACACACACAGAATAAAGGTAAAAGGCTGAAGCAGAATACATTCTGAAGCAAATAGAATAAAAACAGAATATGGCTGAAGTAAAAAAAAAAGCGGGAGTAGCAATCCTGATCTCAGACAAAGCAAAAGCAAAAACAGACCTAATTAAAAGGGATAAACAAGGAAAACTACATCTTGCTAAAAGGTACCATAGACAATGAAGTAATATCAGTATTAAACATATATGCATCAAGTGGTATATCATCCAAATTCTTAAAGAAGTTAAGTGAGTTACAGGTTCATGACCAAATAAGAGACTGAGTATTGCAAAATATAAAATAAAGCATTTTTATTAAGTTAAATTAAAAAGCTTTTGCATAAACAAAACCAGTGCAACCAAGATTAGAAGGAAAGCAGAAAGCTGAGAAACAATCTTTGAAGCACGTGTCTCTGATAAAGGCCTCATTTTTCACATACATAGAGAACTGAATTTATAAGAATGCAAGCCATTCCCCAATTGATAAATGGTCAAAGGATATGAACAGGCAATTTTCAGCTGAAGAAATCAAAGATATCTATAGGCATATGAAGAAGTGCTCGAAATCACTTTTCATTAGAGAAATGCAAATTAAAACAAGTTTGAGGTGCCACCTCACACCTATTAGATTGACTAATATGAAAAAAGGAAAATGATAAATGATAGAGAGGATGCAGGAAAATTGCAACACTAATGCACTGTTGGTGAAGCTGTGAAATGATTCAACCATTCTGGAGAACAATTTGGAATTATGCCCAAAGGGCAGCCAAATTGTGCATAGTCTTTAATCCAATAATACCAATACTAGGTCTGTATCTCAGAGAGATCATGAAACAAGAGAAAGGACCTATGTGTGCAAAAATATTTACAGCAGTCCTTTTCACGTTGGCGAAATATCTGAAATTGAGGCGATATCCATCAATTGAGGAACAGTTGAACAAGCTATGGTATATGAATCTAATGGAATACTATTGCACAGTAAGAAATGTTGAACAGATAGATTTCAGGAAACCTTGGGAAGACTTGTATGAACTGATGCAAAGTGAAATGAGCAGAACCAGAAAAACATAGTACACAGTTTCAGTAACATTGTGTGATGATCACTTATGAATGGCTCAGCTCTTCTCATCAACACAATGATCCAAGACAAATACAAAGGATTCATGAAGGAAAATGCTGTCCACATTCACATAAAGAACAGACAGACTCTGAATGCAGATCGAAGCATATTTTTTCACTTACTTTATTCATTTTAGTGTTTTTTCCTTTTGATCTCTTTCTTCTTTCATAACTGTAACTAATATGGAAACATGTTCTACATGACTGTACTTGTATAACCTATATAAACATGCCTACCATTTTCAGGAGTTTGGAGGGGAGGGATAGAGTGAGGAAGAGAGGAAAATTTGGAATGTAAAACAATGTTAAAATTTTTCTTGATATGTAATTGGAAAAAAGTGTCATAAAAAAGAAATCAAACCATACAGTTTTATCAGCTCTACTATTTCTTTTGAGCTAAAAAAAAATCATAGTCCTTCCATATTTGGAATAAGGAAATGAATCCCTAGCAGCAGATTTAGGAAGAAAAGACATTTATTAAGCATCTACTATATGCCAGACACTGTGCAAGCACTTTAAAAGTATTATCTCATATGGTCCTTACAACAACCTTGCAAGATTGGTACTATTATGATTGCTATCTTGCAGTTGAGGAAATTGAGGCAAACAGAGGTTCCATGACTTGTCTAGGGTCACACAGTTAATAAGAGTGTAAGGTCACATTTGAACTCAGGTCTTCCTGACTCCAAGCTCAGTGGTCTCTCTAGTGTGCCACTTAGCTGTCCTGAATTTGAATTACTTCAAATTCCTCATTTTACAGGGCCATGAATTGATTGCCTTCCACCTGTAAAATAAATCACAGGCTCTTCAAGTTCCAAAAAATCCTTGCGAGTTGCATTGGCTAAATAAATAAATAAGATCATTACCCATTGGCTAGTTTTCTGGCGGCAAGTTTCTGTCAATCAATCATGAAGCATCTACTAAACACCCACTCTGTTTCAGACATTTTGGTAGTCACTGAAGGGTACAAAGATAAAAGTGATACAGTCCCTGTTTTCAAGGGACTTACATTAATAGGGAGGCAATGTGAAAATCTGGATACACTCTCTCCCTCTCTTCTCTGCTCCTTCCCCCCTCCTTTCCTCCACTCCCCCTTTCTCTCTGTCCCACTCTGTCTCTGTCTCTTTTTTTCTTCCCTCTCTCCCTCTGAAACATACACACATTCACACACAAACACACAACACACATACACACACTCACACACATACATGCACACACATCATAAACGAGGTAATCTCTGGGAGGGAGGTTAGTGGCAGAGGCTGGGGAAGGCAAGAAGAACCTCACACATGCAGAAGTGGGGCTTGAGCTGAGTCTTAAAGGAGATTAGGGATTTTTTTTGTCTTTCTGGAAAGGGGAAGACAGGACAATTGGGGTGAAGTGACTTGCCCAATATTACACAGCTACTAAGTATTAAGTGTCTGAGGCTGGATTTGAACTCAGGTCCTCCTGAGTTCAAGACTGGTGCTCTATTCACTGTGCCACTTAGCCACCTCAAGATTAGGGATTCCAAAAGGTAGGGAGAGATGGTCAAACAGTCAGTGCAGAGATGGGAAATAAATTCTTCTATGCATGAAAAAAAATAAGGTCAGTGGTTAGATCATGGAGTTTGGGGGAAAAGGTAATGTGTAATAAAACTGGAAATACAGGTTGGAGCCAGGGTATGAAGAACTTTCTTTTTTTTTCCTTTTTGGAGTGGGGAAAGTAGGGCAATTGGGGTTAAGTGACTCTCCCAAGGTCACATGGCTAGTAAGTGTTAAGCATTTGAGGCTGGATTTGAACTCAGGTCCTCCCAACTCCAGGGCCAGTGCTCTATTCACTGCGCCAGCTAGCCACCCCTCTATGAGGAACTTTCAATGCCAAACCTGGAGGTAATATTCATAGCAAGTATGTATACAGTGCTTTAAGGTCTGCAAAATGCTTTACAATTATTATCTCAGTTGATCTTCCTGGGAGGTAAGTGCTCTTATTATTCCTATTTTACAGATGAGAAAACCTAGGCTGAGGGAAGTTAAGTGACTTGCCTAGGGAAACAGAGTTTGAAAGTATCTGAGGCCGGCATTGAGCACCTTCCTGACTCAAAGTCCAGTTCTCTATTTACTGTGTATCCTAGACCGTAGGGGGCTACCAGAGTTTACTGATAAAGTGTGTATGTCTGGGGATGATACGGTCACTCCTGCACCTGAGCAAAATCACTGACAGCTCTGTGGAGGATCAATCGGAGCGGGCTGAAACTTGAGACAGGCGGACCCTTTAAAAGGCCATTGAAACAGTCCAGGTAAGAAGTGTTAAGTACCTACACTAGACTAGTATGGGTGGAGAGATGGGAATGCTATTTCAAGGTATTAGACAGATATGTGAACCTTTGCCCCTTGCCAGAATCACTGCTTTCCTTCTAGGCTCAGCTGGAGTGCTCCCTTCCTCATTAAGCCTTTCCTGATCCCTCTCCTTCTCAAGGTGTTCCCTCCCCAAACAACCATGTATTCATTTTTACATATTATATTTATACTTATATATGTACATGTTTTCTCTCTCACTAGAAAGTAAAGTCTCCGAGGCTCTGGACTGTTTCCTTTTTATCTTCACATCTGTAGTACTCAGCACATTGGCAGGTACACTATAAGCTCTTAATAATGCTTTCTGATTGAAGATTTTACAAGTGATTGAATACATAGGGTGAAAAAAAAGCCAACAATGATACCGAGGAGGTGTATTTGGGTGACAAGTAGAATGGTGGTGAACTCAATAGAAATAATTCAGAAGAGGATTCAGATTTTTTGGGAGAAGGTGATGATTTTGGTTTTGGACATGCTGATTTTAAGATTCCTATAAGACATCTAGGTCAATCCGTCCAATAGAAATGGGGAGTGGAAATCCAGAGGGCAACTAGGTCTGGATATGTAGATCTGAAAGTCATCAACATAGAGATAATAACTGAACCCATGGGAACTAATGAAGTCAACAAATGAGAGACTATATAGATCAAAGAGAAATGTGATCGGGAGAGAGCCTTGGAAGACAGCCACAGGTAGCAGGAGGGGCAAAGAGGATGATTCATGAAAGCCAGTTAGGAGGAATACCAGGGGAGAACAACATCATGAAAACCTGGGAAGGAGAGAATGTCCAGGAGGACAGGGTGGTCATCAGTGTCAAATGATGCAAAGAGGTAAAGAAGAATGGAGAGAGGAAGAAGGCCACTGGATTCTAGGAATTTCACAAGGCTGGGCCACAGATGACAAAGTCTATCACTGAACCCATATGAAGAGCCTTTAATGCTTGTTTGAATCTGTCAGAGCCTGGGCTCCTCTGGCATAACCTCCAAGAACCCAGAGTCACCTCCAAGTCACAAGGAGGCATCGCAGCAAGACTTAAAAAGGGGTGCTATGCTGGATTTTAATTGTCACTCATTTCCTGACTCTTGGTTGCCAACCACACCAGGGTCAAAACTATTTGCATATAAAATTAAAGGTTGCTGTTTCTGAATGAATACATTTTAAAAGACTGACTAGGGCCCAGTTTCATTTCCTAGAGCAATAATTCTTTCCCCTTTCTCTCTCAGAATTATTATGACTTAATTTCTGCTTCACATTTTGTACATGGAAAGGCCCTCTCTGATATCTTCAGTCTGAAAGTATCACATGAATTTGCATGTATTACATATGTCAATTATACCAAAATATTTTCAGGATATCTCTCTTTTACTTTTACATTTAAAGACATTCTGAGAAGGTGGTCCATAGCCTTTAAAAGGCTGCCAAAGGGGTCTAACAAAAGTTAGAAACTCTTGCATTAAAAAGAAAATGATCATTTTATTAGCCATTTTTTCCTGCTGTCCTCTAATGATTTAGGATGGGAATATTCATTCTATGTCTCTGTCTCTGTCTCTCTGTCTCTCCGTCTCTCCGTCTCTCCCCCTACCCCCCTGGATTAAATGACTACAACCAGGAAGAAAAATAAATCTTGGCTCCTCATAAAGAGATAGAGTTATTGTTGCAGTGGAAAGACTGCTGGAGTAGAGTCATAGGAAATGGATTCATATCCTGGCATTTCTGATTACATGCATAACCAATGTATTCTTGAATCTCCAAAGAAGGTATTGATTTTCTATCTAGTCTTTGAATCTTTGATCCTGTCACAATGGTCTTTGTTTCTCATACTGAGTGTCCTGTTTTTCTGTGATCCTATTTCAATGAAACACTCATGGGCTACAATGTACCATAACTGTTCTTAACATCACTGACCTGATAGCTAGCATTTACCTAGCTCTTTAAGGCTCATAACACAATAGCAAACACAAAACCATTTAACTGGTGTCCCAGACCCTAAGAAATTTTTAGGAACTTCACAAATGTTATTTCATTTTATTCACACTCTAGGACAGTGGTTCTCAACCTGTGGGTCATGACCCCTTTGGGGGTCAAACGACCCTTTCACAGGGGTCACCTAAGACCATCGGAAAACACATATTTCCTATGGTCTTAGGAACCGAGACACCCCTCCTCTAGCCATCTCCAGGTGGGTCTACCTGCATACGCCCACATACAAGTATTAAAGGGTTGAGGCATTAGGAAGGTTGAGAACCACTGCCCTAGGAGGGCGGTGGTTTTAATATTCCCATTTTATAGATGAGGATACTAAGACTGGGAGAGGTTCAGTGATTTGCCCAGGGTCACACAAATAGTACATGTCTAAAACTCGATTTGAACTCAGGCCCTCCTGACTTCAGGTTCCAGGCTTTACTCAATGTACCATTTATCTGACAATACAGTTTTCTCTCACATACAAGCCCACCATACCCTTCAGTCATGTTCATAACTATGATCATCTCACGAGATTTCACACACATATTCCAGAGCCAGGACAAAGAAAACTCTGATTTCTGAGCCTCAAATATAAATTTTTCCTCCTGACTTAGTGATAGGTAAGTTCTGGCCCAAGACCTGAGTTCAAATCTGACCTCAGACATGTACCACCTGTGTGACCCTGGGCAAACTTAACCCTGTTTTGCCTCAGTTTCCTCATCTGTGAAATGTGCTGGAGAACTAAATGGCAAACTGTTCCAGTATCTTTGCCAAGAAAACCCCAAATGGGGTCATGAAGAGTTGGTCACGACTAAAATGACTAAAGAACAACACATTCTTCATGGAAACAGAGAACAAAGAATTTCTTTCTAAATTGTGATCTGCGTTTTCCCTTTTAACACACCCAGGGAAGGATTTGTTAGAAGAGTGAGGATCTATTTAAGTATTACCATCTTTAACAGTGTCATTAGACCATGTTTTTCTATGGGTAGTAAAACAAAAGACCCATTTTTAGGCAATAGCAAAATGTTCTTCTGGTACATTTTTCTGTAGTTGTTTAAAACAAAAAAACCACAATGGAATAGATTGAGAGTAGAGTGGAAAATAAACATGTGAGGGGATGAACTATTGATCTGTATGTAGCAATTGGAAGCCTATTGGAATTTTGAATGAAAGGAGAATTGGGGCGTAAGCGGGGTAAGTCATAGGGTCATAGATTTAGAAGTGAAATTCTGCTTGAATTTCTAAGTCCAAACCTCATTTTTCAGATAAGGAATGGAAGCGCTAGGAGATTAAAAAAGAGTTGTCTATGGTCACATGGCTATTAACTCTCCAGTGGAGGGACTTAAACCTGGATCTTCTTTACTCCAGGTTCAGCCTTCTGTCTACTATACCATGCTGCCTCTCATGGAGTTAGAATTATACCAGGCATAGTGGGTTAGTCTAACCCCATGAAGGGAGAGAAATATAGTTAAGAGAAAAATCTATGAAAGGAAATACAAAAAGAGAAAAAAATACATCAATAATAGCTATAATAAATATAAAAATCTAATCACTCTGTAAGATTTCACAGAATAATCCAGTTATTTTTAGGAAAGGAACCTGCTTCTGGCTGTTTGCATTTGTGAGGGTGAGAGTATGCTGAGGGAGAGGCTATTTCTGAAGTGGCCAGTCATGGCCAGCTCATTCATGCATACAGTTCAGTAGGATTCACCTCAACCATGACAATCAGCACAATCCCCCAGGTCTAGGACATGGAAAAAATAAGACTTACTCTAAAATAAATTAGGTTTCTAAAGGAAGCATTTTTTTTGACAAAAAGTTGAAATATAACTCTAGTGATTAATATTGTGGTTTGACCACAAGAGCATGTCAAGATGTATATACATATTGATAGGGACTTCATCCAATCATTATATTTGCTTCCATTTTGCTATCAGTTTTTTCTGCCACTTTTTTTTAATGACTCAAGCAGTATTTTGGCTTCATAGGTCAGATGAAGGGGAGCTTACATTTTCTATTGCTCTGTTCAGCAAACACAAAACCATTCAACTGGTGTCCCAGACCCTAAGAATTGGGAATGAAAGCAAGAGGGGACTTAGAATTTCCATGGGACACTGAGTTGGCCATGATGGAAAGTCATCACAGTGAAAAGATAGGAAAAAATGGAGTCTGAGCCATGAAGAAAAACGGCAAGGGGTCTTGAGTTATACGGCAGACCAGAAATAGGGCCCAAATTGACTAGATGAGCAGGCTGTAAGTCAAGCATTGAGAAAGTAAGCTAGCTGAAATTCAGAAACTGCTAAGTTTCCAATGATAAATAACAGATTCACAGAGCTGCTGATTAGAGCTACAAGGACTGGGTAGGGGCCCAAGGTTCTAAGTGCTCTATAATTTCTCCCAGTTTGTGGGTGGTTATTGTGTGTGTGTGTGCGTGCAGGCACGTGTGCATGTAAACTTTCTCCTCAGACTATACTTAGGAAGAGGAGACTAGGAATGTATCCATGTTATGAATAGTTGTTGAGAATGTTTCTGATTTTTTTTTCATTTGCTTTTCTTTCTAATCAAATACTTTTCCCTGAACCTTTGTTATAGTTTTCTGAGGTTTCAGTTAGCACAGTAGTTGCTGAGACTGGACTCAAGTTAGCTTTAGAGACCCCCAGTTTCAGACTGGGGTATGGGGGCTTGATCCATGTGAGACATGCTAGCCAGAAAATACACCTTCCCTAACATTAACGTGTGGGCAGCTAGGTGATGTGGTAGATGGAGTGCCGGGCCCGGAGTCAGGAAGACTTTTCTTTCTGAGTTCAAATTTCGCCTTAGACACACTTACTAGCTGTGTGATCCTGAGCAAGTCACTTGCCCTTTTTTGCTTCAATTTCCCCATCTGTAAAATGAATTGGAAAAGGAAATGGCAAATCACTCTAGTACCTTTGCCAAGAAAGCCCCCAATGGGGTCATGAAATATTGAAGATGACAGGAAACAACTGAACAAACATGAATGTTAGTTGGTCAACTGCTCGCGCTTTCTGAATCACAGGAGATACCTTCATTTGGCACCGTTTTCTTGCCTAAGAAGGGGTCATTCTTTTCTCACCAATAGAAAACATTTTGATGATGCTATTTTAGGGTTGTAAACATTAAGGAGACCTTCACCTACCCATATTTCTCTCCCTGACTCTGTAGAAAGGAAATTAAGAGTCACAATTTAGTACTGAAATAAATACTAATAATACATATAAGGTCACTGGAATGTCATTTCTAAATGGGAGTGTGAAGAGAAGGGACGGAGAGAGACATCTTTTTATCTGCTGGATCACTGCTCTTTATCTGGTAAAGAGTAGGAAAGACTTAGGAACATTTTGTAGACTCAGGGACCTTCTGAACCTACCTGCCAGGCTCCTTCAATCTCTTCAACAACTCTCAGAAGTGACAAGAAGTCAATAGCTTTGACTGGGCATGACAAGTTCCATTTCAAATGGTCTAGCCTACAATTTCAAGTTGATTGGCTATTTCTACTTTGGGGATCACTGAATCACCTGGAGGTTTAGACGGGTTTTCAAGCACAGCCTCAGCAAGCACATGTTGCAGTCACAAAATTATTCAGGCAAATGTGACAGACCAGAAGAAAGTAGGCATCAGATGAGAGACCCTAACGCCAGATGCTGATTTTTTTTTTTACCATCAGTGGTTAAACTTTTTGATAGTGAGTAGCAGAAGGCCAAGTACCTTTGTTCTGGCAGCTACATTTCAAATAAGGATGAATGGAAAGAAGTATTTCTGGAAGGTGGGGCAGGAACCTTGGAAGTGAGCTTACCACAGGAAATTAGCTACTCCAAGAATACTTACAGTAAGTTACTTACCTAAGAAAAGTGAATAAACTCTGGATTTTTGATGTAACTACACATTGATTTTAGTGAGTTTTCCTTTCTCCTCATAAAACATTTTCCCCTAATCTGACCTTAAGTTTTTCTTTTTTTTTTACTGTTAAGACAAAATAAATGGGTTTCTAAATCAAAGAGGAAAGCTTATATCTTCTCTTCATCTGTTGCTCCTAAAAGCACATTTGCAACAAAACTTTTGCACAACCATACAGAAGCTTCACCTTCTTTTGAAGCTATTTTGAGGGATCAAGGTAATGTCAGGATGAATCCATTGTATAGACATTATAGATGTAAATTTGTTGTTCAGTTGTTTTTCGGTTGTGTCTAATGCTTTGTGACCCCATTTGGGATTTTCTTGGCAAAGGTACTAGTGGTTTGCCCTTTTCTTCTAAAACTCATTTTACAGATGAGGAAACTGAGGCAGATAGGGTTTAGTGGCTTGCCCAGGATTACATAGCCAATAAGTGTCTGAGTTGAACTCAGGAAGATGAATCTTCCTCACTCCAGGCCTAGTATTGTATCCATGGGGTCATCTGGCTGCTTTATTCCTGAATATTCCATTGACTTTTATTTCTGTCATTGTTGTTTTAAGAGAAGAGCCCATAATACACAAATAACTGCTCATCTGCTTCCATGAAAGCCTTTCCCCAAAGCAGTGCCTGTTTGTATTTATTTTTTTCGAAATGAGGAAAAAGTGACCAAAATGATGAAGGTATGGTTTAAGTTTGGCCAATAGTATGAGCGCTTTGGGCTCCTGAAGGAGAAGGGTCCTGCTTAGGCTTAGCTAGAAGCAACAGCTTGATAATTCATTATGCTAACCCCTGAGGCTCATTCTGAATCAGCTCATTTCATGTTAGAAATCTGGTCAAATGTTTGGATGGGCTGGGGGCCTGCTGTTTTCATGACTATCAGTGTAAATCTCTGCTTCCCCAAAGAGTTGTCCTCCTTTTCAAAAATCCAAAGTCTTTATCAACAAAGTATATTATAATCATGAGATAAAAGTTAGGAATTATTTCTACTGAATGTATTTTTTCATATAAATTAACAACCACTTTCATTTTCTAGGATTTGGGTTCAATGAATCTATACATCTAAATGGTTCCTTCTCAATACCCCTGACCAAAATATTTTGAAAATAATTCTTTTATGGATTACTCTAATACTCTCATGGGTCTGTCATCTCATCAAAGCAGGAACTACTTCCAGTGATGTACATTAAGACCAGTCCAAGCCTGCCCATCTTCTGCAACTTTCATCCATGTTTTCCCATACATCAGCCACAAGGGTGGCTACCCAACATTATGGAAGTTTGAGTTTAGTCCTCTTTATGTTGTGTACATACAAACAGAGTATGGAAGCTGTCTATCCGTTATATATCTTGTTTTCACTATATAACCAGCCCAGTTTTCCCCCCTGGCTGCATATTTATCTGACAGATATCCTTTAACCCATTTCTATTAAGTTTATCCTTATTTGTAGGACAAAGTAGGCTTTTTCTGCCTCTCATGCCCTTTGGGTGAACCTACAATTTAAATTCTTTGAAAACTGAGGCATTCCGTGACTTTTAGGCATAAAGAAAAATCATCAGAAGAGTACGGGTGTTAAATTATGGGCTTCTGGTTTAGGAAAAAATTTGAGATCGTCAGCATCATAGATCATAGTGTTATATATAGTAGAACTGAAAGGACCCTTAGGAGTCATCTAGTCCAGTACTTTTATTAAATAGATGAGGCTACTGAAGTCCTAACAGTTTGAGTGACTTGTCCAAAGTCACACAGAAAGCCACAGAACTTGGATTTGAATTGAGGGTCTCTGCCTTCAAATTCATTTTCTACTATATCATGCTTTTTTTCTCTTTAATTTCTCTTTCTATTAATCTGATACCAGCTTGTTGAAATGGATGGATGCATAGCTAAAACACAAATAAATTGACCTAACATGTTGCTCTCCCACCATGTTAAGACCATGCTGTGGTACATGTACCCTTTTCCCTCTACTTCATTCTACCTCTAACTCTGGGAATAGCAAAAATCTATACTCCCATTCCTGAAAATGGTCTCAATCAGTTTCCCTATAGCTCTACTCACTAACCCTGTGCCTTCTAAGACCAAAAACATGCCTCTCTACTTGCCATACTATGGGTTGTCTTTCTCCATCATAATGTAAACTCCTTGAGAACAGGGACTGTCTTGCTTTTTGCATTTATGACGCAAGCATTTAGCTCAATTCCTAATACATAGTAAGCACTTTGATGCTTTTTCATTTGTTCATTGTTATTTTTAATTAGGGGTAAGAAACAAAGGAATAAGGGAGGCACAATGTATACTTTATAACAAAGGCCCTGAGTTGAAAGAGAAATCTGTTTCAGTGGGGGAGTGAGCTGGTACAAAGAATAGAATGCCAAGCCTGGAGTCAGAAGACTCATCTTCCTGAGTTCAAATCTGGATTCAGACACTTATTCGCTGTGTGATCCTGAACAAGTCACTTAACCCCATCTGCCTCAATTTCCCCCTCTGTTGAATGAACTGGAGAAGGAAATGGCAACCCCCTGCAGTATCTTTACCAAGAAAATCCCAAAAGGGGTCATGAAGAGTGAAACATAACAGAAAAACAAATCTTCCATTCATGTTCTTTATTGTAAATGGTATTTTGACTACTATCTAAACAGGGAAAAGATTTTGCCTAGACAGAGTATCCTTAAAGTTTAGGAAGACAGACCTACTATTGAGGAAGAAGGCTGGAAGTAAATAAGCAAGTGGATAAAAAGGGGAAGAACAGAGGTTTCTTTGTTTCCAAAAGATTTCTACACTTGCCCACATGCTCTTTATACATCAATATGTGAAGTGTATATATATATATATATATATATATATATTATGTAAGGTGGTGATCTAAGGACCCTTAATCAACAGATCACTATTAAGTAGGGCAACAGGTGACCCGTAATTAGCCTTGATGCTCATACTATACCTCTGAAAATAGGAAAATTACAATGACGATTGAGGCCATAGTCTATATTATAACAGCACTGCTAAATCAAGTGGAAACAGACGAGACAGGAGCAAGGAAAATAAAAGGTTTCATCCATCATAGATGTCAAGGACAGATGGGATCTCCCTGTTTTTCAGTGACAGATGGCTTCTTATCTCACAGCTCCTTTACATGGCTGTGTACCACAAAGATGTCAGTGTCTTCTAAACAGAGATGAGCAAAGGTTGAATTTAGTCATCCTTACACTTCTTGGAGTCATCACAGCTCTTGGGATTTTGTCTTTAATGATACCTTGTGTGGGGTGGCTGTGTGGTGTAGGGGATAGCTTGCTTGATTTGGTGTCAAGAAGTCAGATTAAAATTGTTCTTGTGACACGTACTATCTAGGTGACCATGGGCAAATAGGTGGCACAGTGGATGAAGTACTGTGCCTGAAGACGGGAAGACTCGTCTTCCTGAGTTCAAATCTGGTCTCAGACACTTACTCGTTGTGTGACCTTGGGCAAGTCACTTAACCCCAGTTGCCCTGCCTCCCTCCCTCCAAAAAACCTCAAAAGCAAAAACAAAGGTACCTCTAGAGTCAGAGGATTTGGATTAAAATCCTACCTCTAATATTTCTTTTTTTGTGTGAGGGGGAGTTGCCCTGGGTCACACAGTAAGTGTCAAGTGTCTGAGGTCAAATTTGAACTCAGATCCTCCTGACTCCAAGGCTGATGCGCCCCTTAGCTATCCCCCTTTTCCTTTGTTGATTATCTTTATTTCAAATATTTTAAGTGGGAAAAAAACAAAACCTTTGTATACCTGAAAAGAAGAGCAAGTGCCATTTGCAACATTCTCCCTGCCTGGCCTCTTGCCCAGCCTGCAAGAATTTGGAAGATATGTACAATATATGGAGCAAAGGCAATATTCCTCACACCATGCCTAAGTAGAGACTGAAACTATGGTTGAGCATAGACTGACCGAGGAAGAAAGATATCTAATGTACAGAAGGGAATGTAGCAAGTCTGAATCAGATTTGTGGCCGTCAGTCAAAATAGATCTTCCAGTGGTCATATCATGATCATAGCTGTGGGTTGGACAGAGCTGCCAAGAAATTGCATTCAGATCCTGGAAGGTAGCATTAGGAATGAAGTCACTAGTAACAGCTATGTTACAGGCCTGGGTGGGGTGCTATCAAGTCAATGTCATTCAGGTTCCTAGGTCCTAGGATTCTCAGAGGTGTAAATGATCTAGCTTTTCTCTAGAATGTTAAGGCCTCTGCCTTCTAAAAGCAGGATCAGGAGACTTTTGGAGTCAGAGTACTTAGCAACCATGCCTGGTATACAGTAGGTGCTTAGTCAATGTTTATTGATTGACCAGCAGGGTCCTTTGTGAGCCTGTATAATCTTTCTATGGATCTAAACCTGTTTAAAATTTTACTTCCTAGGATTCTACCATGAGCAATGACTGACAAGTCATTGTGTTTGATTTGGAAAGAGGATTAGAATATAGGCTGGGGAGGGCAGGGATGCCTTGATTTTGTCTTGGTATCCCAGACTGAACAGTGCCTGGCACAGAATATGCACTTAATAAATGCTGTTTGCATGGATTAATCATCCAATGAACTAGCATTGATTTAGCACCTACTACATTCCAGACATTGCATTAGTTACTGAGGTTATGAAGACAAGAATAAAGCATCTCAAAGAGAAAGTACATTCTGCTGTTTTTAGGGTATTAGTCAATTAACCAGAAAGAAATTTTTAAATATTTACCACATGTCAGTTACTATACTAAGAACTGGAGATGCAAATACAAGCAAAAAAGAAAGTCTTTGCCCTTGAGGAGCTTCCATTCTCATGGGGCAAGACCATAAAAAGGGACCTGAAAGCAGAAAGTGGGGTTGGTGGCAGAGTTCAGAGAATGGGATATGGCCAGTCTGGGTCCTTGCTCAGAATGGAGTTTCTAGGAGAACTCATTAATAGGAGAAGGGACCCTCAGGGGTGGAAGGAAGAGGCAGCTGAGGAACAGTGATGGAGTCCAGAGAGCGAGGGAGGGCTCAATTTCAAACCCAATCGGTTTCAAAAACAATCCCTTCAGAAAGGATCTTATGACAGTAACTTTATGAATGAGGAAACTGAGGATCATAAAGAGTGTGTGTTTTGGCCCAGGTCACACCCCCGATCAGTGACAGAGGCCTATCTCCTGACTCTCAGACCAATGCTTTCCCAATATACTGGACTACTTTTAAATATTTTTTAAAGTCAGTGCCTATGGAATATCATCATATCTGTTGTGTATCTCAATAGCCCATTCATTAAGATCATGTTGTTTGCCATTAAATCTGGTGACTTCTGGTGGTAGTCTAGACTAGGGAGTCTTGCTTTGGTGGCTCTGTCTTATCTGGTCCTATCCATTCATTTTGCTTAGTTTGCCATCCCTGGATGATTTGTAACCTTTTTATTTCAGGCTCATTCTAGAGAACATACATATGAAGGCACCCTACACAAAGGTACAGCATTGTGACAAGGATCTGAATCCTATGCTCAGTCGGGTCAAGGATGGGTGAATTCCTTACATAATTAAAGATGAAATCCATTTCCACAGGTGAGAATCAGCTTTGGCTAACTGTGAGCTACTGCATTTACACCAGGACACTAATAGCTTGGAGATGGTAGGAGTATCTTCCTACTAGCCATGCCCAAAGGGGCTTATGGGTAAACTCAGGTCTTTGTATCTTTTCCTGGGGATGGCCCAAGGGGTCTACTCATCAGGCTCACTGTCAGGTTGTGTATGCCAGGAGAAGGCTTTTCTGCTTTCTGCTTTTCTCAGTTTTCCCTGAGCTTTTTGCTGCATATGCCCATGTTTATTTGTTTTTTGCATAAGCTAGTCCTGGCATCTGCTCTGCCGCTTTCTGCCTCTTCCCTGGTTCTCTTTGTGCCTGTGCCCACTGAATGTCTGTGGGCTTGTCTGCACATTGCAAGGCAGAGTCAGAAAACGAGCCTCTCCCAATCTTCAGCTTACTTTGTGAGAATCCAAAAGGCTACCAAGACATCCCTACATTGGCAGAGAAAAAGCTCTATTTGAGGGAGGGGAGGAAACAGCTGGAATGGGATGATAGAGCTGCTGAGAACCCATGCTAAAGGAGGGGAAGAGTCATTATGGCTCACTGTTGGTAAACAGCTGGGACCTGGATAGAAATCAGGTTATTTGGAAACATTTGGACTTAGCTCAGCTGTGCACAGCAGTCCATCTCAGAAGTGAGTGACACACAAATAGGCTGGTGACAAGTGCTAGCAATCACACAAGTTATTTCCTCTATCCAGACTAACATTTTTTTCCTTTAATTTTTTTATACATGTATCTATCAATGTATCTGCATATCTATTCATCTAATCTATCTACCAATCTACTTGTCTGTCTTACCTGACTCTATCTCTCTGAAAGAAATGATTATTAAATAACAAATCCTTGGGGAAATCTCTGACCTTGGGCAAAAAAATTTACCCCACCTAGACCATCTTATTTGGTGGAGTTGTTGCTCCACCCAACTAGAAAAATCCTACAAAGAGATTCTATTCCAGTAAAATCTGACTGTCTTTTAGTCAGCCAGGTCTGAGTAGAGGTGGACCCCCTTTTGTCTAGATTTCCCTAAGATGGGCTAGTCTAGATAAAAGACTAGCAAGAGGGAGTAATCAGAGTCATATCCCCCAGTCCCTCATTAGAATTAAGCCTACCTCTTATTATAATATTTATTCTTCTCATTAATTGTTAACCAATCAGAGTTGATTGCCACCCTTGGGAACACCTACTTTTCTAAGGGCATATAAGCACTGAGCAGGTTCCATGATGGGTGTTTGGCATTTGAGAGTTTATTATCTGCTAGCATAATTAATAAAATAATTACCCAGACATTATGTCTTTGAAACTTTATATATGGGGGCGGAGCCAAGATGGCGGCGT
>CM053599.1:147337925-147364505 GCA_028646575.1 Pseudocheirus occidentalis
ATACCTGCAACTAGGAATTAAGATATACAGGGGCTGGGATAGGGAGACCCCTCCTGCCCTACCAGAAAATAGGAGAGCAGAGCAGGGGAGGGGCTTTACAGTGGGATTGCTGTTATGGGATTGGGGCAGGAGCAAGACAGGAAGAAAATGTGTAATTCAAAAAATGTAATGAAAATGAATAATGTAAACAAGAAAACAAATAAAAACTAAATTAAAAAAAACTTTATATATCACATCTCTATGTATCCATGTATATATGTATCTATCCAGCTTGCTGAGAATTCATCTCATAAATTGGTCCTTCTGAGCTTTGAAATCTATGGCTAAAACCAGGCTTGTCATCTCCTTACTGGTGCTCTTTTTCTTGGTGCACTCAGCTGTGCCAGGACTGACATGGAATCTCTCTGAGCAGGGGCTTTGCAAGGCTGTGCTGCAGAGAGGTAGAGGGAATGTCAGTGTCAGAACAGGGATTGTGGATCACTGTCCCAGCTGGGTGTTTGTTCATTCATTCCTTCATCCTTCCTTTCTCCTTTCCTTCTTCTGCCTCTGTAGAAATGTTTAGCTTGGAAAAAATAACAGCTACTATCACTCCTCACAAGTGTATACATGGGAGACATGGAAGGATGAAGGAAAGAAGAGAAGGAAATGGGAAGGAAGAGAGAAATGGGAGATATGATATAGCCATTTCTCAATCAATGAGAAATGATTAGGTGCATCCTTGATTAAGCTCCTTGACCCACCCTTTCTGGCTTAGATGTGTGGTGTGGTTGACAATTTGGTTTTTAGTCTCTATTCTGCTATTTGCTAATTAGTCACTTCACCTGGATTCCCAGCTTAACTCTGTCACTCATTACTTGTGTGGGGACAGTAGCTATAAATAGTGCTTACAATCAGGCATTTAGATTGTGTTCACTTCACTTATTTATGATATAAAGACGAATTCATGAAGAAGAAGAAAGCAGCAGGGAAAATTTGTTGACAATTATTCAAATTAGAATTGTCTCTTACCCCCCCCACATTCATGGAAAATTACTCAATGAATTCCACTGAACATTCTATATAACTGAATTTTCAGATAACTGAACCCTAAACACTAACATTTTTTAAAAAAAAAAGAAGATATTTTGCTGAAATAAAGAAAATTATCTTTTTTCTAAAACAGTGAATGATCAATACATATTAACCTTTTCTTGATGATTCAAGGCATCACTATGAGCATCCATTGCTGGACCGAGTCCCAAGATGGTTTGTTCTCTGTCTTTTTTAGTTTCTGGGTCCACCCACAACAACCATATCTCTGACTATCAAGAGATGTTTGCCTTCAACAAGTATCACCATCATATCCTGCTTTTTCTTTATTGCTTTTAACTAGCTTTGGGTTAAAAAAAGATACATGTTACTATAAAGTATATGTTAAATAAGATCCAATAAATTATCAAATAAGAGAAAGGCTGGGGGGCAGTGGTTGCAAAGTATGAGCATTTAGTGGAGTTTTCTTGGGAACCCATAAACTTCAGCTTTGAGTTCAGGCTGTGTTTGCAATAGTTGAGGTTGCTAGATGATAGACTTTTTGATAAAGGGGGTATAATTTTATTCCCTTTGTAAAGGGTTTTATGTCACTGTTTGGGTTGCAGTTCAGAGTGTGATTCTGGTTTATGCTAGAGTAATTGAACACCCTAAACCATATAATGTGAGGCCATTTGTTTGAGTTAAAAAATCAAACCAACACATGCTGCAAGCAGATTGTCAGAGCCCAGACAACAAGAAGGGTAAATGAATGTTGGTCAGTGAAGGACCTGGGGTAATGACTGGTGTGAGGATTATGGATGGGGCGGGTCTCAATGAAGAAGGAATAAAAAGTACCACAAAATCTCTGACTAGTAGGGGAAGGGTTGCTAACTGGTTGGTATCAACATGGTGATCAGAGACAGAGTAGCAAGTATTGAAGCAAAGACAGCATTCTGAGGAAAGTAGCAGCTCTGAGGGAAGCAGGATGGTAGGGTAGAAATACCACTAAACGTGGAGCAAGAGGTCTGGTTTTGAATGGTGACTCTGCTACTTAGGCCCTACCTGTGTAACCTGGGGCAAGTCTTTTCTGTAGGATAGCTTTTTGTCTTTAACAACATGTAAACCCAGGGGCAGCTAGGTGGTGCAGTGAATAGAGCACCCGTCCTGGAGTCAGGAGGACCTGAATTCAAATCAGACCTCAGATGCTTGACACACATACTAGCTGTGTGAACTTGGGCAAGTCACTTTATCCCAATTGCCTTGCCCCTTCTCCCTTCCAAAAAAAGGTGAAAAAAAGCAAAATATAAGCCCCTAAACAGCAGAGACTATTTTGGTCTTTGTTACTGTATCCTCAGTGCCTAGAATATATTAGTCACTCAATAAATGCTTGTGGAATTGAAGTGAATTGAATTAACCTCTCTAACATTCAGTTTCTTATTTATAAAATGAAAGCTTTAGACTAAGTGACCTCTAAGTCAGCTTTCAACTATAAGTCTTAGGAGTTTATTTTTTTTAAGGCCCAAAAAGAATACCTAGCATGTCAAACAAAATACCAGAAACCATGGGGAACATTTAATATGAAAAATTAAGGGGTATATGTGGCAGACACAATAAGTCCACAAAGAAAAAGAAAAAAAAGTTTTTGTGGGATATAGAGAGGAAGAAACATTCCCCAAAGGGATTTTTTTAAACACCTCCCAACTCTCCCAACTCTCCCAACCCTCACAAAAAGGACAAAGAAGTGGACAGACAGAGATAGGAAAGACAGACACCGAAGAAAAATGACTGGAAGCAGAGGCTATCAGTAATAAGTCATTTTAATGTGTATTTATCTTTAATTATCATGAGTAATTTTTCCAAATCAAAGTTTAGGTTTAGTGACTGCAGATGATAAATGGAGAGGGAGGGGAACCAACAGGAAGGTAATGGTCCTTACATAAAGACAAAAAGTTTGATGAATGTATTCATTCTCTTGGCTGGCATGTCTAACAAGATAGACCATAAATACTAATATAAGAAGAAATATAGATAAATTAAGACATCTCAAAAAATAGAGGATTTTTGTTGTTGCTGTTACTGAATGTGAACATGTGGGCAACTAATTCACAAATAAACCTCTGTTTTGTCAACTCAAAAGTGAAAAGGTGTGGAATTCAGAATGAATGGGGTAGGGGTCTTTACTCCAGGATAGATACTTGGACAAGGCTGGCCTTCCTGTTGGTTCCCTAGATGAAATATCTTTCCCCCTAAACTGCTTGAATATTTTCATTTCCCTCTCTTTCCTTGTGAGAAATCTCATCAATTAGAGATTCATGAGGGTTAATATGTTTTTTCTTTTAAAATACAAATATCTTTGGGAATGTTTTATCCCTCAGTCCTTTACACATTAATTTGAATTACTTCAATCAAATTGCTTTTCTCCCAACAGGAAAGCAAATACTAAACTAATTCAGGGGGTTCCATTTTTTTTCATCCCTGACTTGACTTTCAGTAAACCTTCCTATAACCCCTATCCAATATGAAAAGAAGCAGATTCTAGAGTTTCCCATACACATAAAGAATAAAATAAATTAATTAATTTCAATTGGATAGTATGAGTATTTTCCAAATATTCCCCTACCCTCTTGATGAACTTATCATTTAACTTTCATGAAGTTATCTCATATAACTTTCATGAGGTTGGGAACTCTGGAGCTACTCAGAGAAATGAGAATTTTTTTTTACTGGTGACTGGAGGTAGGACTGAGTGTGAACTGTAGCTCACAGAACTAAGAACTCAGATCAGTACTATTGGTATGGTAGCAAAAATAGGCTTTTTAGAGTTGACTTGAGACCCTGGTCACCCTCACTGCTACGGTAAACTGCATTGTGTATCCCAAAAATCCCTTCCCTAAGTTGATGATTGCCTGTAGTACTTGATAATTTGGAAGGAAATGCTGGAAGGCATTGTGCTGCAGCCAAAAAAATGTAGAACAAAACAGCAGTTCAAATCTTAGCTTTGTCATGTACTACCTGGGTGACCCTGGGCAAGTCATTAAACTCTCTGCACTTCAGTTTCTTCATTTAAAAAACGAGGTAGCTGAATTATAGTAAGTAGCCCCTAAATATTTCAGATTTAAATATAAGATCCTATATTATATCCTCAAATGCTATTGGAAAACATGGTAGTCCAAATTTTTGTATTTGTACTAACTTGGAGAAAGTAAAACATCCGTTTTGGCATGCAACAATCTCCTGGGGTTGGTCCTGCAGGAAAGGGGCGAGATTTGAGATGAGAGGTTACTGTTACTGTGATACCAAGTCAGAATCCAGCGTAGGGGAGGGGTGCATCTAGAAGTTTATGGGAAATTATGGCACATCAATTCTTGAACCTTTCATGTTTCTAGCTTTTTTTTTGCAGCTCTGGTAAAGTCTCTAGTAGCTTTCAGAATAGAATATTCTTCATAGCAGAGAAAGGTTTGACAGGCTTACAAATCTCCCAGAGGCTCAAAATTAAAAATAGCATCTAATCTAAATCTAGACTCTGTTTTATACACTAAGGAAAAAATAATTACGTTCACAGCAGTGTAAGAATCTAGGTTGGATATCTCTCTGAAATCTCATTCCCAAAATCAATATTGAGGAAGTACCTACTCTGTGCCAAAATATCTCATTAGGGGCTGGAGATATCCATGTAAGGTTGGCTCAAAGCCTGGAAAACTTTTTGTTGCAGGAATGTAGACAATCCTATCCTCTAGCTTTTGTGCTTACTTACATTTATTGACCTATCAGATCCAAAAGACTGAACTGATCTGAAATGGGTTTGTAAACAGAAGGTCCTCACAAGGAATTAAATAGGCAGTGATGTGGAATTTCTAATCCTAAATCAGAGTGAGACCACTGACAGAGAAGTTTCCCTTTGTGACCAGGAAGACAAGCTGAACATAGATTTCAGCTATAAGACACAAATTAATTGTGGTGACTGTGTTCCAAAGAGCTTTCTGAACAATGTGAAGAATATTCTAGGAAGGAGGCCACAGCCTTATGTACCATAGAATCATACCTTCAGTGACCAGTAGTGACCACAGGATCGATCATCAGAGCAATATTAATAGTGCCCATGTGAGATGAGCAACAGTACAATGAGGAGACTACTATGCACTACATGGGACCTGAAGGAACAAGGTTTAGCAGGAGTAGGAGGGGCATAATGTCACTGACAGAAGACAATGGCAGCCCTAGAGCACTGGAGATGTTATTTGCCCTGCCGAACATGGGCCTTAGCTGTGTGTGCTCCCTTTATGTTCCTCCATCCCTATATGTCTTGGTTCTATTTGTTCCCGTGTGTGTGTGTGTGTGTGTGTGCACGTGCGTGCATCCTGACAATGTCTTCCCTGAGTATATGTCACCTGGCTAGATATTCTTATGTGTAGTTAGTTCTATGCACATTTTCCTTAGGTATATATGTTCTTCCTCCTCATAGGGGAAATGTTTTATCACTACTTTTTATTATGTAATTTCATTAAATTCCTTTGCTCTTAATTGTTTCATTTGACCTGGAAAACTAGACACATGTGGACTATGGTTTTGAGTGGATACAGATTTACAAAGTGCTTTGTCTAGAGGACCCAAGAGGTGAATTGGGAGGTGCCCCTAGATATGGTATTACATACATATGAGAAAGAACAGAGACTTTGCCTGTAAGAAGCTTATAATAGGGAGGGAAGGGAGAAGAGAGGGAAAGGGAGAAAATTTGAAACTCCAGGAATTGTGGAACTGAATGTTATAAACTAAAAGTAAATAAATAAATTTTTTAAAGAATGGCTAAAAATATTTTTAAAATAGCTTATAATATAATGAAGTGATCATTCTAGGACTTAATGGATCCTAATTCACTGTTTTGGGGCAGTAGCTTCAGAATTATATTAGCTCCCCCACCAAAGAACAAAATGAAATAGTAATCTTCATGTGTAATTTTTATTCCCTAGAGGGAGGCAGAAACCACCAGGATTCACTGTTGCCTATGAAACCCCCTAACATTTTAAAATGAATACTTTGAATTTCTTAAAGTATAGTCAAAGGTTATTGCTATCATTAAGTTTCTATATGAGATTGTGTTTATTACTTTTGTTGGATGCCCTGGGAATCTGAGAGCTAGAAATATTAAGGTTTAAAAATGCCTTTCCTTGTATTTGTAGAACCTATATCAGACTGCATGCCAACCATGGGGGGAGGGAGGGAGAGAGAATTTGGAACTCAAGAGATTGTCATAAACTAAAAGTAAATAAATAAAGTAAAACAAAATGAAATTTTAAAAATGCTTTTCCTCTGGCCACATGTAGAATTCTCTGAAAAGTTATGTGGTTCTGATTAATTGTTGTTGCAAGAAATTATGTATAAGAAATCTTGTCTTAACTTTTATTGCATATTCTGTGTTAAGATTGAAGATGTCCGTCTCTGAGTTTGAATTATCAATTAGTCTGATAATTTTATAGGAGGCATAAAATTTTAATCATTTTACTCAGTGCAGATGGATGATGGGATTTATGTAATTTGTATATGGAACTAAAGTAAATGTAACACCAGGGCTAGCAACATTCTAGGAAAGCGAAGCCATAATGTACTCCTTTCTGTCTCCTTGGAATTCAAATACTTCATAAACGTTTGTTCTTAGAAGAACTTTCTCTTCTAAGAACAAGGGAATAAATCGATTAATGATGTGGAAGGATAAAAATTATTAGGGTTAGCAGTTTAGTGAGATGGAATTGATCAAATTCTATTACTCCCTGCTTTAAAACCAATAAAGTAATTAGCATTCATTGAATGCCCCAAGTGTGCTAAGCACAACATGAGGTTGAACTGGCTATGGGCAAAATGAGTTAGAAAATTTTTCTTTGCTATTCACATTACTATTCCCAATGATTTTATCCAATGATTTCTTTTGTCCATGCCTCATATACCCCCTCCCCCAATCCTGATATGTGGGATGAGACTTAAGGGAGATGCTTATCCTAGATTCTTTATTCATGGACCACATGTCCCATTCTTTATTCCTCATTATGCCACAGCAGATAAATACTAACTAATGTTGCAACCGAAAACTGATCTAATGAATTAATGAATTAACCCCTCTCAGGAATTTGTATTTTAGTGTCCCTGATTTTTCCCAGATGGAAATGACACCTCTTCTTTCTGAAGTCTATTATTTTTTTGATCATGTGCTTTTTATGGACCTTCACACTTCCTTTTATTGGCTGTATATGTCATCTCCTCTATGAAAATATAAATTTCTAGGGGCGGCTAGGTAGCATAGTGAATAGAGCTCTGGCCCTGGAGTCAGGAGAACCTGAGTTGAAATCTGGTCTCTGATAATTAACATATATTAGCTGTCTCACCTTGGGCAAGTCACTTAACCCCAATTGCCCTCCCTCCCCCCCAAAAGCAAATAACAATAATAATAAAAATAAAATATAAGTTTTTAGAGTTCATGAACAAGAGTTCTAGAGTCCACCTATATTACTAATGTAATTTAGTATAACCTTTAGCATAATAATGGTATAATATAGTATAATATTTTACAACTTCAGGTCATTTTGACATGACTGCTCTTTGACTGCCAGTTTCTTTCAGTCACAGTAGATTTACATATATAAATATATACATACATGTGTATGTGTGTGTTTATATCTTCTTTATGCTGCTAGAATTAATCAAAAGAGGCAAACTTAGTTGACTATTCTATTTTTCTCTTATTACTTTATTTTATTTTTATATTTATTTATTCATTTACCAATCATTTCACACTCCTTAACTGCTAGGAAGTTCACTGCCAATTCCTTCTCTTTTGTTGTCAGTTTTCTACATGGCAGAAATGAGGAGACAACCTTCTTGACTGATTGATTTCTGAATCCGAAGTTGTCTCTACATCCACTACACCTCAATGTGTCTTGATAGAAAATCAAGTGTATACTGTAGTGTACATGTTGTCTCTCCTGATAGAATGTAAGCTCCTTGAGGGCAGGGCTTGTTTCAACTTTGTCTTTGTATCCCCAGTGTCTAGCACAGTACTTTGAACATACATGCCCATTGCTTAATACAAACTCAATTCTTAGAATGTAAAAAGATGCAATAATAATAATAGTTAATATGTGCCTTATGATTGCAAAATATTAATAGACTATGTCAAGTGTTCTTGGTTCTACAAGTGAATAATTTCTGACATTTATGAAGCTCTCTGAGGTTTACAAAGTGCTTCAAATAATGTTATACCATTTGATCCTTGCAACCACTGTACTATAAGATAAGCACCATGGACAGTACTATGCTCCTTTTGTAGATAAAGGAGCCAGGGAGATCAGGTGAGAGCTTCTTTTCAAATGTCCTGCTTTTTCTAATACTCAAAAAACTCCTAGATTGCCCCTTAGCCCTTAACTATTTCCAGCAGTTGTCAGCTTGGATTGACCATATTCCTGAATTTTATCTTTTCTTTATATTCATGTTATTACAAATTAATATTTCAGTGGAGATATGATGATAATATATTATGACTTCATAATTGTGGCAATAATGATCATAGTTAACATTCACATAGCCCTTTAAGGGTTCAAAAAGTTCTTTCTATACATTATTTCCCTTGATCCTCACAACATCTCTGTGAAGTAGCTGTTTACTCTCATCATCCACATGTTGAGGAGACTGGGATTGAGAGAGGTTAAATGACTTGCCCAGGTTTCCATAACAAGTTAGTTTCTGTAACACATTTCAAACACAGATCTTCCTTACCCTAGATCCCCTCCTCTATGTGCTCTGCCATGGTGTTGCAGTTCAATTGATTTTAGTCATGTCCAGTTCTTGGCAAAGATATTGAAATGGTTTGACATTTCCTTCTCCAGTTCATTTTACAGATGAGGAAACTGAGGCAAACAATATTAAGCGGCTTGCCCAGGGTCACACAGCTAATGTGTCTGAGACGAGATTTGAACTCAGGAAGATGAGTCTTCCTGACTCCAGGCCTAACACTCTATCTACTGTGTCTCCTACACCCAGAAAGTTCAAATGCATTCATATGATAGACATTTGCTACATTCCTACCTAAAAGCAAATGCTCTTTTCCTCTAATTCCCTTGAAACTCTCACTACTTCACTTCTACAAGCTGTTTATCTGTTTCATTCTTGCGAACTGCTCAGCTTTGACAGGGCCATTGGGGAAAACTTTTTATCCGGCCTCATTCCCATGTACCCTGGAATTGATGGACTGGATAATAATACCTAATACTTTGTGTGTTATATCTGCTTCTTGCCTGTGGAATCATCATATATGAATGACAAATGGCTACAGTTGCTCAACTAATAGAAGGGGGGAAAGGCACTATAATGTTGTAAAGGCAGCATTCTGAAGTCATTTGGGAGGGATTCAAAGATTAATTTTTTCATATTAATCTTTCTGACATGAATTCTGATGGCAGGAGCTCCATCCCATTTCTGTCTTTTTTCATCGTTGGGCCACCATGCTTCTGAAAACTGACTACAAAGTACACGGTGCCAAAGACACTCATCATATTGGGATCATACTCTGGAAATTGCACGAGGGTTTAAAATAATAATGAAAAAAGTACTCGTGTGTGAAGGCTCTCAGAGCACTTTGAAAATAAGGAAAGAGTAGGAAAATTACATAGGAGGAAGGAAAAAGACTCAGAACTCTTTCTGCATTAGAAATATCAGGTCATCTGACGACTGGCAAGAGGAGCAAGGAGGCAATGCAGCAGCTAGAGTAGTAACCCTGGAGTCAGGAGGGCCTGAGTTCAGATGTGGCCTCAGATACTTACTGAGTGACCCTAGGCAAGTCACTTAAACTCATTGCGCTGCCCCTCCCAAAAAGACTGGCAATGAAGAAATGTGCAATTGTTGACTTTTTGTTACAAATTTTTTGTTACAATGGGTTGAATTTTACCTATCAAAGAAAAGGAGGCTGACTTTTGTTATTCCATAAGTAGATTAATAGTAGAGCAGGACTTATAACTTTCAGGACTTGTAGTCAAGGATATGTGAGTTCAAATCCAGCCCTGCACACTTTCGAACTGTAAGACCCTGTGCAGATCACTTAAAGTTTCTATCTCAATTTCCTTATCTTTAAAAGGGGAGTGAAAGAGGTGACCCCCTCTCACAGGATTGTTGTGAGATTGGATATTTTATATAGTTCAGTTGTTTCAGTCATGTTCGTCTCTTTGTGATGCCGTTTGATTTGTTGGTGGGTCTTTTTGTTTTGTTTTGTTTTGGGCAAAGATACTGGAGTGGTTTGCCATTTCCTTCTCCAGCTTATTTTACAGATGAGGAAACTGAGGCTTAACAGGGTTAGGTGACTTGCGCAAGGTTAGACAACTCATAAGTGTCTGAGGCTGGATTTGAACTCCTGACTCCAGGGATGGCACTGTATCCAATGTGCAACCTAGCTGTGATGCTCTGTGAACCTTGAAGTGTGCTAAAAATGTTTTACATACATGTATGTATCTATGTATATGTATGTATGGATGGATTACAATAGGCCAGACAAAGGATAGTATTAGACTGAGATCTTTGAAAGCAAGGATTGTATTTTGCCTTGTTTTGTATCCCTGTCACTTTGCACAATTCCTGGCATATAAGAGGCACTTAATAAATGTTCATTGACTGACTGGTGGATAGAGAGCTCATCTCTAAGTCTAAAAGACCTAGATTTAAGTTCCACTTCTGATATATGTTACCTATGTGATTTTGAGCAAATCATTTAACTTTTTGGTATCCCAAGAAACTCTATAAATGATAAGTTGCCAACCATTTACTGATTTACATTATTAATCTGGGTTTTTTTTGGAGGGGGTAAGGCAAGGCAAGTAGGGTTAAGTGACTTGCCCAAGGTCACATAGCTAGTAAGTGTCAAGTGTCTGAGGTCACATTTGAACTCAGATCCTCCTAACTCCAGGACCAGCACTCTACTCACTGAGCCACCTAGCTGACCAGATACTTTGACAGGTACTGAAAATACAAAGATACAAACAGAGCATTTCTTGCTCTAAAGGAGAGCACATGCTACTGGGAAGTAAGATGTAGAGAGAAAAATACATGCAAAATATACTCCTATAGGTAGGCCATAACATGGTGAACAAGGAATTACAGAGAAGTGGTGTAAAGAGCATCGTCAAAGACATGTAGGCTTGTGGAAAGAACAGCCTGTGTGCTCTCCTGGAAGTTGTCTGATGGCATGCTGGGTAGGTCTCCTCTGGAAAACTGATGGGAAGACAGGATGAGTCACACAGAATGGGCAGGTCTAGATGCTTATGATTTGATTTCTAGGTGGCATAAAAGATAGAGTATGTGACTTAGAATCAGGAAGACGAGTTCAAATCCAGCCTCAGATGCTTCATAAGTGGGTGACCACAAACAAGTCACTTAACCTCAGTTTCCCTCAGTTTGCTCATCTGTAGAATGGGGATAATAATAGCACCTACTCCCATGGTTGGGTTTTTTTTGGAAGAGGAAGACAGGGTGATTGGGGTTAAGTGAATAGCCCAAGGTCACATGGATAGTAAGTGTTAAGTGTCTGAGGCTGGATTTGAACTCAGGTCCTCCTCACTCCAGGGCTGATGTTCTATCCACTGTGCCACCTAGCTGCACCCCCATGGTTGTTGTGAGGATCAACTAAGATAATTACAGTGAACACAGTACCTGGCTCATAATAAGTGCTATGTAAATATTAGCTATTATTATCATGATGAAATACCTATTATATCAAATCATATCAAATTATCTTATGTTATGTTATATTATGTTATAATATGTCATGACATGACATACCATATCATATCATATTAATATTATATTATGTCATATTACATTACATGATATGATATGATATGATATGATATATGGATATCATATATATCATATATTATATGTGAAGTAAACACAATACAAGGTGGGATGGCGGCATTTTCTGGGCATTCCCACTGCCTTGGCTCATTCTTCTAAGTGCTGACCTTTTGCTTTTCCCAGCAGTGAAGATAAAGGAAGCTTTAGCAGAGCAGACAAGCATTCCCCGAGGCTGTATGGAGCTAACGGGAGGCAAGCTCACGCTCCTAGGAACGAATCTATTGCATAGGGACGACAAAGGAGCTTTTAAGAGAATGTTTGCTGTTTTCCTGCTTGTACATCCAGCAGCATCATATCTTTTCCTCTGGGCTTTTCAAGAATCTGGCAAGTGAGTTTGGAATGTCATTAAAAGCCCGTGTCATAGGGATATCCAATTTGCTCTGATTATACCTGCATGCTAATAAATATGAATTAGAGTCATATGACAGAGAATGAGAGTCAACAAAGGCAGTGCTGGGGCAGCTATGTGGCATAGTGAATAGAGCACCAGCCCTGGAGTCAGGAGGACCTGAGTTCAAATTCAGACTCAGACACTTAACACTTATTAGCCGTGTGACTTTGGGCAACTCACTCCACTCCAATTGCTCTGTCTTCCCCCCTCCAAAAAAAAAAAGAACAAAGGCAGTGCCAAGGCACGAGAGGAGAAAACAGACCATAAGGCACTAAGAGAAGGCTTGGATAGAGACCAAAGAAACCTGAACAATCACACTTTGCACCGGGGAAAGGTTTGTCGTTTCCCTCACAGGGGTTATTCTGTTCATGATTTCATTTGTTTCTAAGACAACTCAGGGAGGAAGGTTAAGGAAGCTATTATTAACCCCATTTTATAGAGCTAAAAGAGTAAAGAGATTTAAGTGACTTGGCCTTATGCAAATTTGGGGCCAGATTGAGGTCTTACAGTACCTTTGTGGGTGCTCTTTTCCTGTGGAATTGATTATTTTGAGGGTGGGGTATACAATGGTAACGGCAGCTAGATGATGAATCAAGAAGACTCAACTTCCTCAGTCTAAATACTCAGACACTTACTAGCTGTGTGATCTTGGGGAAGTCCCTTGTTTGCCTCGGTTTCCTCATCTATAAAAGGAACTTGAGAAGGAAATGACAAACTACTCCAGTATCTTTGACAAGAAAACCCCAAATGGGGTCACAAAATGTGTGTGTGAAAGAATTTAATGACAACAACAAATAAAATAATCCCTTCTGACTTTGTGTCTCTGGTGCACAATACAATGTTTTATGCATAGTAGGCATTTGATAAATGCTTATAGAAGGAAACCATGAGACCAGAACACCCAAATGACCCCAGAATGCCTCACTGATGTTGTACGGATACGTGTAAGCTACCATCATTGACATTCATTCAGAGTTTTTTATATGCATGACTTCATTTGAGCCTCCATACTCTCAATTACTCCCATCTCTGTGTTTTAACATGAATGTTGTTGCTGTTGGGTCATTTCAATTGTGTCTGACGATCTGTGACCCCATTTGGAATTTTCTTGGCAAAGATACTGGAATGGTTTGCCATTTCCTTCACTGGTTCAGTTTATATGTGAGGAATCTGAGGCCAACAGGGATTTGCACAGGGTCACACAGCTAGTAAATGTCTGGGGTCATATTTGAACTCAGATCCTCCTGATTCCAGGACTGATGCTCTATTCACTGTGCAAAGAAGCTGACCTAACGTGAGTAAACAGGCTTAGAGATTAAGTGACTTTCTGATAGTTACACAGCTAATAAGTGCCAGAGGCAAACTCTGAACTTGGGTCCAAATTTCACACGCTCTCCATTAGGACATGCTGCCTCTATACTGATATACCGAAATAAATAGTCTGCCATACGAGGGTCCAGGAATCATCTTTTAGTCAATCCTGACAACTATAAGGTCGTTTTTTTTATCTCTTCTATCTGGACTGGTCTTTTGTATTGTAAGAAAATCCCCCATTAATTCTGTGGTCATCCTAGTTTCTATGAATTTCCTGATTTTCCATTATCCACAAAGATATGAGGATAAGAGCCATTTAAAATGTGCACTGAAACTGGATTTCCTTAGAACAGAATTATGATCTGATTAAATTCCCTGCAGTAAATAATCTGTCATTTAAAACAAGCTCTCCAGGGGACAATTCTAAGTCAAAATCTAAATGGAAACAGTCACAAACCATTTCCATAGAAATGCAACCTCATTTGGCCTTATAGCCCCTAACTGGGGCTACTCAATTTGAGTTCTGACAGGCATTTGAGCCTATTTGCAGGGGCACTGAGAAACTTGTATTTTCTGTTAGACTTATCACCAGTTATTGGTCCTGGCATTGGAAAATCATTAGCATCCAGCAAGAAGAAAATCGATAATGTTGGTGTGAGGCACGACATTACAAGCTCATAATTTTTTCAGCCTTTTCAGGCAGAGTAATATGGAAGATGAAACGGCCAGTGGCTGAATTATAGAGGAATTCCCAGGACAATCTCAGGGAGAATGGAGCAACCTTCACAGAAGAGCAACAGTCAAGACACTGAGGCCCAAGCCCAGATTGAGTTTTTTGTATAGGGATTTTATAGACTGCTTGTCCGTTTCCCATATGCATTTAGAGCTGATAATTCTTTATCTTTACTTTTCCCCCCAACTTTTTCATCCTTAAATGGAAAACTACTGAAGTGTTTTATTAAGCTAATATAAAGGAAAAGATAAAGTACGTGATTTAGAGTGGGGAAGACTTGGGTTTGAATTTTGCCTGTGATACTTACCAGCTGTGTGATTATGGACAAATCATTTAACTTCTCGTAGACTTAGTTTTCTCATCTGTAAAACGGCACCAGTAATACTTATACTACCTGCTTCACAGAGCTGCTGTGAGGCTTAAAAGAAATAAGATATAAAAGCACAAATGTTCTTAAGGCCCTGTGCTTTTTGTGATTTCTCAGGAGGGGATCTTACATCACAGAAGTAACTTTCACACACATTTGTGGTATCCTACTGTTTTTGTACTTTTTAATTTGATCTTTCTGAATCAGTAAAATGTGAATGGAACAAATAATTCATTATATTTCTTTCATGAGAATGGTTTTATCTGAACCCTAATAGATGGTAAACTCTATGAGGGCAGAGACCATGTCATAGTTAACTGGTGTGACTTCCTCAGTACCAGTGGTTCTCAACCTGTGGGTCACGACCCCTTTGGGGATCAAATGACCCTTTCACAGGGGTCACAGGGGTCGCCTAAGACCATAAGAAAACACATATTTCCAATGGTGTTATTAATGGACACACCGCTCCTCTATCTCTCCAGGCAGTTCTGCCCACATGCAGATACGTCCACATACGAGTATTAAAGGGATTGTGGCATTAGGAAGGTTGAGAACCACTGCTCAATACATATCACAATTATTCTGAACACAAGAGGTGCTTAATAAATGTTTATTGGATTAAGCCAAATCTCTGGATCTGGTTCTAAACTGGTCTGACCTTAGAGTCCTAATGAGGGAGAAAGAATGTCTAATATTAGTCATCCCAGGATCTCCGCACTGGGCTTTGGTCAGTCTTAAACTCCCTAGGATAGAAGAGATTAGGTTTGATTTTCTCCTTCTCCTATTCATTGGCCAGAATGAGCATTCTTGGTTGCAGATTATTTGCAGCTGAATTCAGCTCTGCACCCCTGAGGTAACACAGTAGATCTCAGAGTCTATTGAACAGCAGACTGAATTCTTAGAACTGTATTCACTACATCTGTCTCCCTGTGATATTTCTGGCTAGATTAGGACACAGGGGAAGAACTGCTGTTTTTCCTCTATCAGAGGCTATTTCTAATCATTCAATGCAATGGTGTAATGTTTAGAAGAGGCTGTAAACAATGGTTCATCATCGACTGTATGACAACATAGAAACTGCTAAAAGAAGTCTGCAGCCCTACTTGGACACTGACTTTTTCTACTTCATTTCAATGCTGTGTAGTGCATTAACTTTGTTCCTCCCATCACTGAGGACATTTGACACTGGACATAAATGATTCACCACTGGGGAGCAAAGTGAAATCCCAAAGCTAAAATCAGGTTAACTGAAGCGTGTTCTAGTAGGGAAGGGCACCTATTTTGCTACTTGAATTTATTTGTTTTATTCTAGTTGATATGTCTGGATGACAACTTCAGCTGGATAGATGAAAGATTTCATTCTTTAAGCATCACTACAAATATTTGATGAAAAAGACTGAACAAGCAACATCATGGCAAGTTCAAAGGAAAATGGAAGGGACCAGCTGTGTATCAGGGAGATTATGAGCTCAACTGACAAAAGACATAGATGTAGCAACATTCACAGTAGTGCTGGCCTAGACCTTGCTTGTGCCTGCCAAGAGGTGGGACCAGGATAGCTACCCCCTGCTCCCTGGCTACTGCCAAAGGCTCCTGTTCTCAAGCTTGGGCCATGTCACCTGTTGCCTTCTCTTTGGACCCCTGGACATATATCCTGCTGTTCATGCCTCTCATGGGGCACACTTGCTGATGACTCACAGGATACAACATTGTCTTCTAGGACCTTGAGGGACAACTCTGAACCTTCTAGTCACCTGCCTTGCATAGAAGACCTGTCCCCATCCACTTATTTCCTGCCTAGACTCATTCCTCAAAGGTTAACACAGTCTCAGCCATGATCACTGTCCTTGTTTCAGTAATACTAACCCTCCATTTACCAAAGAGCAGATCTCCCTTCCAGCCCCAGCTTTCCACTCCATCATTCCTATCCACCTCAGTCCTAAGACCCCATTATCCCACTTTAGATCTCCCTGCTCCTTTGTTTTGTATCTCTAGAACAGGTCTTCTTAAACTTTTTCCACTTGAAACTTAGTTTTGGCAGTTAGTTGGCATTGCGTGGCCTGACAGCATGTCCATTGCAAAGTGCACATGCCTTGTGTTCAAAACCAAGGCTGCTGCAATGTTGTGTTATACTCCCTACAAGCATTATCAGAAACACCTTGGATTCATTACGCATTTGAATTTGAATTAATTTTGGGTCATTGCGTGTTCAGAAACCTTTTACTGTTGCCAAATTTATTGAGAACCCATATAGGGTTGTGACCCATAGAAGCACTTCAAATGCCTGCTCCGTAATTAACAAAGTTGCCCTCAGTTTAAACTTCTCTTTCAGACCTTCCATCTTCTAGCACTCCCTAACACCTGGCTCCCTCCAGATAACTGAATCTCTGGCCACTCTTCCAATATACATTTCTTCCCATATGTCTCTGCTTATCAGTCACTGAGGGAAAGTAGTTAGAGGCTTCCAATTGCTACTTCCAGACACTCTCTACTGCTATCACCCAACAACATCTTTTCCAAAATTCACACCATCTAAATTTTATTACCCAATCCAGATTCTGGTGGCTGTTAATGATTAATGTCATGGCATTCTTTTTCTTTCTTCAGTGAGTTTAGCGCCTAGGTCAAAGTCTTCTTTTTTGATTCCAACTCCTGTTCTCACACTACAAGCTTTCAATATAAATCTGACACCCTCAGTACTCTTTATTTCCCCAACCACCTCGGCTCCCATGACTTCTTCTATTCAACCTCAGCTACAAGGATGGCAAAAATCTTTACCAATATATGTTTCCCTTCCATTTACCTCAATTCCCAAATTCCTTTATTTGCTCATCCCACCATTCCGTATTCTTTATGATCCCTGGCTCTATTCTTCATCTTTACTGTGAACACCCATATATTCATCCCTTCGTAGTTTTCCAGGCCATCATGCTTGCTCTGGCTACATTTTCTTCCCTTCTCAAACTGGCCCCTTGGTGAACAAGTTCGGTCTATATCATCTTCTATTCTCAAATTTCTTGCCCCTTTGTCTGAATGCTTATCACATTTTTCCAGTTGCATGCCTACATTAATACCACCATCTTCCTCCTTTGCTGTTATATGTCTAGTCTAGACAGTATGTCTAGTTAGTATGGTGCTAACTACAACTAGAGGAAATCATTGCAACTGTACCAAATAGGCAAACTGCAAATTTGTGTTATCTAATCTCGAGTGGCAATCATTTTACTTCTCCATTACTGGCTATCTATCCAACTCACTAATGTGCTGTGCTAAACCTTCCTTTTTATTCTTTAAACCTCCCATAGAACCCCTTTCACCTACTCTCACAGTGAGGATTTTACTTCTAGGTTCATCAAAAAAAAATTGAGGCCATTCACCAAGACTTTCTTCTTCTCTTTTCTCCATTTTATGCCCTCCTGACATCACTACTCACTATGTTTCATCTTACTTCAATCTCCAGTAATGAGGTGGTCCTTCTCTTTGCTGAGTTCATCTCACTATGTGCAATTTTGATTCCATTTATTCCCAGCATATTGCCAATATTATCCCTGCTTTCTCTCTCTCTCTCTCTCTCTCTCTCTCTCTCTCTCTCTCTCTCTCTCTCTCTCTCTCTCTCTCTCTCTCTCTCTCATCTCTTCATTTTTTGCCCTATCTTCTGGCTTCTTCCCTGATCCCTACAAACATTTCCATGTAACCACCATCCTTAAAAACCACCCTCACAGCTGAGCAGTGTAGTTCTCTGAACAAATGCGTGGCCTATTCTACAAAAAGTCCAGACGATGTTCTTCAAACCCCTGACAGGAGATAGATGGGAAATATAGAGGAAAATAGTCCCTATAGGAAGAAAGTCTCAGTTATAAGACCTGGAAATGGCCACTCAGAGCCCCATGATGGAGCATGGGCAGTCAGTCATATCATGTGGGTATGTGAAGGACTGCCAAGAGAAAAACTACATCATCACGTTACCATTGGTGGAAAGCACCGCTCATCCCATCCCTTTTAGAGTTTGGTCCAGAGTTCTATTCACTTACCAATTCCTTCTTTTTCATGCACTCCATGAGTATTATGAAAAGATGCTGAGCTTGAGTTCGAGTATAGGTGAATGTTTTCTGGATGGTCACTAGCAATTGGTCCCTCAAAGATTCATTGATGAGGCTGAAAAAAAAGAAACATCATTAAAACATATATACAACATCGAATTTATAACCAGGAATAAAGAGTTCAAAGATTAGCTCCTTTTCTCAAGGGCTATAGAAGGGTAAAAATATAGATTTGGAGAAGGACACGGTGAAGGGAAAAACAAACTTGTTGAGTAGAAAAAAAATGTGCTGTCTTTGAAGCAACAGTTTTGTACCTCTGAGATTTGATTTCAAATCCAGTCTGTCTATGGGCTGACAGAAAACCATTTCAGGTTTCCAGCTATGAGGATTTCTAAACGAAAGCTAGCATGGGGATTTTCCATTTGGATTCTGATTTCAGCTGGGATCTCTGCTTGAGTTGAACATGGCAATGTGCCAGCTGGGCTAGAGAAACTTGTTTTTTTAATGCTTTTTTTGGGAAAGTCTTAATGCTTATGTCTAACAAGAACCTTCTGGTGATAGGTTATTATGATAGTGCCTAAAGTTGTTTAAATGAAGACCAAAAGTATTGGTCAGGCAACTTTGCCCTTGGCAAAGTTGTTTGCATTTTTAATTTTTAATAAAGGCATTTTTAATATGGGATCTATAAGCTTGTTTTTTTAAAGAATTATTACTACAATTGGATTGATTTCCTTTATAATTTTGTGTATTTTACTTTATGCATTAATAAATTATTTTGAGAAGTGGTCTAGTCTTCACCAGCATGCTAGTGGGGCAATAACAGAAAAGAGATTTAAGAACTCCAGGTTTAAAACGGTATTTGCCTTGTCTCCCCACCCCCAAATCCTTTACTGTTCCCTTCTCGGTCCTTTCTATAGAACTTCAGGAACACGACCTTCTCCTATAGAGATATTTACATCCTTTCCTTAGATTTTTAGAACTCCAAGGAAAAGGTTCTGGCAAAAGCAATTTGTACCATTATGGGAATTTAATCAATGTTTAGTTCCCCCTGGAGCAGTTTTATTTTAAGCTTTGACTCTAATTATGAAATAGGATGACTGGTCTTTTCCCCCTAAGATGGCATTGAAAGTGAAACAGCTGACCCTTCCAAGACAGAAGTCATGTGATGGGCCTTGAAAGCCAAAAAGGATGTGCTGAAGGGAGAGTCAAGGCACAAAAAGAAGGAAATTTTAATATTTCTCATCTTCCAGATCACCTACTAAGACACTTCTGGTTCAGATAGCCAAAGGGCTTTTATGAAAAACCCCTAGGATAGGCAAGCTTGAGCACATGCTATCAAGTTTCCTTTGGACTTCTATGAAATAGACTGAGGATACCACCACCTTCGTATACATTGTGGATGTCAAGGCCAACAAATATCAGATCAAGCGGATTGTGAAGAGGCTATATGATAAAGATATATCCTAATTCAAATCTTGAATGTGAATGACTCCAGGGAACTTGGTACCCATGCCATCACACTTTCCTGAAATATTTCTGATTATCCAGTTAGAATAGCCATTTCTGCAGGCAGATTTTAAAATTTTTTTACTGTTTCAAATTTTTCTTTTCCTTTATCTTCCTGTTTAACCCTAAGAATGACAGAAAGACAGGTCCAGCAGACAGAGAAAATCTAATTCAGTCTCCAAACTTTGCAGATGAGGAACCTGAAGCCCAGGGACAGAAAATGACTTGTTTGAGGTCAAGTAGGTATTTCACAGCAGATACAGGACTAGATTCCAGAACCCCTGACTCCTATTCCCTATCTAGCCATTCCTATCTTTGTAAACGAAAAAATTGTGAGGTTCAAAACAAAGCTACCAAAGGTGGTTCAATGGACACTCTTGGGCCTGGAGTGAGGAAGACCCAAGTTCAATCTAGCCTCAGACACTGACTAGTTGTGTGACCCTGGGCAAGTCACTTAACTTTTATCAGTTTCCTCAATTGTAAAGTAGGGATAATAATAGTGACTACTGGTTATTGTGATAATCAGATGAGATAATATTTATAATATTATCAGGCACAATGCCTGACACTCAGTAAGTGCAATATAGATGTTCATTCTCTTTCCTTTCTCCCTCCTTCTACGTTCCCCTTCCATTCCCTTCCCCCAAAGTCACTCATCATTTTCAGAGAGACTCTATGACATCTTAATTACACCAGCAACATGTGAGCCTTTGAGATGATGGTTTTCAATGGCCAAGTTGGTGGATGCCTTCAAGATGGCACAGGTGTAGCTTTTCTAGCACAGACTGATGGTGATGCTAGTATCAATGATACAGCCTCATCACTGCAGTCTGGATTTGCACCTGAGCAGGTTGTGATTTCTATGTAAGGGCATCACAAGATGTTCAGACTAGAATAGTCTGCCCACTGGTCTCCTAGGGAGTCCTTTATTCCATTCAACCAAGTTCTTGTTTTTGTCAGATCTATCAAGGATTAAACACTGGTTAACAGTAAATCTTTTTCATACATTCCTTTCCCTTTCCTTGTATTTAACACAACCTACATGGATATCTAGATCTATCTGGCTCTCAGGATAGGGACAGGACAAACTTTTATAGGTCATTCTTGCTTCTGATTCTTGAAAACTATTTATAAGACCAAGCAGAACTAGGAACGACTGCAGAAACCAACAGCCTCATTTTACTCCATATTTTATTTTATGTTTTTGTTTTGGAGGCAATTGGAGTTAAGTGACTTGCCCAAGGTCACATAGCTAGTTTAAATGTCAAGTATGTGAGGCCAGATTTGAACTCAGGTCCTCCTAACTCCAGGGCTGGTGCTCTATTCATTGCACCATCTAGCTGCTCCAAACAGCTTCATTTTAAAAGAAGAAACTGAGGGCTAGTGAGCAAATGACTTGTCCTTAACACACACATATGTATGTATGTACATATGTATATACGTACATATACATATACACACAAACACATATAAATATATTATATATAATACATATACTTCTATAAATATCTAGATTTACTTTTATAGATATCTATATCTATTTACAAACACACAAACATCTATATACTCACATAAATGTATATTAAACTACATGTTTCCAAATATCATTAAACTTTTTCAATTGTTTTATATTATAGCATGATATTATTTGGGGCAACTAGGTGGCACAGTAGATAAAGTGATGGAATTTAGGCATGGAATTAGGAAGACCTCAGTTCAAATTCAGCCTCAGACCCTTAGCAGCTGTGTGATCCTGGGCAAGTCACTTAACCCTGTTTACCTCAGTTTCCTCATCTGTAAAAGGAGCTGGAGAAGGAAATGGCAAACCATTTCAGTATCTATGTGAGGAAAATCTCAAATGAGGTCATGAAAAGTAGGACACAACAAACTACCTAATGATATTATTATTTTAACAGGGTATCAGGATAGGGAATGGTCTTGTGATTTTACTGATGTAGGTGATGTAAGGAATTCTCAGATGAAGGAACTCCTTGCCAACGCAGGCCAGAACCTTCTCTTCAATTTATAGTCTTAGAGATCGCCTGGATTGTTGAGAGATTAAATGATTTACTCAGGGATCTTCATATAGCCACCATGTATCAGAGTTGGGATTTGAATTCCCTTCTTTTTCCACCACATCATTCTGCCTTTTGATATCATTTTTGTATATATTGTGTTATTGTTCTCCCATTAGAATGTGAACTTTTTGATAGGTGGGATCATCTCATTCATTGTATCAATATCCCCAATGTCTGGCATTTAATATCACGCTCACTGATGGACTGATACCATGAAAGTTGCCATGTAAAAAAGCATATCTTATGGCTAAGGCATTTGTGATTGGGGACATCTAGTAAAGCACAAGCTCTCTCAAAATGTTTTTGATTGACGTGCTTTTTTGGAAAAACTGTTTGTGCCAACCACATTTCCACATTTGTCGACTGAAATATGAGTGAAACAGGAGGGCACTGGGCTGCATCAATGAGTAACAAATGGTAACAGCAGGGTGAAGAGTCTTAACAGGACTGCCAAGGCCGCATGAATGATGGTGCTCCAGAAAGCACTGTGTATTAAAAGGGTGAGTGCCAACAGATTGCTCCTACCAGTTATGTCCCCTGGCTTTGTGAGTGGGGATTGAAACCAGAATGTTATCGTGCAGTCTCTGCATGTCATTGCTAGTCAGGTCAGAGAAAGAAGTCCACACATCCAAGATGACATGAAAACAGGACAGGTCTAATGAGAATGAGGTATCAGGTTAAAGAGAATTCACATTTGCCTTGTCTCTCTCACTTGTGTCTTTTTTTAAATGAAAATCTACAACTCCTGGACAAATCTAAGTGTATTTGCCACAGGAAGATATTGCTTTTACTTAGATGAAGAAGAGGGTTTTAGTCTGATAGGATCACAGATTTGGAACTGGGGGCTGACCCTGAAGGCCATCTAGTCTAATCTCTTCTTTTTATAGATGAGGAATTTGAGACCCAGAGAGCTGTTGTATTCTCATGGATTGGATGGGAAGGGACTTCAGAGGACATCTAGTTCAAATCCCTCATTTTCCAAATGAGAAAACTGAAGTCATGGTTTTTATATTTTCATAGATTTGGAAATCAAAAGGACCTCAGAAGTTAGCTCTTCCAACTCCCTCCTTCTCCAAGTGAGAGAAGTAAAGAGATTTGGCCAAGGTTACACAGTCCTAAAACTCAGGACCTCGAACTCCAGATTCACATTAGTGAGGAAGAAATGAGGCAAAAGAGGCAAAGGAATCAGGGATAGCTCAAACTTTTATTTTTACTGTTGATACTTCAGAACTATTTGCAAGGTCAAACTGGAAGGGTCTATAGAAATTAAATAGCTCAATCCCTTCATTTTTCAGATAATGAAACTGAGCTAGTCAGGCAAGTGACTCATCCTCCACAAATCAGTCTCCCTCACCCCTACATAGCCAATCAGTTACTGTCTTGCCATTCCTACCTCTACCACATCTCTCACATCTGACTATTCCCCATTTCACTGTAGCCTTCATATATTTGTCAAAAGTGGCAAACAATTAGAAGGCAGCTAGCTGGCACAGTGGATAGAGGGCTGGTCCTAGAATCAGGAAGACCTGAGTTCAAATCTAGCCTTAGACACTTTTCAGCTGTGTGACCCTAGGTAAATCATTTAACCTTCTATAATCCCAGAATTCTCATGTGTAAAATGGGGATAATAATAGTACCTGACAGCATTGTTGTGAAGTTCAAATAAGATAACATTTGTAAAATAGCATATAAATGCTAGTTATAATTAACAATGACAAAGTCATTTCCCTTAAGCTCAATTCATTCCACTATGGCAATTCCTTACTCAGTAAATTCCAGTGACTCCCTTTTGCCTCTAGGATAAATTTTAACTCCTCTGTTTGGCTTTTGAAGCTCTTCATAACCTGTCCACAACCTGTCTTTCCAGCCCTATACACATTATTCTCCTTCCTCCATTCTATGGTCCAGCTAAACTATCTTTCATGCTCTTTCTCACATATGACAGACATTCCATCTCCCATCTCTATACCTTTGCCCTTGGCTGTCCCCCACGCCTAGAATGCACTCCTTCATTTTCAGTTCAAAGAATTCCTCCCTTTTCCTTCACATTTCAGCTTAAGCACTATCTTCTACAGAAAGCCTTTCTTGATCCCAGCAACTGCTAGTGCCCGCCTACTTATCCTGTATTTATTAACTTTGGATTTCTTTATATTTATCTGAATATACTCAGATAGTTGTACATTGTTTCTCCTGATAGAAAGCTCCTTGAGAGTATGTATTCTTTCTTTTTCTTTCTTTTTTTTGAGGGGGAGGCGGCAAGGCAATTGGGGTTAAGTGACTTGCCCAAGGTCACACAGCTAGCAAGTGTGTCAAATGTCTGAAGCTGGGTTTAAACTCAGGTCCTCCTGACTCCAAGGCTGGTGCTCTATTCACTACACCACCTAGCTACCCACGAAAGTATGTATTATTTCATTCTTTGTATTTGCATCACCAGCAAATACCTAGGTCAGATCCTGACACACATTGAGTACTTAATATGTGCTTACCACTTGAATGATTTCTTAAGGTCATGTAGGTAAGTGACCAGAACCAGGATTAAACAAATCCTCTTACTACTTTATGCACCACACATCACTGCTCCCTATATCCCATTTTTGGTTCCTCTTCATTGGGAGCTTTTGTTTTTCGTTTGTTTTGTTTTTTTGGAGGCTGCAAGGCAAGGCAATTGTGGTTAAGTGACTTGCTCAAGGTCACACAGCTAGCAAGTGTGTCAAGTATCTGAGGCTGGATTTGAACTCAGATCTTCCTGACTTCACCAGTGTTCTACCCACCATGCCACCTAGCTGCCCTGGCTTTACTTTTTCCAACACCTAAATTCCCCCCTGGATCCCTCTCCCATCTAGACAGCCATCCTATATAGTAGAAAAGGATAAGCACTTATATACTGCCTACAGTTTGCAAGGCACTGTACTAGGTGCTTACAGCTATTGTCTAATATAACAAAGAATTTGTTTTTAAAGAAAAAAATGAGTAAAACAAGTGCTATTCTTTGCTTTGGAACTAGAACATTCCTAAGAGCTGGGGAAATTCCATTTCTTGGAGTTGAATATGTTACTTTCCAGGTTCTTCCTGCTTCTGCTGCCTAGCTTACGTCTTCCACATTTGGACTGTGATCATGAGAAACCAGTGGATAGCGAAACATCCATTTTAGCTTTCCTTTGGGGGCCTCTTAGATTAGCGCTTAAAATTGCTTGACACCAGAAACCAGTAATCGTATTATTTATAGTTTCAGTCATCGAGGGGGAGGACTAGGGGTTGACAAAATCGTGCCTAATGACTGTAACTATGAATGTGTTGTTCTCTCTGTAGCATTGTTATTCCTAGCATACCTCCAATTAGAGAGCTTAGTAATTGAGGAAATGTAACCTTTGGAGTGTGAAAAACTGTAGTCACATTTGTTTCTCCACTGAAATATTGTAACTAGGTCTGGGACTTATTAGATGAGTCACAATGTTATTTTTTTTAAATAGGTCAATGTTCGTCAAATACTAAGTATGACCAATAGTATTGAATATGGTTGGCATTTGTGTTCTGCTCCCGCGTAGACAGCATCAACATCATCATCCCAGCCTACACACCCACAACAAGGGTTTCAAATGCCAGTGGAATAATTTCTTTCCCCTTCTTAAATAAAAAAAAATAGATAAATGTCTTTACAATTCAGAGAGAACCTGCTGGGTTCTCTCACTAGTGAGAAAAATGAAAAAAATCCAGATTGAGGTTAATGGCTTTAGAGCTGAGGAGTGAAAAAAGAGCCAGTCTTCTTTTATCTTACGCATTTGTCATCAGGGAAAACTGTGGGTTGTCTTTAAGCATCGAGATTCATTAATAACAACTCATTTTGGGACGAGTAGGCCATTTTTCTCTGAGGAGCATCAAAGAGCTTTGAAGAAAAGTAATTAAACTTTACCTTCACTAGCATGGGGAGTTCTCTGTGCCAGTGAAACCATAGGTCTGTCACTATGCTCAAATTACTCTAGATATTTACGAGGATAATGAAAAATTTTGGCTTTAGACTGAAACTGTGATTGCCCTAAGCAAACTCCCAGTGAAACTTCTTACTACCAGTAAAGGTCGTGATCTGCTTTAAAAAAATCATTCATTTATTTTAATTTTATTTGTTTGATCAGTTTCATATTCTCTTTCCTTCCACCTCCTCCCTCATTCATTGAGAAGTCAAGAAATATGATATCAATTATACTACAATTTAGAGTCTTAAGAGAGTTGCTCTGTGCACAGATAAAGGTTAAGTGACATGT
>CM053599.1:147364605-147378356 GCA_028646575.1 Pseudocheirus occidentalis
TGCTCAAATTACTCTAGATATTTACGAGGATAATGAAAAATTTTGGCTTTAGACTGAAACTGTGATTGCCCTAAGCAAACTCCCAGTGAAACTTCTTACTACCAGTAAAGGTCATGATCTGCTTTAAAAAAATCATTCATTTATTTTAATTTTATTTGTTTGATCAGTTTCATATTCTCTTTCCTTCCACCTCCTCCCTCATTCATTGAGAAGTCAAGAAATATGATATCAATTATACTACAATTTAGAGTCTTAAGAGAGTTGCTCTGTGCACAGATAAAGGTTAAGTGACATGCCCAGGGACACAAAGTCAGTGTGAGACAGAAGAAAAGGCTTCCTATGATGCCAATATTCTACCCATTAAGTCATGTTACCTCTATGATACATATTGATCACTAAGTGGAAATAGAAGGCACAGAAAGGTTGCTGAAGTTACTCAAGTCCATTCATCACTTATATAGTAGAGCTCACACCCCTCCTTGGAAAACAAGCCATTTGGATATGAAACAAAACAGAATACTGCAAAAATGAATACAGTCACATGGCCCCTTTGGAAAGGAAATGAAGAATGCTTGTGACTGAAAAAGGATAAGATCTAAGGCAGGCAGCCACCAAAGGCTTGCGGAAGGAACAATGTTTACTGGAGCTGTTTAGAAAAGGTGGGATGTCTCAGTTTATAGAGGCTTCACTGAGGATTAGGAAGACCTCTGTTCAAGTCTGGCCTCTGACAAAGATTTTTGTATTGTTGTTGTTCAGCTGTTGTAGTTATATCTGACTCATCATAAACCCATTTGGGATTTTCTTTGACAAAGATTCCAGAATGCATTACAGATGAAGGTTAAGTGATTTGCCCAGGGTCACTCAGCTAGTGTCTGAGGTTGGATTTGAACTCATGAAAGATAATCATCCTGATTTTAAGTCCAGTGCTTTATCTACAACACCACCTAGCTGCTCTGGGTGACTTTATTTTATTTTATTTCATTTTACTTTTGGCTTTTTTTTTTGGAGGGCAATTGGGGTTAAAGTAACTTACCCAAGGTCACACAGCTAGCTTGTGTGTGTGTGTGTGTGTGTGTTAAGTGTGTGAGGCTGGATTTGAACTCAGGTCCTCCTGACTCCAGGGCTGGTGCTCTATTCACTGCACCACCTAACTGCCCCTCTGAGTGACTTTAGCAAGTTACTTATATATCTAAGCACTCTAATCAACTTTATATCATTTGAAGATTTCCACTGCAGGAGGAAGTTTCCCCACACAGAACACAGATGAAATTGTAGATTAAACAAAATGGGGGAAAATGCACATATTTTTAATATCTGAAAGCTCCCCTCTCCAAGGCACAAAAGGTCTTTTGTAAAAATTTAAGTTGTATGTGTCGCAAAGATGGCTCAAACTAACACACTGGGGCAAAACTTTCAGGGAATGGAAAGATGTTGCCCTGGATCTTCCTGGAGTAGGTGAATTATGCTGCTGCTTCAGTAGAGCACAGCCATTTACCAAGAAGGTACTTCTTCACAACACATTGGTGAAAAATGTAGGACATCTCTTGTGATAGCATGGCTACCTTAAGGCTATGGGGGCTCAGGCTTACAAAGATACAGTTCAAGATGGCTTCTGCTACCTAACTAGGGCCAACCATCACTATTTCTGCCTGTTAAACAGATCACTGACTAGACTTCAAAAATCATTAGAGGTTTGAAAATTACTCTAGAGCCTTTGTTACTAAACAAGCAGAGGAGACTCAGGTAATGTTATAATGAAGTAGTGCTAGAAGGATATCTTTCATATGCCTGAGAAGTCACTTCTCTGGATATAGATGCAAGCCACCTTTTAGTGACTTATAGCAAGGGTTAACTTGGGGGTCTGTGAACTTTTACTATTACTTCTTTCCTTTGTAATCTTATATATTTTATTTTATTTTATGCACTTAAAACATTATTTAGAGAAGAGGCACATAAACTTTAACCAGATTGCCAAAGGGGACTAGGATACAGAAAAAGGTTTAGAATAGCTCAAAGGGTCAGAGATGTAGAACCAGGAGGGCCGTCTAATACCACCTTTTTATTTTGCAGAAGAGGAAAAAGTGGTTTGTCCAAGGTCATTAAGATAAGAAGTAGCATAGCTGGGATGTGAATTCAGATCTCCTGGCTCCAGATTTAGCCTTTTATCACTGTATCATGCAAATTAGTTGATGTAACAATGACACTCCATCCAACATACTTCCTCCAAATGAGAATTTAATCAGGCAACCCTGTAAATGAAAATTATTACTATGACCAAATTAGTTTTGGTCTGCGAAGTCTTCCCTTGACCATGTTTATGATACGAATGTAATGCTTTTTTCTTCCCTTTACCTTCTACATTTGCTTCTGCCATTTACTTATTTGATAAAGAAATTGAAGCATTTGAGTAATTGTAGGATATTTTCCCTACCAATGCAAATTACTACAAAAGTCAAAAAAGAAGAGTATTAAAACATCATATAGTATCAATTTTCTTTTTATCAAACTTCCTGATTTCACTTAATGCATCCTGTTTTCTCTTATAACTTGGGTCGAAGGGCCAGGTTTTATCTATGAGACTATCTTTGGCAACATTTGTCTCTGTTAAACAAGGTACAAGTCACAAAAGATTTTGCAAGGGGTTTGGCTTCCCCTAAAGAGCTAGGACCAGGCTACCCCCAAGGAGCTGTTAGCCATGTACTTGGTAGTCTAGGCAGTAATCTGCACTCAGAACTTTTGAAATGAGAACTGTGGCTTCTGGAAATGATTGGGGCAGGAGATCACCTGAACTTTGCTTGGACAGCTTTATGAAGGTTGTCCAGTTGCCTCTAGTTTGTCCATCTTTGTTTTGGGGTTGGAAGGAATGATTCAAATTTTAGAAATTATTCACTTTTTTTCTTATTTATCACATTAATTTTTGGAAAAGTTCTTAAAAATTTAAATTATTTGCCTTCTTTTCTGTAATTATCCAGGACACATGTGAAAGGTCCACTGAAAATGAAAACCACATCTCTTTGCAGTACAAAACTCTGCATCTACCTACACTCTCTGTCTCTACAACTATCTTTTTGTCTTCATTTCTGTCTCCATCTCTGTCTCTCTGCTTATGTCTCTTTCTATTTCTCTTTAACACACATGTATACGTACCAACTTCAGGAAGACCTGGATTAAAGTTCAGCCTCTGAACCCCTATTGTTCTGCCGCTCTGCAAGTGACTTGGACTCTCATTCAAACCCTCTAAATTATAGAACATTTCCAGATCTACATTGGCAGAGACATTCCTTCCTGGGAGTTCTCCTTGCCTTTGAAGTCACAGATCCATACCTGATGGTTGAATTGTGACCCAGACTCTTCCTACCTCTGTGACTCTCTGGCTTTTCCTTATGTCAGCAAATGCTATCGGTTTCCGTGGCTGAGAGAAATATCCAAGTATAATCTAACTCTAAGCTGTAGCAATGTAGAAGATGGGATGAGACCAATACTTCTGGGAATCACAGATTCTGAGTTGGAAGGGATCATGGGCTTAGTACTGGGGGATCTCAGAGGCCATTTAGTCCATCCCCCTCATTGGACAGATAAGGACAATAAGGCCTAGAGAATGAGTTACCTAAGGTCATACATGTATTAAATAACAGAGGCAGAATCTGAATTCAGGTTCTTTCATTTCAAATCTACCCACCTATCTTCTGTAATATGCTGCCTCATTCGGTTGTAAAAGTAAAAAGAAAATCACTCCCAAACCACTCTTCACAAAAACCTTGTAAGGTAAGTAAGTACTAGTGTTCATTACCAGAGTTGTTTTACAGTTGAAGAAACTGAGGCTCAGATATTAGGTCATTTGCCACATATACAAGGTGTCTCAGACAGTTCTGGTCTCTGTTGATTCCAAGTCCAGAACTCTTTCCCCTCTCTCTGAACAAACATTGTGGGTTTGTAGGCTCTGAGTATTTTGATGCTGTTCAGAGAAGATTTGACTTAATTCAGTTTTGGAGTGTAAGCCATTAAAATTTATTTAATTCATTTGTTCAAACACTAATAACTGTGTTAATAATTATGAATTGTGTGCAGAGGACTGTGCCAGAGGTGGGGTGGGTTAGAGACACAAAATCTCGATAAGACAGAATAAGTGAGGGTAATTTGGAGGGGAAGCAACTAGAGTGGTGCCTGGTCAAGGTGTTTAAGTGAGATCTGAAGGAAACGTTAAAAGACGTCAATAGATTTTGTGCTAAACACAGATTTGTATCTAAGATAGGACACCACTTGGAGAGGGAAAGCAGGAATTTTTTTAAAATACTAAATCATATCTGTACATATCTATATGTGTACGCATATGTATGTATGTATATATGTGTGTGTAAAGACAACTAATTTATGATTCTTGGGTACATAATTGGATTCATATAAACTTGCTGTCTTTATACTATTATTATAAAACCAGCCCTGTCCCAATTTCCTTCCCAAGATATACTATGTGGGATCAGTTTTATGCTTAGGTCGAGCATTGAAATAACTACATGCTGTGACTTCAGGAATTAACTCTACCACTTACTTCAAGGGCACTAGAAATACTCCACCTCCTAAAATACTTTCCCAAGCTATTCCCATACACTTAAAAATACTTTAATAGGGAACGAAGTCTGTCTTTTTATGGGTTAGATGCTTTGGACAGCTACTTCCTTAGGCAATAATTAAGAAAATCATCCAGAAAGTGGAGAAGGGTATTGAGATGGGGAGTAGAGGTGGAGGGGGAAGATGAAGCTAGATCAAGAAGAAAAGACAAGACAATTCAAAGACTAGATGAATCTGCAAGAAGAGGTGGGGAAAACTGAGAGGTAGAGGTGAGTTGGTTAAAGCCAAAGTTTAAAGATAAGGAAATTTACTGAAGAATGGACCAACAAAATGCAGCTAGATCAGTTTTTTTCTGAACTCCAGCTGTTTGGAATCCCATTCAATTCGTATTTTTTTTTTTTTAGAAACCTATGAGGTAGTTACTGGGAAAACAAAGACAAAACCAAAATGCCATCTAATCCAAGCCACACAGCAAAAGTTTCTCTTTTATAACATATGCTGACAAGCAGCCATCCAGACTCTGCTTAAAGTTCTCCACAGAGGGCAAACCCACTACCCATTGAGGCAAATCATTCTACTTTTGGGTACCTCTAATTATTAGAAGGGGCAACCGGTGGCTCCGTGGATAGAATGCTGAGGCTGGAGTCAGGAAGACCTGAGTTCAAATCCAACCTCGGACATTTCTTAAATGTGTGACCCTAGGCAAGTCACTTAACCTCTGAGTACCTGACAAAACAGATCCACTGGAGAAGGAAACAGCAAACCACTCCAGTATCTTTGCCAAGAAAAGCCCAAGTGGGGTCATGCAGGACTGGACATGAATGAAATGACTGAACACGATTATTAGAAAGTCTGACATCATTTTAATTTGTCTCTTTATTGCTTTTACCCATGTTTTCTTCCACCAATGCTCATGTCAGTGACCCAAGGCCTCTCACCAGGCAGGTTACCCTCATCTGATAGGCTCTAGGTTACAAGACACTCTTGGAAGCTGAGACCCTTTTAATGCAACCCCAAATCACTTAAGCTTTTTGGGCTGTCTCATCACTTTACTCAGTTGTATTCCATTTGAATTCCACTAAACTCCAAGATCTTTTTCAACTGCTATCTTTATTTGCCTCCCCCATTTTATACCCGTGAAGATGATTTTTATGCCCCAGTACCGGATTCTACATTTATTTTTATTGAATTTTATTAGATTCAGCTCAGTGCTTCAGCTTGACTTATTTGAATCATTTTTTTTGCTACACAAAAATGGCTTATTTATTGACATAAGTAACAGAGGACTGGTCACTGATCCTATGCAATTCCTTTGTGGGGTTTCTAGACAATCTCCTTTTACACATGCCATTAGATGGGAAGAGTCCTTTGAGGTATAATTTGACATGGGTTTTGGTGAGCCACTTTTTTCTCACTTGTTTTGAATATATGTGCTAGGTGGGGCAATGAATAAAGTGTGGGTTTGGGAGTTAGGAAGACACTGAGTTTGAATCCTGCCTTATACTCATACAAGCTGTGTGGCCCTGGGCAAGTCCCTTAATTTCTCTCCAGTTCAGGTTCTTCATTTGTAAATTCAGATAATAATAACATCTTTCTCACATGATTTTTGTAACAATCAGACAAGTTAATCTATGTACAATACCTTAAAGCACTACATAAATGCTAAATTGTTGCTACTGTTACATGGAATATGTTATTCATTACTTTAAGAACCATAGAATTTAGAACTAGAAGAGCTGTTAGAGATCAGATAGTCTAACGTCCTAATTTTACTGAAAAGTAATCTGACAATCAAAGAGGTAATATAACTTTACCGAGGGTCATGTAGGTATTATCAGTAGAGCCATGATTCTAATCCAGGTTTTCTGACTTCAAATCCAGTGCTCCTTTCCCTACAGTAGTCTGCTCTGTTGACTTTTCACCCCAGAAGTAGAAAATCCAAAAAGCCAGTAAAGCAACTCATTAAACAGTTGTTAGTCTGCTATGCAAATAAATGAAAAGGTTTTGTTGAAACAGCTCAGAGCCCTTATCAAACAAGAGGCATGCAGCTTGAAGCTAACATTGCTGCAACCACCTTGCCGCACACTGGAGCTTTCACTGGGAGGAAAGAAGCAGTTACTCAGCCAGAAGCTACAGCTGGGCACACATGAAATGGAGAAGAGAGTAGTTCATTAACATTCATGGGAGGCTTTGGAATCTTTGGGTGAAAGGCATTAGGGAAGTCCAAAGCATTCTCAATTATTAATGAAACTTCAGGCTTAGTTGTTAATCCACTAACTTTGCAGCAACCACAGGTTCAAATGTCAGTCAAATTGATTCAGGTGGCTCTCCTTCTAAGGCAGGGAGATTAAGTTCAGTGAAGGCTATTGTCTGAGCATCATTCAGATAAGAGTTTTAGAAGTATTCAAGGCTATAAAAAAGCTTTTTGCCCTTTTCAAAAGAGGAAACGATCTAGGCTAAAAACACGCTGTAATGGTCAGAGCATACATAGGTTTTGTTTGATTCCTGGCACAGATACTTATTCATTTTATCATTTTAGAGGAGTTATTTTCCCTTTATGGACTTTCCCCATTCATAAAAAGCAGAGATGTTTTTATTGGATCAGATGATTTCTTAAACCCCTTACAGCTTTAAATCTTATGACAAAAATAGTCAATAAAAAAGTGTGAAAGAAATTATTATTAATAACCAACATCTTGGGGAAGATTCAGAACTCTTCCCTCCTTCCAAAGTCCTTTTTTTAAGCCCAGTCTCTTAAAGGACATCGCTGATAATGAGATTGGACTAACTTTCTTGGTCAAGACCCTACCCTGGTAGAAGCTATTGTGTTCTGCACTGGCATGGGTGAGGTATACCTACTTTGAATGGATAACCCAAAGGTGTAAGTGGTCTGGTATAGAGATAGCTTCTTTATCCAAAGGTGACATGATATCACTCTCAGACTTTCATTTTAATATAGCTCACCTTCTATTGTGTTATCCAATCAGAGCTGATCGCCACCCCTCAGGAACACCTACTCTTTCAAGGGTGTGTGAACTGTGAGTCTGCCGCCATGATTGTCTTTGGTCTAAGGGTGATGGCCAAATGACCATTCTTTTATTAATAACTTGGGACCTTATTAATAAAATGACTAGATTTCCCAAAAACTATGTCTCTTGAACCTTTTAAATCATTACAGTAATCTGTGGCAAAGAATGGCTGTAATACTTTCAAATGAGTTTTCTATATTAATATAGATTTTCATACAAAAGTAAAAGCATTACGACCTGTCAGTGAACCTTTACACTGTTTTCTCCAAAAATCTGAGGTAAGTTGTGGAGACCTCAGTGGCAGTGTGGCTTTATCACATGATAAAATGGGAATCACCTATTATACTGCAGAGTTGAAATCTGAATGTACTGGGTATATTTTGCTCTTATTTCTTTTTTCTTCCCATTCTTCTATCTACTCTTTTTTTTGTGATAAAAAGTACTATATATGTGCTAGGTGGGTGACAGATGAATTTTGAGCAATTCATCCACAGAATTCCAAAAATTAATATAACCTGAAACCTCATAGTAAAACTTTATTAATAAGAGCACTACATGAGTTATAGGACAGTTAAGTATAAATTGGGGGGGGGGCGGGGAGGCAGGGCTAGCAAGGTGACATAGTAGATATATGTACTAGACTTGGAGACAGTAATATCTGAGTTGGAATGGCGACTCAGATATTTGCTAATTGTGTTAACTCATGGTAAGTTACTTAACTTTCCCCAACCTCAGTTTCCTCATCTTTAAAATGGTGATAAAATACCACCTATTTTATAAGGCTATTATGGAGATTAAACGAGAGAATATGTGGAAAGTACTTTTCACACCTTAAAAAATTGTATAAATGTTCATTCTTATTACCACTCCTCCTGATGGGATTCTTTCAACTGGAGGTTTTTTCCCCATAAAAGAATAGTTCTACATATATTGAATTGCATGCTGCCATAGTGGGGGCCTGGGGTGGTGGCGGGGGGAAGTAAGGGAAAGAAAATGTGGAACTCAAAAACTTGTGGAACTGAATTATAAACTAATAGTAAATACTTGTAAAAATAGTTAATACTTGTAAACTAATGGTACATAAACGCTTTTAAAAATATCACAGTTCTAGCAGCTGTAAGGGATCTTAGCAGTCAACTAGTGCATTTGATAGACAAAAAGGAATTCTTAGTATATTTGGTAAATGAAAGGTCATCCAGTTTCTGCTAGAGCAATGGTTCTCAACTTGTAGGTTATGTTCAATTTGTAACAATGAAAATAATTCTGCATATCAGATATTTACATTACAATTCATAACAGTAGCAAAATTACAGTTATGAAGTAGCAATGAAAATAATTTTATGGTTGGGGATCACCACAACATGAGGAACTGTATTAAAGGGTCATGGCATTAGGAAGGTTGAGAACCACTGTGCTAGAAGTCCTCGAATGAGAGGGAACTGATTATCTCCAGAGCCACTCATTCCACTATTGAGCAGCTCTATTTCTTAGAAGGTTTATTCTAGTAACAAGTCTGAATTTGTCTCTTTGTAACTTCTGCCTACTGCTCCCTACTGTGTTATTCTACCCTTTAGGGCCAAACAGAGCAATTCTTTTTTTTTTTTACTGCCAATTCAAACAGAGCAATTCTAATCTTTTTTTTTCTTTATTGTAGGCTTTAAAATACTTGAAAATAGCTATTATGAGCCCCTTGAGTCTTCTTTTCTCCAGGCAACATATCTTAATTGTTTCAGTTTCTCCTTGTATTACTTGGACTCAAGACTTCCTGGTTGCCCTCTTCTAAAAATTCTCTCCAGCTTCTCAACATGGTTTATAAATTGTGATGCCCAGAACTGAGCAGCATACTTCAGAGTATGAGCCCATGAGCCTATGAAAGAAGGGAACGAGCATTTATAATTAAGTCTCCTATGTAGGTTTGTATTGCGTTAAGGCATTGTGTTAAGCATTTCACAAATTTATCATTTTATCCTCACAACAATCTTTGGAGGGAAGTGGTATTATGATCTCCATTTTACAGTTGAGGAAACTGAGGCATACAAGGGTTAAATGACTTGCCCTTGTCACACAGTTAATAAGTATTTGAGGCTGGATTTAAACTCAAGTCTTCCTGAATCCAGGCCCAGCACTCTATCTCCTGTGCTACATTGCTGCCTACAAAATGGGGCCCAACAAAGTAGTAGACAGAGGGTCTATTGCTTCCTTATTCCTAAAAGAATGCCTCTCTTAATTGGAGCCAAAATCACGTTAAGATTTTTGAATGTTCACATCATACTGCCAATACACTGAGTCTACAATCCACTAAAACCCTCAGATTCTTTTTGAGAAAAGAGCTCTTCCAGATTCTCCTGTTTTGCAATTGTAAATCTTACTTTTTGAACCCATGTTAGACTTTACATTTCTGGCAATAGATCTTTCTCCTGATAAGGGAAGTTTCCAAATCAAAGTCTGAAAAGAGTAGTTCTATAGACTTTTGGAATCAAGAAAAGCTCTAATAAAGTAAGAAATGCAATTTTATTCAACTCAGTACAGTGTTGAAAATGACTTAGGTAATTTTATCTTTATATTTATTTATATTTATAATAACTTGGATAATTCCATGAATGCAACCCAAAGTAAAAAATATGTCCTTCCTAAGGAAGTCTAACCCAAACAAGGGGCAATCCGAATTTCTTTTAACCTTCCTTCAGAAATAGAAAAATCATTTATTCCATAAAATAGTCAATGACTATAGCTACAGGAATCTCCAGAGGAAAAAATCTAAATGATATTCCTTTTGAAATCTTCACTAGATATTGATTATGTGTCTAAAAGGAAAGTAGTGACTGCAAGATTTTCCCAATTTGGAAAACAGTTCCCTTATCTCCATTCATCAGTCAATCTATTCACGGACCATCTATCTTCTGTAAATATCTTCCATTCATGTTCAGAGCTCTATTTACCTAAAATGAGGTATGAAGTTGAGCAAACTTTTAGTTATTTTAATTATAGAGATACCCCATTTGGATAACTTCAATTAAAAAAAAATCTCTCCAACTCCTAAGAGTTATTTCTTCCCAAAACTATCTAGATACTTGTCTCTGTTTAATATTTTACTCTGCCTTATGACACAGCCCATTTATACTAATAGATTTTAATCCAATAAATGACCAGTAATGTAAGGACATAACTCTCCTAACTTCATTTTTCATTTTAAGCTAAAAATACTTCAAAAGAAAAAAAAAGAAAAAAGAAAACTAAGGCCCAAGAAAATTACGTAATTTTTTCAATTTCATGCAGGCAATAAAGCATCAAAAGCAATATCTGAATCCAAAAAAAATACTTCAAAATGTATTTGGAGGATATTTAAAAAAAAAATCAGTGTTGGGACATTCCCCATGATTCCACAGAATAATCCCTCCATAACTTAGAAGATGGCCTTTGGGAGTTGCTGCAACTGAAAAATTCATTACTATGTCAGCAGCCTAGGGATGGGAATCTCAAAAGCTGCCAAAAATGATCTCAACCTTCATCAAAACCAACCAATTTAGTATTAACTTAGTGTATTGTCATTTCTGCACCTCCCTCCCCCTTCATCCTTCCCTTCTGTTATCCTTAAAACCCTTCTAAGGAATAGATAAACTTTTTTGTTTTCCTCATAAAACCTAACCATTGTGCTAGGCACAAAATAGATATTCAAAGATAATTTTTATTTATAAATGTTTGTATTATTTGTATTTTCATTAGGAAAAACTGTCTGAACATAAGTCCTTGTTTTCAAGCTTTTAATTCAGTGTGTGTGTGTGTATGTGTGTGTGCGTGTGCGTGTGCGTGTGTGTGTGTGTGTGAGAGAGAGAGAGAGAGAGAGAGAGCGAGAAGAAGAAAGGGAGAGAGGGAGAGAGACGGAGATGGACAGAGACAGAGAGAGAGAATTACTATTTAAGTAATAGTAGAATAAAAATAGAATAAAATAGAATACCAGGAACTTTGATTTATGCCACTTTTAAAATTTTGAAATATAAGCATATTTTTTTTCTCCATGCTGAGTACTGAGGGTAGAAGTGCATGCTCAGGAACGCCTTTAGCACTATTTGCCCTAACATCCAGGCAAATGCTCGTTATTCCACATATCATCACTCATTGAATAACTACATCATACCTCTAACATATTCCATTCCACTAACAGGTTCTACTAAGTGTGATGTCATACCAATATATGTCATACCAATATATATCATACCAACTTCCAATAATGCTACTTATATAACATCTCTCTTTAAGGCATCTCGGGATGCTGGTTCTTAAGATTTGGGAATCTACATTACTTTAGCTCAATTAATTCCTTTTCCATCCTGACAGACAGCATATACTATGGGACCACATTAAAGTTTGGCATAGTTTCTGAGAGAAAACTTTAGGAGAAAGAAACCAGGAAATTAATAGGTACCTAATGTAAGCATGCTTGATATTTGTACCTTACTTTCTTTCCCTGATATGTCTAAATCAAGCTGGCATGCAAACCACCGGAGCAATTACTTTGTTCTGGCAGATCTGATAGAGACAAATGGGTCTTTGATATCCCCCTGCTCCAGATGGAAATCTCCTTTGAGTGGAGGAAGAAAACATTTGTGACCCCAAATTGTATGGCAATATCTTGTGGCTATGCTTCAGTGCACAAAGATGATGAGATTCAGGACTGGATCTACTGAGGCTGGTTTTCTAGAATGTCTTATTAGTTTGTTCTCCATATGACTTTCCTAGCTGGTTCCTATCATCTGGGGTTTAGTTGGAGAGAAAGAGAGGATATTGACAAACCTGGGCTTTTCTATCTCTAGCTTTGTGTTTCATCTCTTTTCCTCCCAGCAGATCATCAGAAATACCAGTGACCATTTTGTAATTTTATTTATTTTTTATACTGGACCTGTGGTTATACTGGAATGGGGAAATTCCAGGCATTTAGACAACGAGCATTTATTACATGCCTATACGCTCTGCTAAGTGCTGGGAATATGAAAAAAAGGGCCAAAAAAACAATGACGGTTGGTACTTAACTCTGCAACTTAGAGCATCATAGATTTCCCTAGGGATACTGAGAGGTTATGTGGCTTGCCTACAGTATGACTGAGAGGCAACACTTGAATGAAGACCTTCCTAACTCCAGGGCTGACTGTCTACAAACTATTCTTCCTCTCTGACCATATTTAAATTGGGATTTTTTGGGGGGGGAGGGGAACTCATTAAATGTTTTAGAAGAAATTTCGCATATTACTTGAGTTGCCTTGGGCAAATCTCTTAAATCTTTTGTAAACTGAGACAGTTGTACTGGACTAGATGATTTAGCTAAGATTCCTTTTGAGGCAGCTAGGTGGTGCTGTAGATAGAGCGCCAGGCCTGGAGTCAGGAAGCCCTGAGTTCAAATCTAGCCTCAGATACTGAGTGTCAGACTCTGGATAAGTCATTTAACCCTGTTTGACTTAGTTTCCTCATTTGGAAATGAGCTGGAGAAGAATATGGCAGACTCCAGAATGTGTGTGTGTGTGTGTGTGTGTGTGTATGCTCACGTGCGCCTTATGTATGAGCAAGGATATTGATTTATCTTAAAAATTAATTATTTTATTTATTTTCTTGTTTGCATCATTCATTTCCACCAGATTTTGAGTTACAAAATTTCTCCCCATCTTTCCCCTTCCCTCAACCCCAAAACAGTGATCTCACTGTAAAGCCACTCCCCCAATCTGCTCTCTTTTATGTCTTCCTCCAATGCCCCTCTAACTTTGTGGTAGGGCAGGAAGGGTCTCCCTACCCCAGTACCTGTATATCGATTCCCAGTTGCATGTAGTTAATAATAATAATAATAATATATGTATATATATTTTAAACATTTGATTATAGAGCTTTACATTCTAGATTCTTTCAGTTCCTCCCTTGTTACCCACCCCCACTGGAAGGACAAGCAATTCAATACAGGCTGTACATGTGTAATTATGCAGGACATCTCCACAGTGGATGTATTGTGAGAGACTGATTATATGTCCCTCCTTCCTATCCCACCCCCCTTGTTCTATTCTCTACTCTGTCCCTCTCCCTTTACTGAAGTGTGTTTTTCCAGCAACCCTCCCCTAGACCCTGCCCTCCCCTCCGTCATCCTGCCTCTCATCCCCATGCCCTCTGCTCTCC
>CM053599.1:147378856-147391194 GCA_028646575.1 Pseudocheirus occidentalis
TATGGAGTACCGTTTACAACATACATTTCTTCGACTGGGGACCGATAAAAGCAAAGAACACAGTAAATCTGAGGAACTAGGCAATTTATGCTCAACTTGGAGAGAGCATCACTGGGTGTTCCTGAAAGTGCTGTTCAGGATAGATATGTCTCAGAATACAAAGTCTTTAACTGAATAACCAGGAAAGATTATCAACGCAATCTAAACCTCTCTAGGGTCCTCTGTAAATAATTCATTCTGGGAGGAAAAAGGTTAATTTCATTCAATGATCAAAATTTTTCATTTTCTATCATAACCACTGAATTATGCTACCTTGCCATTTCCAGATATTTTTCATTTGAATTTCATTTCAGAGTTATGTTGAGTCAGTTTATTTTTAAGAGAAGCCAAATACTTGCTGAATGAATTAACTCAAGATTATATAATTGGAAGAAACTCTGGAAATCATTTTAGCCACAAACACATCTGGGCTTCAATTGTAAATTCAACAGATGCCTTAAAGGATTCTAGATTTGGGAATGGCCTCTAATTGTGGGTTAAACATCACTTGATAATTTTCCTTATGGAAAGCAGCCTCCCAAGAGGCTACTTCTTTTGGGCATCATATATTACTGCTGAAGGTTAATTTGTACTGGGGCTCAGGCTGCCTAAACAGAGAGGCATATCCTTGTTATCTTGAAATAAGACTGGGTTGGGAGTTGAGGAATCAAGGGGGGAAATGTTGTTTTCAAGAACCAAAATAAGTTTTTCAGGAATGAGTTATATTTTTATTTTGGCAAAAAAGAACTAATTTGAAAAGGTTGCACGCATCTCCAGCTAAGTCCAGTTAATAATATAGATATTCAGTGTTACATGGGCTGACATGTAACATATAATAACATATAATGAGAGGCAGTTTGGAATAGTAAATAGAGAGCTGGCCTCAGAGCCAGGGAGATCTGGGTTCAAGTCCTGCCTTTGACATGTATGTAACCCTTGGCAAGGCACTTAACCCTCAATGCTTCAGGCAACTCTCCATGCACACAAAGGAGGTACTTACTTGTATTGGTAGAGGGAGTTTCCTCACCTGGGAGCTCCCTAGGCCAATGATATTACAGGCTCAGTGTCTAAGTCAGCACATACACAACAAACTGATAATAGTAATAACTGACATTCATATAGTACTTTGTATGTGTTATCTCATCTGAGTCTGATATGACAATGATAGCTAACATCTATATAATGCTTACTATATGCTGTAAGGGTCATGGGAATTTGAAGATCTTCCCTGTCTCAATAGGTTGACTGTAATAACATGGAGCCTGTGGTGGGAGGAGGTTGCTGAAGGGTGGAGCAGAGCACACAGAAAGCTGGGAGTCAGAGCAGCTAGACAATGGGAGAGAGATCGGATGCACCCAGGGAGACAGATAAGCTTGTGAGTGTTGGTTTGCCCCCTGCTGTGACAGCTAGGCTTGTGAGTGTTGGTTTGTGGGAAGGCTAAAGGATGGTGTGGCTCCCTGCTGAGCTCTAGTGTATCAACTTCTATGTTGCTATGATGGATTCGGTTTCCTGGTGTTAGGATTTGGCTTTCTGGTGTCTGAATAAATGTTCTGTTTCTGTCATCTATATGGAGAGTCTCCTATATTTTGCTATTGAGAACTATGCTGGCATATTTACAGTTGCCATTGGTACTATAAATATTGTGTTAGAGCCATATATGCCAAGCATTTATAATTATTATCTCATTTTATCCTTACAACAACCCTGTGAGGTAGGTGCTATTATTATCCTCATTTTACAGATGAGGAAACTGAGGCAAACAAAAGTTAATTGACTTTCCTAAGGTCATACAGCTAGTATTGGAGGTTGCTTTTGAATTAAGGTCTCCAGGCCCATCCACTGTGCCCCCAAGTAAATAGTCAAACCATAATATTCTGTGGTAAAAACTAACAAACACATCAAAAAACCACCACACCAAAAATGGAATCTGGAGACTCGGGTTTAAGTCCCAGTCCTGCCATTTACAAGTCTGTAAATGTAGACAGGGCAGCTAGGTGGAGAAGTGGATCGAACACTGACCCACTGAAGTCAGGAAGACCTGAGCTGAAATCCAGCTTCAGACATATACTAGCTGTGTAACCCTGGGCAAGTCACTTAATCCTGTTTGCCTTGATTTCCTCATCTGTAAAATGAGCTGGAGAAGGAAATGACAAACCACTCTAGTATCTTTGGCCAAGAAAACCCCAAATGAGGTAACAAAGAGCTGGACACAACTGAGACAACTCAACAACAAAAAACACGGATGTCACAACCTCTCTGAGGCTGTTTCCTCATCTCCCATCCCCCACCCCTATTTCTGCTATGTTGTCAATTCCTGCTGTTTCTATGACAGCTCTCATATACTCCTTCTTCTCTTCTCTGACACACGCTGGCACAGACCCTCATCCACTCATACCTGCACTCTTTCAATAGTCTGCCGGTTGGTCTTCCTGCCTGAAGTCTCTCCCTGCTTCCTATAGCCCTACTGTCTATAAAATTCTTCTTAAGGCAGAAATCTGTCTGACCATATTCAATAAAGTCCAGTGGCTCCCTAGTACCTCCAGAATCAAATATGAAACCCTCTGTTTAGCTCTTAAAGCCCATCCTCACCTAGCCCCTTCCTATCTCACTAGTTTTCTAAGAACTTAAACCCCTTCACCAACTGATGGAGCGATGCTGGCTCACTTGCTGCTCCTTGAACAGACCACTCTGTCTTCAGACTCTGTGTGCTTTCAGGCACCATCACGCAGTCCTGGAAGAATCTCCCCTCTCATCTCCACCTCCTAGTTTGCGTACCTTCCTCAAGTCATAGATAAACTGCAATTATTTACAAGAAGTCTTTCTCAGTCCTCCTTAATCTTAGCACCTTCCTTCTCTTATCTTCAATTCATCTTGACTGTATCTTGTCTGTCCTTTGTTTTCAAAGAGAGCCAGTGACATCATGGGTGTCTTAAGTTATGGGTGAATTGGATGTAAGTGAGGCAGAGTGACACAATGTTGTCTACCTCATTCTCTCTATCAATTTCACTGAAGTTTGTTGTCAAGACAAAAGTCAGGACAACTGGTGATAGCCCATGATGCAGCAGGTGACCTGATGTCTTCAATGTCTGACCAAGCACTAAGCACCTGCTTCATGGAGATAGGAACAAATTGTTCTCATCCACTCGTTCCACCAGAGGAAGTCTTCCCATGCTTGGGGTAGATATCCCTCCAACTCACCAACAGATTCCAGGCCTGTTGTTTATCCTCAACGTGCTTTAGCCCATCTGCTGAGACAGTTTACCTGGGTGTGCCTGCTGCATGTTACAGCTTCTTGAAACCACAAGTGAGAGTTGAGTGAAGAAGCACACCAAATGTTGGTGAACAGCTTTGAAAAGGGCTCATGCAGCCCTCATACCAGAAGTACTAGTCTTCCTGGAACACCCCATATGCCTCAATAGATAGTAATAGTTATTTCCATATTATGCCCCTCCCTCCAAGTTAGACTGTGAGTTCTCTGAGAACCATAACTGGTTTTCTGCTTTTTTTTGAAACCCCAGTGCTTAAAACAGTGCCTAGTACATAGTGGTTTAAATAAATAATAACATGCATGCACCATAACTTATAGGGATGTTCTGAAAAAAAGCTCTTTTTCAGTTCTAAGCTCTATTAAAGAGTCATCAAACAGACCAAGTAAGTGTCTCATAGAAGAAACATGGATAAAGATATAGAAATACAAACAATGGTTTTAGGATCTGATTTAATGCATTAGATATATCATGCAGCATCCTGGAAAACGTGGTACAGGTTTACGAGTCAAGGCAAGTCAACAAACATTTAAGTACCTACCTGTGTGTCAGGTACTGAGCTAAGGGCTACAGAAATGAAGTAATGCAAAAACAAAAAAATCTTTGCTTTCAAGGAGTAGCTCATAGACTAATGTAAATTAGTATGCACAAATAGCTTATAGATAAGAAGAACTGAGGGTAATCTCAGAGGGAAGGCCCTAGTATTCAGGGGAATCAGGAAAGGGCTCCTGCAGAAAGTGGGCCTTTAGCTGAGAACTGAAGGAAGCAAAGGAAGCCCATAAGCAGAGAAGAGGAGAGGGAGAATTCCAGGTATGGAAGACAGCCAGGGAAACTACCTGGAGTTGGGAGTTGGAGTATATTGTGTAAGGAACAGCATAGATGCTATGTCACTGGAGATGACTACAAACTAGTTGTAGGCCTACTCCACCTCATTCCCCACCTCCAAAAAGAAAAAACCCACACCAAAAAACCCCCCAAAAAACCCAACCCCAAACCATGATCTACTCTATAAAGTACAAGGTTTTCACTTAGAATGTAGAAGAATGAGAAGAAAAAGCTTCGTGGCCTATGATAAACTTTTTGACTTCAAAAATATTCAGAAGTGGGGGTGGCGAGGTGGCGCAGTGAGTAGAGCACCGGCCCTGGAGTCAGGAGTACCTGAGTTCAAATCCGGCCTCAGACACTTAACACAACACAAAAAGCTAGCCATGTGACCTTGGGCAAGTCACTTAACCCCAAACTGCCCTCCAAAAAAAAAAAAAGCAAAAAAAAATATTCAGAAGTGAATACAAGAATATCAGTGGCCAACTGGATAAATATTTTAATGGTTCTTTTCTTTTGGAAAAAGAATTACTTCAGAGTGGTATGAAAATGCACTCTGAGCTTCTCGAAAGAGAATAAACCTAAGAACATTTCTAATGTTAAGACGATAATAAAACCATTGAGTTTTCCTCTTACAATTGAAGCATGCAACTTGGATAATGAGGGTCCATCTACATACAGTCTACTGCATACTTTTAGCATGTTATTCTATTTCCACAGCAGCATTGTTCTATTGCAATGTGCTTGAACTTACTTTGAGATGAATAAAAAACCTGAGCTCAGTGGCCTAAAACTGGTAAATGTTGTAATAATGCAAATTATTTTGGGGTCATGATCTGCCCACAGTTCTCTGTGTATTTCTGTTAATGTGTCCTAAAATGATATTTGGAAAAGTCCAAGATAATAGTACATGAAATATTAAACAGTTTCAAAAGATTCTATGCAGGAAAGAGGATGATTTGTACTTTTTTTATAGAGTGGAAAGATCAACTAACTGAAAAGTGAGCTTCAAAGAATAATGCAGGTCAGGCCTACTTGAGATGAGGAAAGTGAAGTTCATAAAAGTTAAATTAATCACCTAAACTAGTAAGTGGCCAAGCCAGGACTTGAACTTGGATTCCTAATCCAGAGCTGTTTACCCTATGTGACCTTTATTCTTGTAGATTTTCAAGTATACTGCACACCTTTACCTTAGGAAGGTCACTTCAACCAAAGTGATTATTATTGATTCCATGATCAGGAATAATAGTTTTCTTGAAGTTAGAAAAACAGGAAGAAGACTAATAATCACTACTATGAAGAAAAAATGCTTGCCATGGGAAAGCCAGTGTAAAGACTGGAATACTGAAGACTGATGAAAAGGAATTTTTACTGATCAAACTAATTTTTTATTTAGGATCAAACCATGTCAAAACCATTGTCTAAAGAAATCCATGTGAGCATGTAAAATCTGGGAGTCTTCAACAGATTGTAAAAAAATTGTATCTCAGAAAAAATGGGGCTGGGGTGAAATGTTTTATGTCCACTGAGTCCAGAAGTTTCTGTCCCATGGAGGGAATTATAAACTTTAATAAATATACTAACATATTTATTCCAAAATTATAGAAATTCCCAAATGGAGATGGAATTCTGCTGCATGATCTAGCACTGTTTCTTTTGTCATAAGAGGTAATTGACTTATTTGGGAGATGGAGATAAACATGCCTCAGTGGCCTGAGGACTTGCTTGATTGAAATCCCAATGGGAAAAAAAATATGGGAGTAGGGAGGGAAAATAAATGTATGTTAATTGAAATAAAAGGTTTTTTTTAAGAAAATGTATGCAAATACAGCCCTGGCCCTGGAGTCAGAAGGACCTGAGTTCAAATCTGACATGAGACACTCAACACAGCCCTGTGACCTTGGGCAAGTCACTTAACCCTAATTGCCCTCCAAAAAGCAAAAAATAAAAAATAAAAATAATTTATGGGCTATAAGATAAGCCTTGGGGAAAAATGTACTATTTTTGAAAGATATACTTAATGTCATATAACTAAAATATGATTTTATGATTGGGGATCAAAGAATAAAATATCATGAATTCAGTGACAAGTTGTGTAAAACAAATGGCAGTACCACGAAGTGGATATATTGCTATCAAAAGTAAAGATATGAAAAATTCCAGGTTTACTGCATAATTTAATAGTTTTAAATATTTTACTTTGTACCAGTTAATTGTACCAGCTACTGTGGTGGGCATTCAATAAAAATTTGTGAATATTTTATTAAAACAAAAATAATACTAAAACAAAAGTAAATGTGCTTCCAATGAATGATTGAACCTGGATATAAGTGGAAGAAAAATGAAAGCATTATGAGTCCCTAAATTCAAAGGAATGTCTGAACAAGAAAATAGTTTGAAAAACATTAATGGATAAATCCAAAGCTTAACTACTTATATACAGATAAACATATATGGCTCTTTTAAAACCAGACTTATTTATCTGACACTCATACTCTCACCATTTCTATACCAACTCCAAAAGTATTCTTATTTGCAGAAACAGGGTACCTCTTAAATACCATTTTGGTCTAAATGGCCTCTCAACTACCACTGGCCAGAGCTCCATTTCCAGTTCCATCCAAGACTCATGGAAGGGAATAGGTACTTATGTTGGAGTCAGAGGACCTGAATTCAAATTGCAATTTTTATATTTACTATTTGACCCAAGCCAAGATACAACCTCTCTGAGTCTCAGCTTCCCATACTGTAAGATGAAAGGTTGGACTGGACAATTTGCAGAAGTCTGTTTAAGCTCTAGATTTACAATTGTCACTCAAATTTGTGAGTCCTTTATCCTGTACAAAGAGAGCAATGCCAAAATACAGAACTCAATAGAAGAAAGAAAAACTTCTACTCCTAAAAGAATTGTATCTGTCTTCAATTTTGTCATGGGGAAGCATTTTTTCTTTAAGGTCAAGAGTGTACTGATTTAACTATTCTGCTTCTAACATTATAGCAATATTCATCATGTATCATGTTATTAGAAAGTCATAGGTCAATATTTTGGGTCAAAATGTAAGTATAATATTCATTTTAAAAGCACCAGCATTACTTTCCTCTTCTTTGAACAAAAAATAATTTTACAACTTTTCTTCTTTTTATTATGAGCTTAACTAACATTAACAAACAGATATTTCTATAGACAAAGAACCAAAAGTAACTGCATGTGAAACCAGAAATCTCTATTACTTATTACTTAATGTGTGTGTGTTACAGTTAATATGAAAGTTATAGTTAATGGTAAAGTTTGAACAGGGCCCTGATTGTCTGTGTCTTCTTCTGAACTTCCTTGTGGACATTTAAAAATGTTTCCTTGCTACTCTTTTTTTTTCTTTTATTTTTTTTCTACCACCTCAGATAAAAGCCCTCTTTTGCTAGAAGGGGGCAGCTAGGTGGTACAGTGGATAGAGTGTTAGGCCTGGAGTCAGAAAGACTCATCTTTCTAAATTGAAATCTGATCTCAGACACTTACAAACTGTGTGACCCTGGACAAGTCACATAACCCTGTTTACCTCAAATTTCCTCATCTGTAAAATAATCTGGAAAAGGAAATGGAAAACTACTCTAGAAGTTCTCCCAAGGAAACCTTAAATGAGGTCACAAAGAGTCAGATATATGGGGAAGTTAGGTGGCACAGTGAATAGAGCACCAAGTATGGAGTCAGGAAGACCCAAATTCAAATCTGACACCAGACACTTAACACTTAATAGCTGTGTGACCTTGGGCAAGTCACTTAACCCTAATTGCCTTTCCATGCCCCCCAAAAGAAATGTATGTCTCATTCTGCACATCTAGTCAATCACCTGATAAGATGTGGGAAGCAAAGTTCATCTTCAGTCTTCTAGTCTTGATCATTATATATCAATCAGGGTTCTTAAGTGAGCCAAAGATTTTTTTCCCTTCAAATTACTGTGGCTTTTGTATAAATTATTCTCCTGGTTCTCCTCATTACACTGTGCTTCAATTAATACAGATTTTCCTAGGTTTAACAGGTTTTCCTTCCATCATTTCTTATAGAGCAAAAATATTCCATTCCAATCACATACCATGATTTATTCAGCCATTCCCTATCTGATAGGTATCTGCTTTGTTTCTATTCCTTCCCTACATCAAAAATATTTTGATGTAGCAAAGAAGTATTTTAAATATTTTTGTACATGTCCTTTCTGGGGAAAATCTTTAATGCAACTTATCTAACTAAAACAAAAAATCCTGAAACAAAGTCTCAAACTCTATTCTGAGCAAAAATTCTTCCCTACTTAAAGACGGAAGTCCAATCAACTTTTATTCTATGGCACTATAAGCCAGTTAAGAGCATTCTGAGACCTAGGTCTATAGCCAAGTGCTTTCAAATTCTTTAGCCTCTCTGGAAGGTGATTTAGCACTGCTGAATTCAAGAAAATGGTAACTTTTCAAGGTCAGACACAAGTCAATGGAAGGCACCATATAGACCTAGAATGAACTTTGGATGCCATACAGCCTGAATCCTTAATTTTATAGATTAGGAAACTGAAGCCTAGGAAGACTAAGGAAGGATCAGGGGTTCCACTGCTTCTTACTTATGTGACCCTGATCAAGTCATTTGACAAGTCCCTCTGAGCTTCTAATTAATCTCTCTTCTGTAACATGAAGGGGTTAAGCCAAATGGCCTCTATACAGTTCCTTCCACATAGCTGTGTCCCTGGGCAAGTTACTAAACTACTCTCATATGAAATTTCCTAATCTGGAAAATGGAGACAATAATAAAACCTACATCATAGGGTTGTTGCGGCAATCAAATGAGAACATATTTCAATGTTTTGTGAATTTAAAAGAGCATGACAATGCTAGAAATTAGCATTAATTAGCTAATAATTGGTAATGCTATCTCCAATTGTTAGGAAGTTTTTCCTTATATTAATTCATCCCAAATCTGGCTCTGCAATTTTCATTCAGTGTGATTATTTCTGTATTCTAGTGCTAAACAGAACAAGCCTAATCCTTCTTCTGCAACAGAACTCTTCAAATGTTTTATAACTTCTGTCTCCCTCTTTTGCCATTTCTCCTTCTCTTCTCCAAACTAAACATCTTCAGTGCCTTTAAATGATCCATCGACAGTATGAAATCCAGATCCCTCACCATCCTGGTTGCCTTCATCAGAATTCCCTCCAGCTTAATAATGTCCCCTATAAAATGTGATGATCCAAATTAGTTTGGCATCACCCTAGCCTAAATATAATCCCTATGGTTAACATGATGCCCAGTTTGGATAGTATTTGAACTCAGGTATAATTACACAGGATCTTAGATCCAATTAATTTGCTTCTATGTCACCATGGGAGTATTAACATGTGAAATACATTAAAAAAAAAGAGAGCAAGTGCCCATGGGAGGCTTTTTAGCCAGACTGACCTACTTGTGACTCACACACAAGATTCTAATCTCCCATTTCTACGTCTTTGTTGTTCCCTACTCCTAGAATACATTCCCTCCTCGCCTTTACCTCTTTAAATCTCTAGCTTCCTTCAAAGCTTAGATCTAGTGTTACCTCCTATATGCAGTCTTTCTTTTTTTCAGGATTTATTTATTTAATTTAGTTTTCACATTCATTTTTACAAAATTTTGAGTTCCACATTTTCTCATCTCTCTCCTGCTCCCACCCCAAGATGGCAAGCATACTGATTACCCCTTCCCCAGTCTATCCTCTCTTCTATCGATTCCATCCACCACTTACTACTTTCCCCAGGTATATTTTATTTCCTGATTCCATGTAAAAGCAATTTTTTAACATTTATTTTCAAGACTTTGAGTTCCAGATTCTCTTTCTTCTTCCCTCCTCACCCATCCCCATTGAGAAAACAAGCAATTCAGTATAGATTATATATGTGTCATAATGCAAAACATTTCCATAGTAGTAATGTTGTGAAAGACTAACTATATTTCCCTCCATCCTATCCCACCCCTCATTTATTCTATTTTCTCCTTTGACCCTGTCCCTATTCAACAGTGTTTGCTTCTGACTACTCTCTGCTCCAATGTGCCCTGCCTTCTATTATCCCACTCTCTTATTCCCCTTTTCCCTGATTTCCTCTGGGGTAAGATATCCAATTGAGTGTGTATGCTTTTCCCTTCTTAAGCCAAGTCCAATAAGAGTAAGGTTGACTTATTCCCTTTCACCTCCCTGCTCTTCCCCTTCATTATAACAGCTTTCTCTAGTATGAGGTCTTTCTTGCTCATCCCAGCGCCTAGTACCTAGTGATTCCCTCCAAAATTACCTTGTATGCACATGAATTTCTGTTTTTCCCTCATTAGAAAGTAAAGTCCTCGAGGGCAGAGACTGTTTCTCTTTATCTTTTGTTTGTTTTCTTCTTTGCATCCTTTGTGCTTAGCACAGTAAGTGCTTAATAATTTCTTACCTAGCACACAGTAGGTGCTTTATTAATGCTCAACGATAGACTGATTTTATAAATACCTTTGGTTTCAAAGGGAAAGAATAGCATGTCTGCCTTAGCCTCTTGTCATGGCCTCAGCACCTAGAAATGGATATGACAGATACATGTAGAGGGGAACCATATACCATTACCCTCAACTCTTCCCTCATAGGATTCAAAAGCTCAGGAAGGAAGGCACATTCTGGTGTATGTCTTCTATTTGCACATGTGAATTAAAAACTGTGGCTAAGACCCTTGATGACAATAATCCAGAATAAACTTAGCTATATGGCATTTTCAAACTCTTGGCTCAACACTTCTGATAATGAAACACAGATGGAGAAAACAGCTCATAACCTATAGCCTTGGGGAAAGAGCTAAACAAAGGTTCATGATTAAATCCTGTAATATTGTTCCCTTTCCACTTTTCAGAAGCATAACCATATAAAGTATTATTTTGCAGTTGAATTACATGGATTAATTTCTCACATAGGAATGAGAGCAGGAAGGAACTATATAGAGGTCACTTGGGAATCCCTTCATCTTACAGAAGAAGAAAGTTCAGATAAGTTAGACGATTTGCCCAGGGTCAAACAGGTTGGAAGAAATGGAGCGAAGACTCAAATTCAGATCCTCTGACTCCAAATACAGCACATTGCCTTCAAAGCAATGGAAACTTATGCTATCTCCAATAAGATAATTTACATCTTTTAATTATTAAGACACCCACAGGCCCAATTATGCTTCTTACTACCAACCACAAGTTAGGTGAACCTTTAATAATATTGATATTTCAAGCGACCTGGGATCTCGCTCATGAGAGTGCTCCCTTTAACAAAGCAGATTATAAACCATCCATACCTTCTCATTCTGACTCAAACTATTAAATTACATTGATGATGTGAGAGTTGGGAGAGCTGGTACAGATCTGAAAGAATTCATTTAGATCTTCTCTTTAGCCAATGGGAGCTTTATTGACACAGAAACATAAAGATCTGAGATTTAGCAAGTAGCTAAACCAAAGCACTGATATAGGAAAAGGACCAGACTAATATAGACAGAAAGCTATACAGCCTTTACAGGTGGTATAATAATAAATAATAAAGCTATACAGCTATACAGGTGGTATAATTTTTAGGGTTTCTAATGGTGGTTAGAAATTTAGGGACAGAATGAGTAAGACAGATGACACAATATAAGGGAGACAGGGGAAATTTTATGACCCAGGATGGGAGGAGACAAGGAATTCCATGGTCCAGGATAAGGGGAAAGTTTTATGGTATTCCAGAGGAAAGGGACTCTAGAGCCCTTTCAGGTTAGAGAATAAACTAGGAACTTCACAAAGGAAAAGCTTCACAAAGGCAAAGCAACCCTTAATATTTTTTTTTAATTCTTAGGGATCCACATCAAGATTATTTTAAAAATAGAGTGTAGCCCTGAGACTTAAGCTAGTGTTTTCATTAGGAGACAAATAATGGATTACCATTATCCTTTCCACACTGAGGAGGTTAGGGAGTGCCCCAACAATCTGGAAAATCCACGTAATTTTTTTGTGATTTAAATGATACAAGATACAAGAAACTCAAGATGCAAGGGTCACTACAAGAACATCATGAGATTTCATAAATATTGCCATAAATACACTTGACGTTCCCAAACCAGTGCATAAAATTGTGGTTCTTTTGCTACAAATTTATTTTAAGAAAAAAAATTGTATAGCTGCTCATTTATGTTATTAAATAGTAGAATACATACTATA
>CM053599.1:147391294-147436308 GCA_028646575.1 Pseudocheirus occidentalis
GCTTTCACAAAACTCCTCCAAAATTCCCATTTAATTTCTTATACTGACCCACAACATATCGAAACCGCAATGGGGAAGGTTGCAATGTAGAGATGATAACTGTACTTTCCTCTGATTGCCTGAATATTCTCTATAGAAGGTAAAATTTCAAATGCAATTTGACCAATTCCTCATCACACTGTAACTAAGTTTTGTTTATAAGTCTGGTGGATTATTTAATGTTTTTCCCCCTACAGAGCTAAAACCACTGGGAAAAAGAAACAGAAAAATGTAGGTCCTTATTGGTATTAGCATATCACCGCTCAGCTTTATGAGGATCTACAAATCCTACAATAGACTCATCAGTGCTGTAGTTAACTAAAATAACATGTGAAATGAAATAATAACCCAAGGGAACATTGACATCTCTGTAGTCACTCATTCTATGCTACTGTTGGGAGTCAGCAGAAACATCTGCTTTTTTTTTCTTTCCCCCAAGACTAGTTTTTTTTTTCATTCTGAATTTAAGCACCAAATAAAATGATCGTTTCCATTTGTAAATCTTGTAGGTAGAACTTTTCTTTTAAAGTAGATGATAAATTCAGTATATATCTTTCAAAGCTGCCTGTTTAAGATTCCTTCTATTTTTCTCATCTTGTTTTGTTTTGTTGAGGGAAAGGGACCCTATCTTAAACCCTCTTTCCATCCCAAATAACCTCTCTAAACAACAAAAAAGTAACCTTATAACCAATATTCATAGCCAAGGAAAACAAATTTCAACACTGGGACTAGTTTTTTATAGTCCAATAAACTGCCTGTTCTCTTTCTTTTTTTTTCTCCTCTTCCTTTCTCTGCAATTCCCCATAGTAAGAACATTTTCTTCCAGATTAGAAACCTTTTCTTTCCTAAATGATTGAAACCTCCCTAGCTGTTACTTCAGAGATGAGAAAACAATCAGACTTCTGAGGGCAGGACTCTACCCCATAAAACACCTGTTGTAAACCTAATCCTTGACCTGCTTGACCCCAAAGCTTCCTGATACCCTTAAGCATACAGTAAAAATGGATATCCCACATCCCTGCCCCCCTTCAGTCCTGGGCAAAGATTGGAATAACTCTCTGCTAAATCCTGGGCAGTCTCTCCCAAGACCATATTGATCTCCTTGCTCTTGCCATAGCCTGAAAACACTGTACTTCACACTCTATGGTGGCATTCACTATATCTCTTTCATATTCTGTCCTTTCTCAGTCCTGCTTTGGAGTTGTCAGTCTTGGTTACCCTAGATTTGAAGTGTCAGTCCCAACCCAGATATACACATGTACATGTGTGAATGTATACATATAAAATCAGCAGACTGCCCCTATACTCTTTTCCTTGTTGCCTTTGCTTCTCCCTCCATGTTCCCTTGATGACTCTAGCAAAGCCGTTTCTTTGATACTCAAAACAAAAGAGCCTGTTTAATTTATCATTGACTTGTTCATTTAGTTTTCTGCAAAGTTCTTTTAGTTTCAGGAATGGATTCAAGCATTCTGAATGGAAAGAATCCAGGCAAAGATTTATTTACCCTCCCTAGATGCCAATATTGATGTTGCAGCAGCAATATTTTAGAGACTTTTGGTAGTGCTCAATGTTTTGGTGTTATTAATTATTAGAGCACATTGTTTTCTCTGCAAGGCAGTAGTTTCTCTCTATACTTGTAGACATTCTTAAAAGGAATGATGATTTCCACACAGCTATGAGATAGTTTAGAGAGGAATCAAAATTCAAGGCATGAGTCCTTCCCCCTCACTTCCATCAAACATAGTATTAGGGAGCAGAACACTTTTAGGAAGGGGTCATTCAGTTACTCACACCCTTATGATGTGGATACAAAGGTGCCCTAAAGGTTCACTTGCCTATTTCCTGGTTTGTCCTTTAAGGGCACCCTAAAGTACAGAAGTGTCGAAAGGGTTGAGTTGCTCATTCCATTGTGTCCTAAAGTCTCTTCCCTTATCCTGAAATGCCATAAAACTTCTCCTTTGTCCTGGACCATGGAATTCCTTATCTCTCTCCATCCTGGGTCATAAAATTTCCCCTGTCTCCCTTACCTCGTGTCATCCATCTTCCTCATCCTGTCCCTAAATCTCTAACCCCCATTAGAAACCCTAAAAATTACACCACCATCCTATAAGCAGTATAGCTTTCTGGCTATAGAAGTCTCATCCTTGTTCTATATCTAAGTCTCAGGCCCACATGCTTTTGCATTAGTAAAGCTACCACTGGCTAAAGAGAAGGTCTAACTGAATTCTTTCGAAAGCCTGAACCAGCTCTCTGTGTAGGGTATGGGGATCCCCAAAATCCCCTGCCCAAGAAAAATCAAAAGTCATAGGTATCTTGAGGAAGGAACAGGAAGTTCTATTCTCTTCCTCTGTGGGAAGAGGGTGGTTGTCTCCTTCTTGATCCCCTGTCTTTATGGAACTAAGTATAGAATGGTTGTAAAATGCTAGTACAGATAATGCTATATACAATATAACAACAACACTAATCAGCAACAATAATAATTGGAATTGCTGTTGTCTTTGAGTTGTTTTAGCTGTGTCCAATTTGTCATGATCCCATTTGGGATTTTCTTGGGAAAGATACTGGAATGGTTTGCCATTCCCTTCTCCAGCTCATTTTACAGATGAGGAAACTGAGGCAAATGGGGTTAAAAGACTTGCCCAGGGCCACACAGCTAATAGGTATCTGAGGCCAGATTTGAATTTAGGAAGATGAGTCTTTCTGACTCCAGACCGGGTTCTCTAGCCACTGTGCCACCTGGCTGCTTTAATAAGAAGAGTCAGTATTAATTCCAAAAGACTAAAGATGGAAAATACTATCCACATCCCAAGAAAGAACTATGGAGTCTGAATGCAGATCGAAGCATACAATTTTTTCTCTCTCTTTTTTCTTTCTTGTGGTTATTCCCTTTGGTTCTGATTCCTCTTTACAACATGACCAGTACAGAAATATGTTTAATATGATTGTACATGTATAGCCTATATCCAAATTGTGTACCATCTTGGGGAAGGTGCAGAGAGGGAAAGATTTAGAACTTAAAATCTTATAAAAGTGAATGCTGAAAACTAAAAATAAATAAGTTTAAAAAATAACATTGTTTCTTAAAAAAAGAATTAGTAGTATTAAAATAGTGATTTGGGGGTTGCAAAATGATTTACAAAAGTTACCTAATTTAATCTCACCGATTACATGATAAATGCATTACAATTTTGTTAAATATTTGTTTCAAAGTTTTCCTTATGCTACAGAGCATCCCTAAATAATTCTAGAAAGAAATCTCACTCACTTTCTCCCATGATGAGCATAGATTTCATAAGCAAAGTCTAATTAAGTGTTTGAGGACTTACTTAATGATGTGGCCCAAAATAGTAGAGGAGAAGGATCTTAAGAGCCCATAGAGCAGAGGTTCTCAACCTGTGGGTCACAACCCCTTTGGGGGTCAAATGATCCTTTCACAGGGTCACCTAAGACCATCAGAAAACACTTATTTCCGATGGTCTTAGGAACTGAGACACCACGCCTCTGTCCATCTCCAGGTGAGTCTGCCCACATGCAGATATGCCCACATACCAGTATTAAAGGGTCGTAGCATTAGGAAGGTTGAGAACTGCTACCATAAAGGATGAGCATTTCACACTCTCCTCAGACTTGGGTGGGAAAACTCCCTTGCAACAGTTCTTACTTATACCATCTGCCATTTGTTCAGTTGTATCTGACTCTTAATGACCCCATTTGGGGTTTTTCTTGGCAAAGATACTGGAGTGGTTTGTCACTTCCTTATCCAGATCATTTTTCAGGTGAGGAAACTGAGATCAGCAGAGGTAAATGACATGGCTAGGACCACCCAGCTAGTGTCTGAGGTCAGATTTGAACTCAGCAAGATGAATCTCCCTAACTTCAGCCCCAGCACTCTATCCACTGTGCCACCTACCTGCCCACCATATGCCATAGTTGAGGCCAGTTCAGAATCTATGGTAGGTCGAGATCAGTGGTGAAGGCAGGGATATACTGCTGATGTGGACACAAAGGTGCCCTAAGGGTAAAAAATAATACTAAAGGTTGCTTTTTCCGTGCCTTGGGAGGCCCTCCTGAGTCTGAAGGCACCCTAAAGTAAGATAAAACTTCCCCTGTATCCTGGACCATCAAAATTCATTGTCTTCCCCCCCGCATCCTGGGTCATAAAATTTCCCCTGCCTCTTTTATCTTTTGTCAAACATCTTCCTCATTCTATCCCTAAATCTCCAGCCCCCATTAGAAACCCTAAAATTACATCACCATTCTATAGGCTGCGTAGCATTTTGGCTATGTAAGTCTGGTCCTTTTCCTATATCAGTGCCTTTTGTTTAGGTCCTTGCTAAATCTTAGGCCAGTATGCTTTTGCATCAATAAAGTTCCCATTGGCTAAAGAGAAGGTCTAAGTGAATTCTATCAAATCTGAACCAGCTCTCCTAACTCTGACCTCAACACTGCTGATGAGGTACAAGCTCTGGTAGCCCCCTTGAGCTCTCCTGGAATCTTTGAGGCTTTGGGAGCCCCTTGAGCTCTCCTGGAATCTTCCCACATAAGGCATTTGCCTGACGTCATAGGCCTTTCATTGGCTTAGCCCAAGTCTTTAGCCAGCCCTCTTGTCCAGCAATTTCCACCCTTGAGCCTCCTGTCCTACCCTTGAAATGGCCTAGCTCACCATTGTCTGTCAGCTCCAGGTAACCTTCCCACCTTTAATACTGGAGTCTGACCTCATCTGACTCCTGGAGACCCTCCCCAAACTCCTCCTCTAGACCACCCCCTAGATTCCTCCCTCAGCCTTTCTGTACATAAGACACCATCTTCCCTCCATGTGGTGTGAGAGCACCATAGAATGACCTAGCACAGACTTGCTCTGGCCTGCTCACCCAATGCAAGCCTGACAGATACTGAGGCTCCTTAAGAGTCTACCCAATATGGCAACCTTTACTTTTCTTTGGCTGAGAGAAGACTTGAGTCAATTTCATTCAGCAGGACCTGGCATGCTGATATTTTGGGGTCTCGAGCACCCCTGACCCTAGCCACATCACTGCTACAAGGTGCACAAACCCTTTCCTCTGGTTCAGAATACATTCAACCCAAGTCTGCCCTAGTCCCCTTTCTCCTTCTAATCCACTTCCATTACATTCTTTGGAACCCTTATTTATTGATAACAAATTCTCTTTCATCGTAGACATTGTCTTCTCACATTTGTTTCTTCTTTTGTTGCTCACTGAAACTGCTGTTTGTCCTTTGTTCTGGAGGAGGATGAATGACATTATGAGGGTAATGTACTGACTTGTCCATCAATTGGATTTAAGGGAGGCAGAGCTGGGCAAAGTCATTATCATCACTCTCTCCTCTATAGTTGATGAGATACAGGCTCTGGGAGCCCCTGGAGGTCTCCTTGAATCTTCCCACATAAGGCATTTGCCTGAGGCCATAGCTCCTGTCCCACCCTTGAAGTGGCCAGTCTCCAACACTGGGTGGGCTAGGCCACTTCAATGGCGGGACAGGAGGATCAAGGGTGGGAAATTGCTGGACAAGAGGGCTAGCTATAGACTTGGGCAGAGCCACAATGAAAGGCCTATGGCCTCAGGCAAATGCCTTATGTAGGAGAATTCCAGGAGAGCTCCAGGGTCTCCCAGAGCCTGTACCTCAAAAATTCAAGGGGACTCCCAGAGCCTGCACCTCATCAGTCATCAGAATCCAGTGGCAATGATGTGGAATACAGAGGTACCCTAAGGGTTAAAAATAACATTAAGGGTTGCTTTCTCAGTACCTAGGGAGGCCCTCCTGAGCCTGAGAGCATCCTAAAGTAAATTTCCCCCTTATCCTGGACCATTTGGAATACCATAAAACTTCCCCCTTATCTGGGACTAAAACCATCCTAGGTCATAAAATTTCCCTTGTCTCCCTTATTTTGTGTCATACATTTTCCTTATTCTGTCCCTAAATCTCCAACGCCCATTAGAAACCTTAAAATAACATCACCATCTGGGTAGCTATCTGTCTATATCAGTCTGGTCTTTTTTCCTATGTCAATGCCTTTGTTTAGCTCTTTGCTAAGTCTCAGACCCACATGTTTTTGCCTTAATAAAGCTCCCATTGGCTAAAGAAAAGGTCTAATTGAATTCTTTCAAAAACCTGAGCCAGTTCTCCCAAATCTGACCTCAGCAGCAAGACAATTCAAGAGGACTGGTAATGGCCCAGGTTTTATTCCATAAAGTAATTGTTCAGTTGTTCAATTATCCAATGTACTTGGGAAGGCTTCCTCTGATTTTTTAGAAGACTTCTTGGGTATCAGTGGAACACTCAGGCTATCACTCTTCACTCTTTGATTTAGTCATTCAATAAACACTTTGTATCAAGTACTGTGCTAAGTACCAGGGATACAAAAAAAAAAAAGGGCAAAAGAGCCTTTGCCCTCAATGAGTTTACAATCTAATTAATGGAAAGATAAGTGTAAAAGACAAGGATATGCTTTGATCTGCATTTGTGGAAAGATTACTCATAATAAAATAACAAATCAAACTAAAAGGGGCGGCTAGGTGGTGCAGTGAATAGAGCACTGGCCCTGGAGTCAGGAGTACCTGAGTTCAAATCCAGCCTCAGACACTTAACACAAAAAACTAGCCGTGTGACCTTGGGCAAGTCGCTTAACCCCAACTGCCCTCCAAAAAAAAAAAAAAGCAAATCAAACTAAAAGTAAACAAACAAGTCAATTAAAAGAAACAAAAATAAAAAATAAAATAAAAATAAAAAATAATAAAATAAAACCACAAATCCACTTTAGTCTTGCAGTTATTTACATGAAAAACTGATTTGACTGCCTTGAAAAATTCAAACTGCATTCACAAATGTAAGCTATCTATCCCAAGATTAAAAGTACAGATGTGACATTTAAGGCATGTCTCCTAAAGAATCTGGTTCCTTAGGACCACGAAGTTTTTATTCATAATGATCAGGGAAAGGACACCTAGAAAATCCATTTTCCAGATATTAGTTTTAAATATCACTGGCCTAGAAGAAGCAGGACAACAGAGAGCTTTTAAAGCTCATATGAGAATATAAAAGTTGACTAAAAAGGACCTAAATGAACAAATGAAAGATAGGGTTTTGGAAGCAAAATTCTGTGCCAGTTAGCAGTGGTTTTAGAGCAGGGTTTGAGAATTTCAGTCATTTGTGCCCAAAAAGAAACAATGTGAGATAGACACGGGTAGTGATTATTTTATTGTCTCTTTTGTCTCTGCTTATTAAAGCCATGGTTTATGAGATTAACAGATGAAGCAATGATACCATAGCACAAAGTTATTGTTTTTACTTTGCCTGGCTAATATCTCAAAAACTTAAGGGTTCTACTTGGTTCAGTTCATTTCAGAGGTAGAAGTAATGTCAGTACTACAGAAGACTGTGACCACAGCTTTTCGTAAGAACACAAAAAATAATGGATGGCTATGGGACAGTAGATATCCAAAAAAGGCTCTCTGCTGCCACGCAAACAATCCATGTAATGTTATTGGTAAACAGATAAATAAAACATTTATAAAGAGTATGAGACCTATGACCCCTCCCTCACTAAAAGAGTTGACGATCAGGTGTGAGGAAGAAAACATCTATAAAGCCTGGATGATGGAAACAGAGAATAGAGCACCAGGTACAGCAGAGGACAAGGTCTTGTAAGCTGTTTCCACAGCTTAATTCCTAAAGCTTCCATATTATATGTGAATATAACTGCAAAGCATATGCCTCCCATCCTCTCCCACCTTTAGCAAAATAATTACTTTCTTAATATAAAGAAGCATCTAAGTTTAATAGTCACACCTACTTGTATTCTCTAGGTGTAGTTTCATAAAGATAAGCTCCAACCCCTTCCTTTACCCACAGCAACACCCTTTTAAAAATTGTATTAAAAAACCTATGGCTTTGTCCACTGGTTAGCTAGCCTTAGTCAGAGCAGACTAGCCTGCTTGGTCATTACAGTTGACTTGCTAGTGGGACTAGGGAGCCCACCTGATTCTGCCCAAGGGGAGCCATGATCCAATCCTGTACCCCTGTAATTACAGACAGCTTCTGGAGGATAGCTTCATTCAGTCTTTCCCCAAACCATCCCTAGTCATAGGCATTTACTCCTGCCTTTACAATAAACAGCATGTATTGTGACTTCACTCCTGACTGAACCCTAGTTATGCACAACACTGGCACTTCATGTCATATTCTGACAAGGGCTTACTATGTTCTAGGTGTTGTTTGTTCCCAGTCCTGAGAATACAAATTCAAGCAAATAAAAATGTAGTCTCTATTCTCAAGAAGCTTACATTCTAATGGAGCATACATTCTAATTTCTGATTGCAGCAGCAAAATTTTGTGATATGGCGAAGACACTCTGGACAAAAACAGTATAACTTCAAACAGGAAGACCCAGAATCATTTAATATCAATTAAATAACCTCTATAAGGGTCAGACCCTGAACTAATCAACCAGAAGAGCCTGGACCTAAGCGTTTTTTAGTTTTCTGAGTAAACTCAGAGAATATCTCTTCCTATGTCAACAAGCCAGATGGGCCTGACTTTATGAGCATTATATTTAACACCAATTAAGAAAATTCCTTTCTCATACAATGATTAAACATTTATGGAGATCATAAATTTGAGTGACAAAGCCATCCTGAATTGGAATGGTTCTAAAATGTATTTAAGCCTTTTCATTCTTTTGTTCAGGCAGTCAGATATTACCTGACTCCATACATGTATATATTCGGCTAGCTTTAAGGGAATACACACTATGCATTGACATATCACCTAGCCTGTTTGCCTCCTTTACCAAACTTTCAGGTCGACAGCAGAATCTATAGTGAATATCCTTCTCATACAAAGAAGGACTAGAGAGATCTGATAAAATGGGCAACAGACAATTGAAAAAAAAATCTAACAGTTTTAACTGTTCACTCTACAAATAATCCCAAGAGGATAATCACTCTGCCCTGTTCAACTCTGACCAAGCCACTTAATATCCGTATGACCTTGGAAAAGTCATTCCCTATAGACATCAGTTTCTTCATTTGTAAAATGAGGGAATCATTCTAGATGGTCTTGAAAGCTCCTTCCAGTGCTAACATTTTGTGATTTTGTCCATTTGCACAAGCTTATATGTATGGCTAGTTAGCACAAGAAAGCTAGACAGAAGTTAAAAATTAAGTGACAATGTTAGAATCAATTTCTCATTCTCAGAATTTACTCAATAGCCTCACCTACTGTCTTCACTATTTAGATGTTCCTTTAACAAAAGTGAGAAAAAACGTGCTTTTTGATTGATCATGACAAATCATGTGAAGCCCATCCATCGGGAAAGAGGTAGAAAAATATAGTCCATTTCATTACATAATGAAATAAGAGACAAATTCTTAGTAGGAACTAAAATAAAAACTACTCCTCCAAATGAAAACTTTAATCTTGGAGCATGACAAAAGAAAAATGACAATGTAGTCAGTGAGTCATGAATTGTGTAATGCTTCTTTACTTGGAGGATCATTGCTTATACCCTGTGAGATCCTTCTAATTGTTGTTGGTTGGTTTTTGTTTGTTTGTTTGAATTTTAGCCAGAAGAAAGAATAGTTCTTCTTGTACACTAGCAGATTGTCATGCATTGAAAGCAAAGATTAGAATATTGTCCAAGGACAGTCAGCTGTATCCATGGTCTTCACAAAGAATGGTCAACTTGATTTTCAAGCCATTTGATTTCAGGGTTGTGATGTTAGCCTGTTGTGGGATATCCTAGCCTTTCCCACTCTAGTGCTCCAAGAAAAACCACACTGAAGTTGATATGTTGTGGGAGAATATACGATGGGAGGGAAAGAGTGATATGGTTGGAATCAACAGACTTAAGTTCAATTACCAGTTGTGCCCCAAACTTAGTGACCCTAGGCAAATCCCTTCCTATCATCTGACCTCCGTTTTTATATCTGTAAAAAGCAGAGGTTAAAGCCACCCAGTTATAAATTTCTGTGATTCTTTGGCTTCCTTCATCCAGAGAGGATATCAGCTGTCTCTACAGGGCTATGGAAATTCAGTGATGGCTGAACAGAATGCAAAAAGAAAATCTGACGTCAATGAGTATCCGGATGCAATTGATGATAGTGCAATGATCAAGAGAGATGCCAGTGATGACAATTGAACGTCCCTTTGCCTTCCCAGCCCCCTTCATATATTCTCAGGCATAGGATGACAAAGGGAAGTCCACGAGTCACATGGAGAGAGACTGTAGCCATGGTAATACGTTCAGAAGTTCCTTTCCCTCATTCCCTCCACTCCATCATCTCCACCTTTCACTTTCACAAAGTCAGTAGAAATATCAGCAGCAGTTGATGCCACCATGGGCTGCTCATGCAGAAGTTGAAATGATAACTGAGTACAGAGTATTATTTCCTCAACTCTAAACTTGTTGATTCTTAACTCAAAACCTTCCAATCACTCAATAAATTAAGAAGAGCCACCTCTGAATGAATGATGCTGCTGATGTTCAAATACACTGTTCCCTTTCAGAACAACATAGCCGCAAAACCCTACACTCAATTTTTATTGCCAAATGGGTTAGTGGAATAAAAAGTTTTATCCCCTGTGATGTACCTGAATTCAGAGAAGCAATGTGGCATGATGTCGCATTAGAATTCACAAGCTCATATGACGAAATACACAGAGACGTGGCCTTGGGGCCAGGAAGACCTGAAATACAGGGGTTCAATGAAGCTAGGCACTAACTTCTCATTGATCCAGGCAACTCTCTAGCATCATAACTTGTAGAGTGGTACTGATCTGCATGAGAAGCAGGAGTTTCCTCATCAGAGAATTAGTTCCTTACATTAGTGAAACCAGAGGTCCAGTCACAAACCCTGTGCCTGAATTATTTTGCTACTTTTACCAGGTAAAAGAAAATCCTTCACTTCTTGTTTTAAGCCAATGTGATTTGGCTAGACTTATCCTATGAGAATATGAGGCCTGTGATAACCTCCAGTGACTGAGAAGGTACCAGAGGTCTTTGTGATAGTGTCAAGAATCTGTAAGAAAGAGAAATGCTTCTCTGTGTTTTTGTTGTTATTGTTTGGTTTTTTGGTTTTGTCAGTTGAGACTTTTAAGCCCTGTATTTCTCAATCAATATTATTGTCAGCATTAATAGCATTATTTTGGAGTATGAAGGGAATCTATGCATGAATTATACCTACCTATTGATGACCAGAAAATTTGGAGACAAACAGGCTGGGTGATATACATTGTTGCATTTATTCCCTTAAAGCTAGACACAAGTAGCTTACTTGTATGCACAAGGAGTCAAAACTTAAGTTCTGACCGCCTGAACAAAAGAACAAGAAAGCTTAAATACATTTTAGAACCGCCCCAATTCAGGGTGACTGTGTCACTCAAACTTATGATCTCCATATGTTTACTAACCATATTGTGAGAAAGGAAGTTTCTTGATTGTAAATATAAATTGGCAAGACAAGAGACAAAGCAGGGTAAGTTTGGAATTTATGATATCAGGATGTCTGTGTTATTTTCCCCACATAGAGTGTCCCTAAAGATAAGAAAAATTCTACTATTCAGTCTTATCAGGTCTCTGGAGTTGCTGACACAGGAAAAGGCATTTTTAAAGCAAAACAAAGCAGTCTGTTTGATTAGTTCAGACTTTTACTCCTATTGAGATAAAAAAAAGATATTTAATTATTATCATTATTCATTGGGTTCCATTGGCAGTCAGGCCGAAATAAAACAAGCAGAAGTCAAGAAAACTATGGCAGGTACATTTTTTATAACAACATACATTTTACCAGTCTGTCAGTCAACAAGCATATATTAAATGCTTACTCTGAGGCTAAGTGCTGGGAATACAAAATAAGAAGCAGAAAGACAGTACTTAATCTAAGGGGGCTTACATTCTAACAGTGGAAGAAAACACATGAAAAGAAACTGGAGAACAGAGCAGGGAATGGGGGGGGACAAGAAGGCACCAAACATGGGGCCATGGTAGAGAAACTCTGGCATGCAGCCTGGAGAGGACTGCCTGGGCACCCTTCTTAAATAACGGTACATGTTGGAGCCATCCAATTAGAGGCAGAGACTAAGGACAACTCTGGAATTTAATCTTTATTAACTTTGTCAGGCTATCAGGAAACCTTAGCTACATGTGTAATGCCATACTTAAAAGGTAGCCAGATCCCAAATCTTGACATAACATTATCTAATACCAACAGTAAGAGATAAAATTTATATAATTTCATACCTTACATAGCTTAAGTATCTTGACACTATTTCAATTCCATCTTTTAGCAAAGTAACTACTTGAACTGTCTTTTCTTGTTAGGAGAAAGGATCTTATTATTACTTAATGTTTTAGATTTATGGAAAAGCAAACATTCCTTTTTTAAGGTTGTCAAAGAATCACAAAATTAAGGAAATGAAGGAACTTTGGGGAATATCTATTTTGCCCTTCTCATTTTATAGATGAAGAAGTGAAAGCCTGGACAAAATAAAATGACTTTCCCATAGTTCCATTGCTAGATAGTGATAATTGGGACGAGAACCTGGGTCTTCTGACCCTCATTCAATCTTTTTTTCCCATCCCTTGTGACCTGAGTGCTTTTACTTTGGAAAATGAAAAACTACTTCAAAATCATATCTTTGTTTTGGGAGACCAGACCATGAGACCAGAGCAATATAAGGAGGTATGTTCCCACTCAACATAAGGAAAAAGTTCTTAATCATTAGAGCTATTTCAAAATGGAATGGACTCTTGCAATAGGTAGTGTGTTCTCTTATTAATAAAGATTTTCTATCAGTGACTGGCTGATCATTTGTTGGGTTGTGGTTAAAGGGGATTGCAGGTTGGGTGCTGGTTGGACTATATGATCTCTGAGTTGTGTTCTGATTATTTTTTAAAGACTATGATTCCAACCTGAATTATTTTCCCTGAATGAGAGAATAAATAAAATAGCAACAATTTATTCCAGCAATTCAATTCAGTCTGTTCCCTTAGCTTCTTAAAATTCTCCTTCCTTACTAATTTAAATAAAAAGACAAAAAATGACTCCAGTTTACTTGTACTTTGAGAATCTTTTTCTACAAAAGCTGTGTCTGAAAATCATTTTGGCATACTAAGTTTTGCACTGATTTAGTGGTTCTACTCTAAACCTGAAGAAAGATTGAATTAATTAAAAGGTCTGGAAAGTATAATGATCAAATCTCCTCACTTGGAGCACAACACGAGAAGCTTGCTTAGGAGAGACTTGTTTTTCAGGAAGGTCTACACCTTTGGTTACTTTGTAATTAGGCAGTGGGTCACAAAAGTTGTGATGTTCTCTTACCCTGGAGAATGCTATATATACCTCTGAGGTAAGGTTTTGCTTTGGGGGTCACTCATGGAAAGAGTTGTGTGATTTGGCCACATGAGACTCTGGGCACTCTTTGAGCCCCCTGGCTTTGAAAACCCAGGGGTTGGTGTATCTCTCTCTGGTTACTGACTAGGTATGGATATAATGTGGTCAGACAACTAGAAGCCCTCTCTGTTGGTCTATTGAATGGTGTTTTTCTTCTGTCTGTATTTTTTGTCTGCTTGTAATTTCTGTTTGTATTTTCTGAAGTTCAGGGTGCTAACTTTTTCCCCTGAACTAAGTGAATGATATATACGTTTGACTAAAGTAAGATCGTTAAACACATTTCATTTGCTTTCCATTAGAAAAGGAGATCTAAGAACCTGTGCTAGCAGCCATCCTGGGTATGCTAGGGTACTTACTGCTACATATGCCCCCTTGATTAGGTATATTAACCTAAGGATAAGGATGTGAGTTCATAATTATATGTAACTCCCTGACTTGGAGACACATTTTATCAATGCATATTGCACTTTTTCTGCAATTTGTTTTCTTAGAAAGTTGCCTACTGCACTGAGAGATTAAGTGACTGCCATGGGTCACACAACCATTATGTGTTAGAGGAAAGACTTGAACTCAGGTCTCCCTGCTTTTGAGGTCACATCTATATCTACTATAACACACAATTTCTTACCTCCTAAGATAGAGCAAAGAATATAATATATATATATATATATATATATAAATATATAATATATATAATATAATTAATATAATATAATATAGTCTAATCCCATCCTATTATAAATGAAGAAACTGAGATCCAAATAAATTAAGTGATAGTTTGCACAACTCATTAGTGGCAGAGCTGGAAGTAGAATAAAGGCCTCAAGACTCCTCTTTGAGCACACTTCACATTAAACAAGGTTATCTTGATTAGTCAAAATTTTTTTTAATGGAAAGATGGGGAGAAAATTTGTAACTCAGATTAGTCAAAATTCTTGACATGATTTAACAGGAAGCATACTTGCCTGGAAGTCATAAGTCTCTTCTAATTCCAACTTTTCCATTAACTGCCTGATTTGAAGCAAGTAACTTAACCTCTCTGAAAGTTAGTTACTACATTTCTAAGATGAGAATAATAATACTTGTCCAGTTTGCCTAATAGGGTTGATATGAAGACCAAATTAAAATATATATATATATGTGAAAGCAATTTATACTGTGGATTAAAGGCATTTATTATTATTATTAATGTCACACATAGTAGGTACTCTGCTTTTCTTATGTGGATTGCCAGGCTGAGCATTTTTGAAGAGTAATAGATTTCAGTGAAGAGGCCCTATAATGTACTGGAACTTGGTACAATCAGTACAGAGTCATTCACAAACAAGATCCTATACAGAACATCATTCTTAACAGTAGCAAACATCCTTTGCAACACCACTGTTGTTCAGTCATTTTCAATCATGTCCAACCCTTCTTGACCCCACCTGGTGTTTTCTTGGCAAAGATACTGGAGTAGCTTGTCATTTCCTTTTCCAATTCATTTTATTCATAAGGAAACTGAGGTAAACAGGGTTAAGTGACTTGTCCAAGGTCACATAACAAGTAAGTGTTTGAGGCCAGATTTGACCTCAGGAAGATGAGTCTTCCTGACTCCAGGCCTAACATTCTAGCCAGGAACCATCTAGCTGACTACTGAAGCACCATAGAAGGTTCCTATACTATAGAACCCATATAGAGTGTTTATCACATACAGCATCTTTCGCTGAATCATTTGTATAAAATGTCTTATGTTCCCTACAAGACTGTGGGTGCCTTGAGGGCAGGGACCATGGTCCATCTTTGTGTCCTTTCACAATGCATAGGATGATGTTTTGTATATAGTAGAGGCTCCATAAATATTTGTTGAATGAATGATTAGGAAAGGTCAAGGCATGTTATTTCTAATACTGTCATTAACAAACCATTTTTTAAGAGAAAAAAATAGCACTTTAAGGGTGACAAACCAGTCAAAGAAGTTATTCCATTTACAAAGTACTTTAAGTAACAAAAATAGAAATGACCCAGAGAAGCATATAGACTAATTCCATTAGGAGTATTTCCTCCTTGATATGTTAATTTGTAGAGAAAATAGAATCACTAGCACAAAATAATGTTATAGCTGACAGGGACCTTGGAGATCACTCACTCCAGCACCTTTATTTTGCAGAGGAAAAAAATAAATATTTTTATTAATCTATTTCCCTTGATAGAACTTGAGAAGAATTCAAATGTGCACCCATAGAAATACAAATAGAATTGAGGGGAATAAAGACACATGTCTATCGACAATAAAATGTATGAAATAAGTGAGAATCCATAAGACATGGCAGCAGCTTAATCAAATTTGAGCAATAAGAGTTTATAGGCTTAGAATGACAGACTAGCTACATGCCTAGGGAGATCCCCCGAGACCTTCAACACTACCTGTTAGCTTGCCACAGCATGACCTAGTACAAATAGATCATTAAAATAGAGGAATGCTATAAGTGGGTGATTGCAAACAGAATGCTTTAAAAAGAGATTACATGCCCCACTGCACCTTAGTACCTACTCTCATTCTCCATCATCTAAATGAGGTGACAGGCTTTTTCACATTCTCTAGGGAAGGTCTGTTTCTAATTTCTCTTAATAGAACAAAGGTCCACTTGTAATTTTACATCCCCAGACAGATGCACAAAGTGGACCAAATCATAAGCTAATGCATCTATTAAAAAGACTAGGGTCACAAGAAGGGAGAAGTTATTATGGGCATTAACAACTCTAATGGTATGATCTGGCAAAAAAGTTTGAAAAATACTTTCTTCCTTCATGTGATTAATTTTGCCAATATGCAGCTCTTCCTACAAATTCCCAGGGATACAGGAATCATTCTTAGAGTTTCTTCTGGTGAGAATGATCTCTGCCCCTTGCCTTTCTTCTCTTCTCTCTCTTCATTATCAGAGCGAAACATCTTTTTTTCAAGAGATATAATCTTGAATATACTATATTGCTCTACTATAATGCCTCTTCCCAAACCTCCAATACCCCCATCCCACACGTCCACATCAATTTTATTATGTGATCATACTAATCAGTAACTATGAACAAACCTGTCAGAGTATACACATTAGAGAAATAAACACACACATTCTTACATGCACACACACATCCATATGTGAATACATGAAATATATATACATATATAATAATGGTAGCTAAACTGTAAATAGTGATTTAAGTTGTTTAAATTATTTTACATCTGTAATAGGTGCTGTTATCATCTGCATTTCATAGATGAAGAAACTGAGGCTGAGTGAGTTCAAGTGACTTGCCCAGATTTACATAGTTAAGATGTATCTGAGACAGAATTTGACTTTAGGTCTTCGCGATTCCAACACTATATACTATACAACCTAGCATTTAAATGTACATACACAGAAACACACACATGCACACACACGGATACACACACACATTATATCCACACATACATACACATACACTATACATACACTAATATATGTATAGTGTGTACATACTATATATGTATATACACATGCATATATATAATATATGCACATGTGTGTATGTTTTTATGTGTATCTCTTTGCCCAGGGTCACATAGGAAATATCTACAAGATATGATTTCAGGTGGTCTAGCTTGTAAGTCCAACGTGCTAGTTGCAATACCACCTAATTCTCTCTATATGTGTATATGTATACATATATCTATATGTGGCAAAGATGTATACATACTCATACACACATATATATACACATATACACACTGGGAACTTGGAGTTTTGAAGGCCTAGTTTAGATCATGCCTCAGATATTTCTTTTGTTTTCTTAGAGAAGTCATTTTAAGTCTCTAAAGTCTCAGTTTCCTCATCTATATGAATGGGGATAATAAGAGCACTGGTCCTGCACTGGCAGTCCCTATTCCTGTCCTAAGATATCTATATAGATATAGATCTCTCTCTCTCTCTCTCTCTCTCTCTCTCTCTCTTTCTCTCTCTCTCTCTCTCTCTCACTGGAGTGAAGGTGGGAGCTGGGGAGTTTGGCTACATTCAGGCAGCCATCTTAGCCCCAAAGTACTATCTGGAGGTTTTGAAAAGCTCAGAATTTAGAGGGTAACATACTTAGATATTTAAGTGGATCTATGATTTCATCAGTGAGTCAAGATTCTTTTTCAGGGCAGATCATATGAGACCTGGATCCCATGTGCTTCATTGTCTTTTCATTCCATCATTTCTTCATAAGGAATCAGCATACTGGAGGTTTTCTAACACACACACAAACACACACATTATCATTCTAAGTAGATGTTTTGAGAAACTAAACATATATTCTAATTATCTTGCTATTTCTCAAGACACTTTTCGAAGACATCTTTTGGAATTGTTCTGATTTTAATCACAAAATTACTTTACTCTCTTTTCAAAGTTTCCTAATGTAATTTTATATAGATAATATTTTCCTACTGTAAACCAATAGTGAAATTACTCTTGGAGGGATAAGGGTGCATTTAAGAAATGAGTCATCTAAAATAAGTCATTGAGAACAGTGGAAAAATTTGTAGTCAGAAGACCATAAGTCTAGAGTTATACAGTTCTATCATTTGATAGGAGAGGAAATGGAGGTCTAATGAGGCTAAAGAATTTGCCCAAGGTCACACAGAGAATAAACTTCAGAGGTGGGATGAGAGCCCACATCTTCCACATTGCCAAAAGTTACCCAGGGACAAGAAGTACCATAGTAGACAACATTAGGGAAAGGAGTGATGGGAAAAGGAGGTAAGTTCATTACATAGTGAGAATGAGACAAAAAAAGCTGGATAGTCCTAGCACAATGTTGATACCATGAAAATAATAATAAAAACAGAGGAAAGACTCCAGTGTGCTGATGAAGAAATGATGGAATAGAAAGACAAAGGAACACATGGGATCCAGGTGTTGTGATCTGCCCTGAAAAAGGGACTGTCCCCATTGATGAAATCATAGATCCACTTAGGTATCTAAGTATGTTACTCTCTAAGTTATTAACTTTTCAAAACCTACAGAAAGTACTTTGGGGCTAAGATGGCTGCCTGAATGTAGGCAGGCTCCCCACCTCCCACTTCTACTCCCGAAAAATCTTAAAAATTTACATCAGACAAAACAACGCTCAAGAAATCCAATGAGAAGTTATGATGATTTCTTCTACCCTAGCACTGAAGAAAAGATATCCAGAAGACTGTAAGCAATAGGACAAGGGGCCACTGGTAAAACCAGGGCCAGCTCAGACAACGAAATCCAACTTCTTAACCAGTGACTCTTGTAGCCAGCAAGGGTCAGCGACCAAAACTGCTTCACTGGAGGATGTCCCAAAAAAGCCCTTTTCCAAGGCAGATTCCTGGAAAAGCCTGAGAATCAGCAGCAACACACATCAGGGTGGCAGTGCTTAGACTGGGATAGTTCAGGTATCCAACATCTCAAGACACTCTGTCATGAGATGCCAAAAAGGGGCCTGAAGAACCAGTACTTCAAGATTTAAGGTGTCTAATTCTGGCAGGTGGAGATGGTGGTAAAACCCAGGGCACCCAGGGTGAGGCTAGACAAGGTCAACCATCTTATTCAAAAGTATAGCAGGAATTAGAGCCTGGCCTTGGCACAAAGCCCCAACTCAGAAACTAAAGCTGGAAAGACGAGTAAATCAAAGGGAACACAAGCAAATATAAATATCATTATAAATTTAAAGGTCCCCATAAAGGAGAAAATAAAGCAGCAGCTACAGAGACTCAAAATTAAAAAGTGAGCTGCAAGACTACTTAGAATAAATAAAGCAAAAGATTAAAAATGAAAGAAAAACTATTGAGTAAAGAGTTTGAAGAATAACTATCATAAAAATAAGGTGGTAAATCTTACCCACGTGACAGTATTCCTGAAAACTATAACATACCAATGTGTCAATGAATCCATAAGACATCCAGGGAAATTAGAATAAAAATGAAAGACAAAAATAAAAATCATAAAAAGAATAAAATGAAGTTTACCTTGGAAACACATCATGAAGAAAAACATTTTAAAAAACATTGGATTTCCCTGTAAACTAAGATAAAAAAGTTAGGACACTATATTTCAAGAAATAATAATGTAAATAGAGCACCAGCCCTGGAGTCAGGGGAACCTGAGTTCAAATCCAGCCTCAGATGCTTGACACACTTGCTAGCGGTGTGACTTTGGGCAGGTCGCTTAACCCCAATTGCCCTCCAAAAAGAAATCATAATGAAAATTGTCTAAGTTTATTAGAATCAGAGGACAAACCCAAAACAAAAACAGTTCACCGGTCCTATTTTGAAAGCAACACCTAAAGTGTCCTAGGAATATCATAGCCAAAATCTAGATCTCCCAGGCTAAAGAAAAGAAAAATACTGCAAACGTTTTAAAACAAAGTGACTTAAGTACCAATGGAGCACAGTTAGGATGTCACAAGAACTGGAAGCTTCTACTATCAGTGAGAGGAGATTTTGGAATAAAATATTCTAAAAGACAAGAAATAGACTTGTGGCCAAGAATAATGTACTTTGCAAAACTGAAATAATCCTAAAGAAGGTGGGGGGGATCTTTAATGTAATAGAAGACTTTCAAACATTTCTGATAAGAAAACCAGAGCTGGGCTGTAACTTTGAAATGGAAACATAGTCAAGAGGAACTGAAAAAGATACATTTGTTTGAACTATTGGACAATGATGTAGTGCTACTTTATGCTAGAATTCTAATAGAAGAAATAAATGTCCTTTCAGAACCTTACTAACTTCAAAAGTTACCAAAGGGGTTAAATAAATTGGTTGTACTCTGAGAGTCTGAAGAAGACAAAGCATAAATGAAACATACTAATATAAAAAGGAAAAAGGAAGAAGGCAGAATGTGTTATTTTTCATAACTGATATGCATGAGAAGAGCATGGAAGAAGGACTAGGGGGAGCAGGCATCAGATAAACCACCCTGTGATATGTAATGGATAAATTAGGGTTGAATACCCATAAGTAGTATTGTGCAGAAATATGGAGAGCTCAACAAACAGGGTGATGTGGTGTTTATAAGTAGGCTGATGGATAACCTTATGTTAAGTGCTTATTCCAGAGGTAGCAGAGTAGGGAAAAAGTCTGAAAGCTGCGTTCTCTTCTCAAGGATAACTAGGTGAAAGAAACTCAGGATAAATGAAGGGTTGGTAGCCTCTCCTTCCTAAAAAAAATTAAAGAAAGTAGTAGAACTGGGAGATTGTCTGCGATCACAAAGTATCACTGAGGGGATAATGCCTAGAGGCAGGCTCTCAAAGACAAGATACCTTCATAGCTAAGCAATGAACCATGTGAAGAAAATCAGCCTCATCACTTTATAGTTGAAACTCATTTTTGACCAAAACCAATAATTCTTAGTTTGATTTTCTACCTCATTGACCACACTGGGCTCTGAATGATTTTTTACTCTTTCAAAAATGAATCAAATGCACCTTCAAAGAACGAAATTTTGCTTCCGCAGAGTTTACTCAAAAGAATACACCAATGCCTTTGAAGATTCCTCCAAAAGAAGAGTTACACAAATGTTTCAAGCAATGGCACTATCATTAAAATAAGCTTCCAAAAATGATTCCTTTGAAGGTGAAAACATTCATTTCGTTGTGTAAATTCTTGCATGTTCGATTTCTTAAAAGGAGACAAATTATTTGAAATTAATATCTCCTAAAATAATTAACTCTTCTGTCCCTTTCATTTCCTCTCAGATACTGGTAAATCTAGAAGGAAAAAAAGGTAGCTTTTGCTATTTTTGTTCCAGATGAAAGACAGTTTTTAGCTGCATTTCCAGGAGAGATAATTCGAGAAATCTTCAGAAAATAAGGAAGGTACCTGTATTACTATTGACTAAATTTTCAAGTTTAAGAAGGTAAAGGTAACTGCAGGGAAACAAACTTGCATTTAGTTAATATAATAAATGGTTTCTTAGCAGCCAAGTAGAGAGATTGCCTCTGGGGATATATAATGTAGCAACACTTGTCTGGGAAGTAAACAAAACTAAAACAAGTATCTTTATTATATAGAATTTGTTCCCAACACTAATGGCCAACCTTACAACCAGTACTCCCCTTCTACTACTGCCATTATTCTTATTCCTTCTCCTATTAAAGAGGTAGTGGGTAGAAGCTAGATTTATATTAGGGAGTGCCTGGGTTCAAATCCTATCCCTAACATTTCCTAGCTGTGTGACCTTGGTCAAGTCTCTTAACTTTTGTGCATCTTTGTTGGGGGTGGGCAGACGTTTCTCAATTAACTTCTTAGAATTTGGGCGCTGAGTTATACAAGGGTTGAGTTCTTTTGGGGTCAAGAGAACCTCTACTCTGGTAGCTCCCCACAATGATGAAATCAAAAGTCTTTTGTATGATGATGTTGATGTTGATGATATTAATAATATTAATAACTACTAACATCTATAGAATACTTAGGAGCTGAAAAGCATCTTCCTCAGGTCAGACCTCTGAGGTATCATTGTCTCCATTTTATGGATGAAGAAAGGCATTCTACAAGTATTAATCAATATACATTTATTAAGTACCTATTATATGACAAGCCCTAAATGCTACTAATACAAAAAGAGACAGAACATAGCTCCTGTCCTCAAAGACCTTACAATCTAGCGGGGGAGATAACATGCAAACAAGTATACACAGGATAAATAAGAAATAATTAACAGAGGAAAGGCGATAGAATTAAGAGGGACTGGGGAAGACTTCCTGTAGAAGATGGGATTTTAGTTGAGGCTTCAAGGCAGCCAGTGAGATCTGTAGTTGGAGCAGTGGAGGAAGAGCATTCCAGGCTTGGGGAACATGTCAGAGAAAATGCGCGGAGTCAAAAGATGGAATCTCCTGTTTGTGGCACATCGAGGAGGCCAGTGACATTGGACTGAAGAGTACATGTCCAGGAGCAAAGTATAGGAAGACTAGAAATATAAGAGGGGGTTAGGTTATGAAGAGCTTTGGATACCAAATAGAACATTGTGTGTTTGATCTGGGAGGCAACAGGAAGACCCTGGAGTTTGAGAAGAAGGGTGACGTGATTAGACTTGCATTTTAGGAAAATCACTTTAGTGGCTGAATGGAAATGGTAGACTGAAGCGGGGAGAGACCTGAGGCAGGCAGACCCATCAACAAGCTAACTTCAGTAACTAAGGCATGAGGTGATAGGAGCCTGCGTTATAATGGTGGCAGGGTCCGAGGAGAGAAGGGGAATATTTGAAAGATGTTGCAAAGGTGAAATGGACAAGATGTGCACAAGGCTTGGCTAAAGCTTGGATTTGGGGGAGTGGGGTGATAGTTGAGGATGATTCCTAGGTTTGAGTGTGTGGGACTGGGAGGATGGTGTTGTTCTCTACAGTAATAGGGAAGTTGAGGGTATGGGGAGGGTTTTGAGAGAAAGATAATGAGTTTTGTAAATGTTGAATTTAAGATTTCTATTAGAGATTCAGTTCAAGATGTCCAAAAGGCAGTTGGAAATGGAAGACTAGAGGTCAAAGAGATTGGAGTAGGTTGGGTAGACAGACTTGAGCACCACCAAACACAGTAATTAAATCCATAAACTGATAACATCACCAAGAAATTTATTATAAAGGGAGAAGAGGGCCTAGGACAGAGCCCTATGGGACAACTAAGGTTAGAGGGTGTGATTGATCTGTAGGAGGATCCAGCAGAGGAGACAGAGAAGGACTGATAAGATATATTGGAAGAAAACCAGGAAAGAATGGCATCCCAAAAATCTAGAGAAGAGAGTATCAAGTAGGAGAGTGATCCATAGTGTGAAAGGCTGCAGAGAGGGCAAGGAAAATGAGAATTGAGAAAAGGCCATTGTATTTGCCAATTAAGAGATCACTGATAACTTTGGAGAAAACAGTTTTAGTGGAATAAGGTCAGAATTCAGATTGTAAGGGGTTAAGAAGAGAGCGAGAGAATAGAATTGGAGGTACCTAGTGTAGATGGCCTTTTTAAGGAGTTTAGCTACAAAGGCCTATGAACGTTTAATATACCAGTGAGGTTTCCTTGATTTCCTTGACTGACATACGATAGAATCACAGGACTTTAGACATAAAAGGTGTCTCAGAGATCAGTAAGGACAATCCTCTCATCTTAAAATGAAGAAATAAGCCTTCAGAGGCAAAGTGAGTTTTCCCCATCATCCCAGAGTGAGTTAATGACTGTGAGTTAAGAGCTGAGGCCAGGTTTCCCACTTCTTTGTCCAGTGCTCTAATACACTGCATTGCCTCAGCATCCCATAGTGTCATCAGTTCACTGACATGAGACCATGTGAATGCTGTATATATAATATGCAAGAAACTATGTATATAGTACATATATAATAAATACTATATATGTACAGATAAATATAGGTATATAAAAATGGAGTGATAGAAAGTGGGACTGGGTCTCATTTCACTGGATTTCATCCATAAACATAACTTTATCCAATACTCAAACCTACAAATATATCAATATTTTCTCCGTAAATTATAATTATACTATTAAAGAAAGTTATCTAGCACTAAGAAATGATGACTTGCCCAATGCCACAAGTAGTATGTGTCAAAGGGAGGATTTGAACCTAGGTCTTTTTATTGAGGTCCTTTTTTCTGTCTACTACACAATGCTGCCTCTAATTCAAGATGTACAGAAATTAAACATGAGGTAAACTTGGAGGGGAAGGCATGAGAACCTGAAAGTGGGAGGGCAGGAGAGGAAGATCAGATAAAACCTTTCAGGAGTAGGAGGGAAGAAGGAACATATTCTAAGTGTGGGGGAGAGTGTGTGGAAAGGCACAAAGGTAGAAGACTAAATTGTGTGTATGAGGAACAGTAACTAGATCAGTAAGGCTTCACCATGGAGTAGGGACCATGGAAGGGAGAAGAGTACCAATAGACTGGAAAGGTAGAAAGCGGTCAGAATATGAAAGTTTTAACTGCCAAAGAGAAATTTACATCTGATTCTAGAATTAGGGGAGAGGAGCGTAATATGATTAGATATGAGCTTTGAGAAAATCACTTTGCTGGCTGTATAGACAATGGATGGGTGTAGGGAGAGACTTGGCTTCAACAGTTATTAGCTGTGTGATGCTGGGTGTCATACTTCAACCTTTGAAGTTTCAGTTTCTTCATCTGTATCATAGAAATAATGATATTTTCACTTCAATGTGGCATAGTGGAAAGAACTTTGTTTCTGGAGTCAGAGAAGTGTGGTTCAAATTCTATCTTTGGACACCTCCTGTCTGTGTGTGACTTTGAACAAGTCCTATTGTTCATAATCTCCCCTGGCCTCAGTTTCCCTAGGAGTCAAATGAAGTCCCTTAAAGTTCAGATCTTTATTCCTATGATTCTACTTCACAGTTTCATAGAGAGGAAAGTACTGTATAAACTGGAAAGTTCCATGTAAATGTGAATTATTATTATTATAATTCTTACATTATTATAATCCTTGCCAACAACGATTATTTTATTATTGTCTTTGCTTTTCTGTTGCATATGATAATGTCTGGAATACAGTCAAACACATTGCTTAGTAAGTGCTTAATGAGATGAATTATATCAAATATATTCAGAAAGTTTTTCTGCATATGCAACAACTCTGCAGTATAGTGAGATAAGACAGTGGGCATAGAATATAGCAACTTTAAAAAACAAAAACAAAACCCGACTCTTCAAGATATCATTTATTCATTTATGTGATACATGCATGTATGCATCTGTCAGAGATCTAAAAGAGCGAGATGGCTTATAGATTCAAGTTTTTGCAAAGTTATTATTCAATTGTTTTCCCTTTACTTTCCTGGTATTGGCCCTTAGCATTGGATCCTAAATTTTCTGTTTGTTCAGATGCAAAGTAAAACCATTTCCCTCCCTTGTTTCATCAAATGATCTAATACATCTAGGCTTATCATTCTCAAAGAGTGGTGTGTGGTGACAAGAAACCTAGTATTAGGCTTATTTCTAGGGTCACTAAAGCAGAAATGACTAAAACCAGATGTGCTAATAGATCACATTATTGAACTGGAATTCTGATTGGATTTCCTTAATAGATTAGTTCTGTCTGTTAAGTTATTCTGTGTGGCTCTTTGAAGAAAAATGATTTTCTTTCTTCCAGGATAGTTATCTATATATACTATGCCACGGCTATCTCTCCAACCACACTTCTTATTATTCAGTTGTTTTAGTCATGTCTGACTCTTCATGACCCCATCTGAGGTTTTCTTAGCAAACATACTAGTGTGGTTTGCCAATTCCTTCTCCGGTTCATTTAACAGATGAGGAAACTGAGGCAAACAAGATTAAGTGACTTGCCCAGGGTCACATAGCTAATAAGTATCTGAGAGCAGATTTGAATTTAGAAAGATGAGTCTTGACTCCAAGCCCAGCACTCTATTCACTGAGTTACTTACCCCAAACTAACCATACTTTGAGCAGAACTTAAATTCATTAATGTATTCATTCTCGTGCTTGGCTAGAATGAAACCTCACAGAAACGAGTTGTAGGTATCCTATCGGAGGAATGAATATCACCTTCAAATATCAAATTTGATCACATTTCATTCCTTTTTCCCCCTGAAACTCATTTATTTAGAAAAAAGAGCCTTTTACCTACTATTTTCCATAAAGTAAGAGACTTTGAAGATAAGGCTTAGTACAAAGGTCAGATATTCATCTGGTGTCTAAAGAGAGAAAAGCATAACTCATTTTTTAAATGAATACCAAATGCAACAAAATCATTAGCTATGGAGAAAGGAACCTTTACAGCTATTCCCAGTGGATAAGTACTAAATATTGGTAGGATTATGTTGATATGAATCAAGCTATCAGAGAATTACAGAAAGTTCAAGGTGAAAGGTACCCATAAGATCAACATGTCTGACCCAACTTATTTGATAATGGTAATAAGGCTGGCATGACTACAACAACAGTCATAACAACAGTAATAGCTAGTGTGTATATAGATCTACTACGTGCCAAAGGTGTAGGGGGTGTTCGGAGGAGACTAGGACCTTTGGAGTGAGGGCTGTGGAGCCATTTTCAGGGCTGTATCTACTTTTGATGTTTAATTGATATTCCTCACTCTCACCTGTGGCTCCAAGAAGCCATAGCACACTCTGGTCATACCCGGTAAATCATTTTCGCACATAGGTTAAACCAGGTGGAAGTTAACCAAGTGGTCTTGGTGAGTTAGGGGGATGTCTGCCCCAAGCATGTGCAGACTTCCTTTGGTGGAATGGGTGAATGAGGAAAATTTATTCCAACAGTCATAAAGGTGGCTGAAGCAAGCGCTGTGGAGCAGCCAGAGCTTGGTTAGACATTGAAGTTGCCAAGGTCATCCATTGCATCTTTTTTGGGGAGGGGGAGATAGGGCAATTGGGGTTAAGTGACCTGCCCAAGGTCACACAGCTAATAAGTGTTAAATGTCTGAGGCCAGATTTGAACTCAGGTTCTCCTGACTCCAGGATTGGTGCTCTATTTACTGCACTACCTAGCTGTCCCCATCCATTGCACCTTGAGCCATCACCAGTCATCTTGACTGGACTGTGATGGCTCTGGAAGAGAGTATGAGGCCAACAACTCCATGCAAGTCTGCCTCACTTAAATCCAATTTACATGAGTCAAAAGACATCACCCATACCATTTTACCATTATACCTATCTCAAAGACCTGTGACATCAGGCGAAGCAACAGGTGAGGATACACTGGGAGCTGTAATCACAACCCTGCACATAGGTGACTCAGGTCACAGGGTCATTCTTCACTGGAAGCAGCAGTGGAATTTGGCAGCCCCTTGGATGTCTGAGCAAACTTTTAAAGACAACACCGCCCACTTTCTGGTGCAAAGAAGGGGATAGAAAAGGTGCCCTAAAAATTATCTGCTCACTCAACCTTGGCCTGATTACTGCAGCAGGCAGGGACCCATCCCTACAGTTAAAACACACAAAAAAATGTACAAAAACTTCTGCAAAGATGATGCCACTGACCATTAGTACATGGAATGGGTACACACTTATAGACAACACAAAATCCAGTACACCAGGAAGACCAACAGCTCTTGTTGCAAGAGAACTCAACAGATATTGCATTTAAATAGTAGCCCTGATTGAAACAAAACTGGCAGATCAAGGCCAGGTTACTGAAGTCAGATCTGGATATATGTTGGGTTTTTTTTTCTGGAGTGGCTGGAGTGAAGGAGAGCACCATGAAGTTGGTGTAGGTTTTGAAAACAAAACAAATCTAGTCAACAAACTTATATGCCTATGAAAAGGAGTGAATAACCAGCTCATGATAAAGTGATTTCCACTTACAGGAAAATGGCATGCCACCATCATTAGTACCTATGCTCCCACCATGATGAACTCTGAGGAGGTCAAAGAAAAATTTTATGAGGACCTGGAGATCCTTATCATAGATGTTCTAAAAGAGGACAAGTTTATAATTCTGGGTGACTTTAATGCCAGAGGAGGCTCAGGTCACCTGGCATGGCAGGGGATCCTTGGGAGGAATGAAGCAATAGAACAGCAATGGTCACTTACTACTGAAGACTTGTGCATCTCATGACCTTCTCATCACCAACACTGTCTTCCATTTACCTAAGCAAAGTAAAATGTTGTGGATGCATCCTTGCAGCAAACATTGGCATTTAATAGACTATGTGATTGTAAGAAGAAACAGGATGTAAGAGTGACAAAAGCAATGTATGGCACAGAGTGCTAGACTGATCATAGACTAGACATCCTCTCCAAGCTAAATATTCTCATTTGTCAGCCCCAAAGCAAAATGATTACCAGAAGAATTAAAGTCAACAGATTAGAGCACTTCTTTCAGTTGTTGTTAACTTGGAGGTAAAGTTGACCTGGCAATGGTGGAGCAGAAAAGGAACGGGCAGTTTTCAGAGACTTGGTGCACAGCACTGCATTTGCTCATCTGGATCTGAACAAACATCAAGACTGGTTTGATGAAAATGATGGAGAAATTCAGAAGCTACTAAATGAAAAATGAGAATTCCACAGGGTTTACTAGCAGGACAATTCATACATCATTAAGAAGGGAGCATTTAATTCCATCACAAGTAAAGTGTAAGTGAAGTTTAGAGAGAAGGAAGATTCAGTGCTAGTAAAAGGTCAGACAAAATTCAGTTTTATGCTGATAGTAACAATCCAAAGTGCTTTTAGGATGCCCTGAAGGCTATTTGTGGTCCAAAGATCTATGGTACAACTCAAGTACTCAGTTTGGAAGGGGCCACATTGAATAGTGATAGGAACAGGACCCTAGAGAGATGGGCTGAACACTTCCATGGTGTTCTCAAAAGACCATCATCAAAAAATTTGGAAGCCATTAACTGATGACCTCATTTTTAAGTCAGTCTGTCCCTAACCGAAGTTAGAATTGAAGAAGAGATTCTGAATGTCATTAGGATCCTTACATGTGGCAAAGCATTTGGTACTGATTCTATTCCAGACGAGATTTGCAAGGTAGGGGTTCCTCATACAAAAAGCTGGCTGAAATTTTCCAGGTTATATGGCAAGAGGAGGTCATCCCCTAGGAGTTCAAGGATGCCTCCACTGTCCCTTTCTATAAAAGTAAAGGAAATAGATTGTCCTGTGATTATCATGAGAGTGGGGGGGTGGGGCTTCTCTTACTCATTGCTAGCAATATTATTGCCAAAGACCTCCTTAATAGGTTGATCCTTCATCTGGAAGGTGGTCATCTACCTCAGAGCCAGTGTGGCTTCAGAAGGGACCAAGGAATCTTATCAGTATGGTTTTTGCTGAGCTAACAACTCCAGGAGAAATGCCTGTACAAAGGTCTGTACAAAATGTTCTTAGATCTGACCAAGGTCATTGATACTATCAGTCACAAGGACTTATGTCAAAATTTGGTTGCTCAGAGAAGTTCAAAGGTATTGTATGTCAGTTCTGGATGATGGATTGTACTCTCAAGATGTCCCAGTCACCAATGGGGTGAAACAAGGCTGTATTCTTGCTCCCATTCTTTTTCACATGATGTTTTCAGTCATGCTGTCAACTGCCTTCAATGAGGATGAACATGGCATTAAGGTCAGCTACCACAATGATGGCAAATTCTTCAATTTGAAAAGACTACAAGCCAAAACTAAAGCAGAGGGAGTGTTAGTGCATGATTTTTTGTTTGCAGATTATTGTGCAATGAATGCAGCCTCTGAAGATGAGATGCAACCAAATATGGATCAATTCTCTGCTTCTTGAGCTAATTTTAGACTAAAAATGAATACCAAGAAAACACAGGTGCTCCATCAGTCATCATCACACCATCTGTATGTGAAACCATTAGTTACAGCAAATGCAGAAGTTTTGAATACTGTGGATAAGTTCACTTATCTCATTCTGTGGTAAGTTCACTTACCTTGGTAGTGTACTTTCCATGGATGTGTGTGTACATATATATTGATAATGAGGTTGACATATACATTCTCAGAGCTAGTTTGATTTTGGGAAGACTCCGAAGGAAAGCATGGGAGAGAAGAGGTATTAGACTGACTACCATATTGAAGAACTATTGTGCTGACCTCATTGTTGGATGACTGTGAAACCTGCACAGCCTACCAACACCGCAGGAAACTGAATCACTCACATTTAAATTGTCTTCAGAAGATTCTGAAGACTACTTGGCAGGATAAGATACTGGACACTGACGTCCTTTCTTAATCAAACTGTCATGTCTTCAAATTCTAATGTAGAGAGTGCAACTCCGATGGGCTAGTGATGTTGTTTGCATACCAAACCATGCTTGCCAGAAAGACTATTTTATGGAGAACTCATACACAGCAAGTGTTCACATGGTGGTCAGAAGAAGCAATACAAGGACACTCTCAAGGTCTCTCTTAAGAATTTTTGAACTGATATTGTGACATGGGAGACCCTGGTACAGGACTGCTCAGCATGGTGCACCCACATCAGAGAAGGTGCTGCACTCTATGAGCAAAGAAGAAGTGAAATAGTTCCAAAGAAATGCAAGATGTGTAAATTTAGAGAATACAACCCAAATGTTCACATGAACTATTTTTGCCCAACCTGTGGTAGAACATTCCAAGCTAATTTTGGTCTGACCAGCCTTGGTTGGAAACATTGTAACTTGACTCTAACAGTGATGTCATTGTGGTCCTCTTCAAGACAGGACAACAAGCAACCAACCAATTATGTATAAGCACTATGCATATGTATGTATGTGTGTATGTATAAGCACTTTACAAATATTATCTCATTTGAGCCTCCCAATACCCCTGGGAGGTAGGTATTTTATTTTACAACAGTGGAAACTAAGGTAAATAAAGTGACTTGCCCAGGGTCACAGAGCTAAGAAGTATCTGAAGTTACATTTGAACTCAGATCTTCCTTACTCAAGGCCCAGAGTTCTATCCACTATGAAATACACACACAAATGTGTGTATATACACATGTATGTACGTATATGTGTACATATACATATACATGCACACATTCTAAAAACTTGAAGCAAAAGAGAATAGTCTTATAAGGGAATGTTGGTCTTTTGAAACTATGTGTTATAAAATTAGTCAGATCTCTACTAGTACTAAAGATTTAGTTAATTATCTTTGTTAATGGGGAGCAGGTAGATAGCTCAGTGGATAGAATCCCTCACCTGAAGTCAGAGAGACACATGTTCCTAAGTTCAAATCTACTCTCAGACACTTACTAGCTGTGTGACACTGGGCAAGTCACTTCACCGTATTTTCCTAAGCTTCTTATCTGTAAAATGAGCTGGAGAAAGAAATGGCAAATCACTCCTGTATCTTTGCCAAGAAAACTCCAAATGAGATCATGAAGAGTCAGGCACGACTAAACAATGACTCAACAACAACAAAAACAGCTTCATTAATGAAAAATAGGAAATGGAAAGTTATACAATGTCAAAAATGTTGTGCCTATCATTAGAACTAAAGGATCATTTATGAGTTTCTAAGCTAGAAGGAACCTTAAAAAATCTCCATTGAAACTTTTCATTTTTACATTTGTGAAAAATGAGGCCTAGAGAGTTTAAATGACTCACCCATTGTCACACAGTAGCCGTGACCAGAACCCCAACTCTCTAATTTGATTTATACTATGATGGTTTGTTAATTATGTCCTAAGACTGCTCTCTTTCAAACCCTATTTGAGTTTTTGCAGAAAATAACCATATTTTATGTTTCTATCCTGATAAGCTGCTTAGTAACAGAAGCAGTGATTAAAACTCAAGATGAGCCTGACAGTAATCGGTAAAATTTAAATCCATTGTACGTTAGCTCCCCCAAGGAGAAAAATGACCAGCTTCATCTTATCTATTACCTAAAATACTGAGGTTTTCACAGATGGGTTTAAAGTACACATTAGCCTAGAGAAGAGCAGAATCTTTCCCCAAGAATGGCATCTAAGGCAAAAAAAATTTCATTTACTTGATTTGAAATTCAATTTGAGGAAGCAGGGGAAAACAAAGTAACTGGAGAGATTTAGGGGGAAGAGAACTGCTGTGCTCAAATACATGAAGAGCCATCATGTGGAAGAAAAGTTAAGACTTTGCTTGACTCCAGAAAGTAGAATTGAGATCAGGTGGGTAAAAATGGCAGGCAAGTATATTTTGGGTCAATATAAGGGAAAATGTCCTTAATGATTAGAACTGTCCTCTAAACGGCATGATGGGAGAGAATTGCCCATCACTGGAGGCTTTCATACAGAAACTGAATGACTACCTTTAATTAGGGATGCAGCACTGGAAGGGACCTTTGAGGTCACCAAGTCATTTCATAGATGCTAAGGCCCTGAGAGGTTAAGTGACTGGTCAAATGTCACATAAATGTCCACTAGTGAGAGGCACAACCAAGAATTAACCACAGTCTTCTTACTCTAAATCAAGTATTTTTTCCATCATACCATGTAACTTGTGACAGATTTTACACAGAGGAGTTCGTGATTTTACAAAGTAACTGGACTAGATCAGTGGTTTTCAATTTTTTTGAAATCAGGACCCCTTTATACTCTTAAAAATTACTGGAGATTCACCAAAAGATTTTGTTTATGTGGATTACATCTATTGATATTTACCACATTAGAGATTAAAATAGCTTAGTATTATTATGGAAATAGTTTTGATCTTGTGGACCACTTGAAAGGTACTCAGTGACTCTCAAGGATCCCTGGATCTCACATTGAGAACCGCTAGATTAGATGATCTAAGGGCACTGGACACAAGACCACTCACAGTTCAGTGTGTCTTCTAAAGACGTTATCAAACTTAATATAAGCTTTCTGAAGCCTCCTTATTTATCTCTTGGCACAGAGAAGGTGGCCCAGGGGCTAGCTTTTCGACTCCAGAAAGGAGTACACATTGCATTTTCCAACTCTTTCCTTGCTTTTCTGCTTTTTTGCCTCTGGATATACAAAAATCACACAATGCCAAAAATGAGGTTCTAACACAGATCTAACAAAATAACTGGGGGTAAACCTTCAGTGACATAAAGAAAATTATGCAGTAAACAGGATATTAATAACAAAAGAACTTTAAGAACTTGCAAGACAGGTAAAGACATGTTATTCAAAGTTGAGCAAAGGGCTACTGAAAAAGGCAGAGTCTTTCTCTCTCCCTCCCTCATATTTTCTCTTTCCCTCCCTCCCTTCTTCCCTTCTCTCTTTCTGTCTCTTCCTCCTTTTTTCTTTCTCTCCTTCCCTCCCTCTCTTTCTCCTCTAAATCTCCTAATCTGGGCAAATCATTTTGCAAGCTCATATCTCTGAGTTTCTCTCAGCAGTTTTACCCTGAAACATAGAGATCCTAAAGCGAGAATTGTGTAACTCCAAAATGGAACTTCTTGCTCCAGAATCAGAGCCAGATAAGGATATGACTGAGGCAAATTTAAAAATGAGTGCCATCTGGATATAGGACTACAAGAAGATCCATGCTCTTCATTGTAACAATCCAATTTTACTTATTATCAAGTAAGCAGCTATAGTGGATGGACAAAAGACTTTTTCTGGCACCAAAGGATGTGTATTTTTAAGTAATATTAAGAATATCAATAGCTACCATTTATGTAGTGCTGCAAGTTTTGCAAAATGCTTTAGATATACTATTTCCATTTTTTTTCACCATAACCTTGTAATGTAGGTACTGTTGTTGCCCCCATTTTGTGGATGCAGAAATTGAGAATGAGAGATTTAAGTAGCCTGCCTGATGTCACATGGCTAATAAATGTTAACAGCGGCATTCAACCTCAGGTGTTACTGACTTCAAGTCCAGTATAATATTTTCTGATTTGTGCCTTTCTTCTAGGTGGCTACCTATATTGAAAAGTCCTGGCCCTCAACATTTTTGAAAATTAACGTTCAAAATTATTTTTATGATTTGATTGGGGAAATAATATACTATTCATACAAAACAGAAATGCATTTTATATGATCAAATATGTATAACCCATATGAAAATGCTTGCCATTTCAGGGAGGGGGTGAGGAGAAAATGGGAGGGAGAGAAAGAATTTGAAACTACTTTAAAAACAGTTAAATATTCTTTTTATATATAATTGGGAAAAATAAAATGTTATTCCTTACACCAAAGTCCTGTCCCATTTCAGAATATAGTTATATGCAATTTGAATTATGTGAAACCTTGACTGATTTATATTGACTACACCAATCCTGCCATGGTCTAGTAGAAGGAGGAGACAAGAGGCAAAACGTGATTCTAGTTGTAACTCTGCTACTAATTAGCTGTATTAATTTGGGTAAGTTATTTTCTCTGAACCTCATCTGAAAACATAATGTTAGATGAGATGATCTAAAACCTAGCTTCCTGTTCTAAAAGCATATAATGAAATTAATATATTTGTGAAAGAAGAGAAACTCAGTATGCTCTTCCCACATACAGCCATTTTTTTCTTAATTAAAAAAATAGCTAATCATAAAAATAAGAGAAACGGTTTAATGGGCTTAGTCAAAAGAGAAATTTGGGGATGACAGAGGGAACCAAAAAAAGTGAGATGGGGAAAGATCACATCAATTTGAGCTAATCAAGAAAAGCTTCATTAAAGAAGTGATGTTTGAGATGGGCACCAGGAAAACATGCAAACTCCTTTGATTTACAGTTAACACCCTTCATGATTTTGTTACAGCCTCCCTTTTGTGGCTTATTAAACACTGTTTTCTTTCATGTGCCTATTTGCTCTTTCATACCCACAACAGTCCATTTCCTAACTCTGCAAGTTTGCTAAGGCTGTCCCCCATGTCTGGAATACACTTTCTCCTTACTTTACCCTTTTAGAATTTCTAACTCCAAGGATCAGTCACACAGACAATATATTTCCAAGGCCAGTTATTCCTAATTCCAAGTCAGCCTTCCATAGTATTGGTCTGATGCCTCTTTATGGTATGGGAGTTATTGAAGACTGAGCTAATAAGAATTGCTTCTCAGCTGGAAAGGCTTTGAGTATAGAGCTTGTGTTTAATTACTTCTGTTGTCTGAGAACTAGACCAATTAAGTTTAGTGATGCTCCTTAGCTAAAGGATCATGAGTATTTTGTCTTCAGAAACTCTTAAAGACTAAGTAACAGAAGGGTTGCAATCTGTGTCAGTGGAGGCAGTGTGCATATTGACAAAATCACAAATCCTTGAAGGATTGAAGAAGTATGCCTGTGAATAAGTTCATGGATCTGTGTAAATTGCCTCAAAAATGCAAACAACATATTGCAATATATATCCACAGTATAGAAAGCTTACTTATTTCTATCCAATCCAATTCAAGAGCCTATCATTTACCTGATTTTGCCCTAGGTTTTAGTTATATAAGGATGAAGAAGGAGGAAGAAGAGGAAAAGTAGGGAAAGGAGGAAGAGGAAAAGAGAAGGAAAAAAGATGGAGGAGGAAAAGGAAGAAGGAGAAGAAACAATAGTCCAGTAGTTTAAATAGTCCCTCTTCTCAGGTAATTTAAATCCAGTGTGACCCAGCCTTTGTCTTTTGGTCTATCCCATGATTCAGTTGTGTTTTCTTCATTACTGTAACAAAATAAGGGATGATACTCAAAATGACAAAAATACCACGGTTTTGGCATCTTAAAACTGATATATTTACCAGCTAGTTTATTTACACCTGAGCTTTTGCATTAATAACCAAAGCCCTTTGTGTTTCCTTAAGGTGTTGTGAGGATCAGTTTTCTCATCTGGAAAATCAGGGAGTTAGATCAGATGATCTTTGAGATCTTTGTTAGCAATAAAATTCCACAGCTGTTACTTCATTTTATGGGCCAGTCAAATCTCTTCTTTCATACTGAGACACTGTTAACATCCTGATATACAGAAAGAATTGTACAAGAACTTGACTGTCAGATTCTAGGTTTGAAAGTTGTAGATGTAAGAGAGTTCTACATAAGGAATTCTTCAAGCTTGACAGAATTCTGTTCCTTTTCAAATAATGAGCATAATAAACGACTATGCTTAAATATTGAATCTGGAGCAGTGGCAGGGGGATGTGGGAGAGGATAGAACCAGTAAACTAATGACAGGAAAGGGTTTACACATCTTCTGGGCAGTTTTCCCTTAATTCTTAAATAAGGTATTCCTTCAGTTGCTTTGGTTTATATATATGAAAACATAATCATATTTTATAGGCTATTACCATAATACTGGTCACCAGTGAGTAATCAAAATTAATGGTACTTTAATGAGAAAACTACTATATGCCCCCGTATGTTCTGTGGGTCCTGATTTAATCTCACTTAAAAAGAGCGAGATTCACTGATATGGGGAAAATTTGTGTTTTACTGTTAAATCAGCAAAACCAACTAGGTTCTGGGATTCAATTTCATTTAAATTACATTTCTTAAGCTTTCTTTGGGGAAAATGAACAAGTAAGTAAAATTCAAATAAATTATGGATTGTCCTTAATTTTTTGTCCCCAAAGAAATTACCTGGTACTGGGAAAGGGTGAAATTAGAGCACCTAAATTCACATCCCCCACTGATGTTTATTCTGGTACCTTGGATGAGACCCTTAACCTGCCTAGACTTCACTTTTCTATCTACAATATGATGGTGTTGGAGTAGATGACCTTTGAGATCTGTTCCAGTTCTAAATAAATGATCCTATAATTCCATTCCTTGAAATTGTAATCTGAATACAACAATCTTGTCATTAAGAGAAAAATAATGCTGCAATTTCCACCAATTTACTGGGGTTTAAATCTAGACTTATAATACCTCTTTCATTCCTATTGTACTTTATGACTGGGAAAATGTATTACATTTTCTTACTTCTGTCTCTAAGGCTTTTATGTTTCCCAGGAGCCCTTTCTTTGCTCCTAGGTAAAGCAAGGCATGAATGCACAGTAGGTCACACCTCATTCTCAAAGCTGAGAATTGTCCCCCTAGGGAATACTCTGTGCTCTCCTGAAATTGTGAGGGCAGTATTAGAATGGGACAGACGCAGGAATTAGTGAACACATTCTAAGTTGACTGTTACCAGCCCAGGGTTTTGTTCATCAGTGTCAATTACATGGTAGATTGTCAGAGATTTAAGAAACACCAAAGCTCTTCCCCAACTGCAAATATCCCAGGATCTGATTGAGGAAACACCTTGATCTCAGCAAAACTGAACTTTCCTAAATCCTACAGATCAAGGTAGCTGAACTGAAGCCCTAAGGTGGGTGCTCTTGAAGTAAAATCTGTAAGACAAATATTTCCTGTTACAGAATGAATTGATGATATGCTTCAAAAATCATATTATATCATTTAACATGATGTTGCTCAAAACTCCAGGGATCAGTGATTTTTATATGTGTGCGGGTACTCTTTGTTAACATGGATTACAACCCCTTCTTATACTTTAGTAAATTGCTCTCCTAAAATCATAAATTTTGTGCTAAAATAAAGGCAAGAAATTATTTAGTCCAACCTATTTCTTGTATAGATGAAGAGACTGGGGTTCAGAGAAATTTGGGGACTTGACCAAGGTCACATAAATTTTAGTAAGTGGCATAGATAAGACTTGAACTCAAGGTCTCTGACTCAAAATCCAGAGAACTCTTTCTACTATATCATATTATCTCACAATGTGTTGGCAAGACAAAAACAAAAGAAAACCAACAAAGGAACAAAAATCACTCAGGGACCAACATTGTGGTAATAAGCCCCTTTGTGTACTCTGTGTCTTCAGAGCTAAGCACAGTGCCTATTGGCATAACAGTCAATAAATACTTATTGACATAACTTAGCTATAAAATTAGAATAATAATAGCACCTACCTCTTAGGGTAGTCATGAGGATAAAATAAAAATATTTGTAAACTACCTTGCAAATCTTAAAGCGCTACCTAAATACCAGATTTTATTATTATTTTGCATTTAATAAATGCTTACCGATTGATTGGTTTGTTTAAAATACAAAGAAAAATAACATAGGAAAAGAATAAATTATACAGTCCATATGAAATTCTATGATTTTATCAGTACAGAGACTACCAGAATTAAAAAAAAAATAGGAACACATAATCAGACACTCCTTCCTACTTCTTTTTCCTATCCCTCTGCTACTCTCTTCATGGGAATATTTATTCCATTGTTAACCTTCACTTGTCATTCTGCTTCTAGAAACTCAACTTGGCTTATGTCTTTTTTCCCCAGGAAAGAATATGCTAAAACATACCGCTATGCTCTCTGGTACAATCCTAGCTTTGTTATGTCTCCTCCCATTATTTTCAGTGAAAAATAATTTACTTTATGAATATCAATAAGAAAGAAACTGGCTTTCTCTCCAGTAATATCTGCAGTACTTCTTAAGGTAGCATCATACTGAACACACATAATTAATGAACACAACATGCATAAATATTCACAGAAAGTCTAATGTTTACATATATACTCATTAAGAGATGGAAAAAAAGTTTCTATAAATACAGGTAATAAGTAAGGCCCCAGGGTATTCCAAACCTTTGGGAAATCTTAGCACTTCCAGATCTATGCTAAGATCAAAAGCCCTTTCTTTTGTGTTAACACCACTAAAATTGCTTAATAAATAAAAGTCATTTCCCCAGGGGGCTTTTCTTCTTTAGAAGGCTAGGTATGGGACACAGAAATAGTTTTTGAAAGCAAAGCTTGTTTGCATGCCCAGTCCTTGGATGGGGTAGAATTCCCCAAGCAGGGTAAATAAGCTAAATTTTAACTGCATAATCAGCTCTTATTCTTCCAAACATCCTCTAGAAAAATAATTTCCTCTAGTTCTAGAAAGTACTAATATCAATCATGATCCCTGCCAGATACTTACTCAACTGTTTATAGTGCTGTTGTTTGGTAGGTTTAATGGGAATCATTTTCAGTATATGTCCTATAAAGGCACTAAAGCAAAAATAACAGATCGCTACTTACTTGTGTTTATCTTCTGAAGTGAAATATGCTTTTCCAGCTGCCTCCGCAGTTTCACCTCTGCTCCATATTTTCCTGTAGTTCCATTGTCAGCCAGAATGAAATGGGAATGCATACTATTAAGTACTGTGAGTTTACTCATGGGATTGGACATGGTTTGGTATGGCCGGACCACCTGTATGATTTACAAGAAAAAAGAAGACAAAAGGGAAAGAGGACAGAAGGAGAGAGAAAGATGGATGGATCAATACTTTAGTACAGTTACAATCTAGCACACCATCCTTCTGACATTGTTTTTGAAAAGGAAGTCATCAAATGGATATTAAAGGATGGAACCAAAGGATCATGAGGCATGACTAGGTTACAGATTCTTAGTAAAGGTGATTGAGTTCATGTCTAAGGTATAGCCAGCACTGACCATTCCACTGGGTGTTTAGGTTTGGTGTATATCATTAAATTTATAAATACATTAGAAAAGACTCTTTAAAGTGTTTGCTACTCCCCCCTTTCTTTTCTCAATCATTTCCCTGAACTAACAACTGTATCAGATAATTTATTAATGAGAAGAATAAGTAAATAAATGAACATTTACAATCTAATTAAGAATAATGCTAAATCAAGCAAATACTATAGTTGCATATCCTTGAGCTTCTAATCTAAGGAAAGAGATGTTTAGTACTTTTAAAGCTCTGAGGCTTTCTTCTTGTAAAAGATGGTTTTATAGCCCTATAGTTCTATAGTCCTGTTCTATTGGTCTGATCAGTCATAGACAGATTCAACGAAACTTAATTCTAACATGGTGATACCACTTTGGTTCTCTTCAACAACGAAGGACAACAATAACTCTGAATCAAGAATGTAAACACCACTCTGTTCTAAAGTAACAAAAACCAGTTTCAATGTCTTCTTCTTGATCTTCGTTTCGTTGCATCTTAGGCATCACACAAGTAATAAATACCCATATTTTACTTTAGAGCTTGTGTATTGTAAGCTATAAGGGAAAAACATCTGAAAAAAGTAAGTAAAATACTTTTAATTTATCTTCAAAATCTTGCTAACTATGAAATAGTTAGGAAATGGAAATAATGAGAAAGGAGCTTATATCCTCCATGAGAAATTTGAATGAATCCAACAAGAGTGAAAAAAGGCAATTAACCCATAGGACATCAACCAACTAATTAATGTACAAGTATTCATTATTCACCTTCTATGTGCTAGGCTACTCTGCTGGGTACTGGGGATGCAGACATAGAAACAGTCCCTGGTCTTGAAAGTTTATTTACACTTTGTCTTCTAGTCACTTAAAAAGAAAGATGTATTTCTCCCAAATTTTTACATGAACACTTGCTGACAAACTGTTTTATATCTGTAATAAGACATTCAGATAGATTTGCTTTCAAACATTCTCTCAGTATTCTTCACAATGAATAGATGAACAGTTACTATCGCCTGTGTTACAATTTACATATCTACAAAACAATATGCTGTCCATCCTGTTATGTTTTCCAAATAGAAAAATTATATTTGCTTTCAATGAATACTAATGAGCTTTTCCTTTTGATAAAATATCTGAGGTTGGGGGCAGGGGAGGGCGAGTGGTAATGCAAGCTTTCTTATCAAGCACTAATAAAAAACCAAACTGATATTTGTTCAAAAGCCTTTGAAACTGAGGGGGGGGGGAAGAATATAAATGAGAGCCAAATAGGTACCAATTACATGTTTATCATAGGCAGGAATAAAGAAAAAGTATATGGTCTTCAGAGAGCCTCATATGGCAAAGAAAGAAGAATTTTAATATCTTTTGAGATCAGTAAGATAGAAGAAGTCATAATTTAGATGAAAGAACACAAAATCATGAAAAATTCAGTAGCAGGTACTTTGTAGAAGTCCTTAACTAGCTAACCTTTATACTTATATACTGCCCCCAATTCCATTTCCCTTCTATTCCCTCAAGCTTGAAACATAAATGGTCTTCATTCACTCACTTGTATTATCCTGTGACTTGCGGGAAAATGATTAGTGGTGGTGGTAGAATGTGTGTTTATGTTTCAATTCTTTCTCTACCTCCTAAATCTGAAGAAAGAAGGTGCTATAAAATATGAAGCATGATGATACAGCCAGATACTTTCAGAATTAACATCTATAGAGTCATAAAATACTAGGAGTGAAAAAGATCTTGGAAATCATCAAATCCCATGTTCCCCATTTGGTACAACTGCTAAGTGACCTTCTACTTTCATTCACAATACATGCATTCTTATCAATGCAAACAATCCAAGATTTGGAGTCAGAGAATTGAGGTCTGATCCTGAATCTAGTACCTATGTGACTGGGCAAGTCACTTCACTTTTCTGTCTCAGTTCTTCATTAGTAAAATGAAGGGGTTGTACTAGATGACCTGGAAGGTCTCTACTGGATCTAAATTTGTGATCCTACAAGGATCTGGAGCCTAGAGAGCCTATTTCAAGGTTCCATGACACTATATATAATAGGAATGCATCTTAACGTGGTTTCTGGCTCTACCTAAGTGCACAGGATTGGAAGTCAGAAGATTTGATTTCTAGTCCTTGATCCTTATTTGTTGTAGGTAAGTCACTGACACTTTCAGAACTCGTTTCTTTTTCCCCAAAATAAGGTTGAAATCAATACTCTCTAAAGTCACTTATAGCACTATCAATCTATGATTCTTTGCTGGTCAGTCAGTGATAGATTACATTTCTTATAAAGCATTTGGTGCAGAATCCAGTGGAATTTCCAAAGTGGATATATCTTTTGTTTTATATAAGAAGGACGTATTTATAGTAAAGAGGCATCCTGCGCTCTTTGGTTGTACATTAATATCACCACCACCATCATCATCATTAATAACAGAAGTTTTGATGACATACTGCTTTGTTTTTTATATTTTTAGGAAGGTGTATATATCAGGAGCATGGTATCAGTGAATGAGGATTTGGTAAGATAGAATATCAGGGTTGTAGGGTTACAGATTAGGGTAAGAAAGAACCTTCCAATTTCTACTTTTTAGAGATGAGGAAACAAAAGACTTAGGGATGTTAAGGGACTTACCCAAAAGGACATCAGTATTAAGTAGCCGCGCCAGCACTAGAAAGTAGATACCCTGATTATAAAGTCAGTACTTTCCCCACTGCACCACAATGCCATAGAGATGTGGGCCTCTTCTGCAAGCTTTTTCTGTTTCTTTTAGGTGGGATTATCTTTCATTTCAGGTTTAGGTAGTGTGAGCTTGACCCGAGTCTCTTTAAACTTTAAAATGATTTTTTAAAAATTCTTTAAGGGGGTTAGCAATAGAGTCACTTGGGATCTCTTTTATGTGAAGAAAGAATAAGGAAAAGCAGGCTTTCTGCATGACAGTCTCAGAAGTCCCACACCCTGCTGACCTGTGAGCTGTGCAAACCAATGATAATGGTACTGTTGGTAACAGTGAAGGGGATGTGTGGAAGGGGAAGGTATATACCATTGTATATTTGTATGGGGATGAATATAAAGTTCCCACCTCTTTCTTTTTTAAGATAGATATAGAGATGACCTTTATCACAAGGCTAAGAAAGTCAACAGTCTGGTTTTCAAGAGGACAGTGATAGCCATAGTCAGTGACTGACACTTTAAAGGGGGCTATGGCTCTGGACATCCCATTTTCTGTAATTGTTTAATCAGGTACCATGGCTACCAGCCAGAATTTTTGCTTACCCTTTCAAATTTGGTACAGATAAAATTATACACACTGCATGTACCTATGAAATGGCTTATAATATGAGTATAAATATCAAGATCAAGGTAGTATGATCCCACAAGAGACCTATGTTTACAACAACATCCTCTCTCTGTCTCTCTCTTTCTCTGTCTCTCTACCTCTCTCTCTCTCTCTCTATCTAGCTATCTCTCTATATATATATACATCATATATATATACATATATTAATATCTTAGAGAATTATCTGGGGCCACTGAGAAATGGAGTGACTTAACCAGAATCACAGCAAGTTCATGTCAGAGGCAAGCCTTGAATCCTCTTTCCTTATCATTATGGCAATAGAATATCTATCTTCGAGCACTGCTCCATTTATTCTTCACACAGAATATCATAGCTTGTCTTTTTGAGCACAAAGATGAATACATTCTCCTAACTACTTTTTTCCCCACTTTAAGCAAATTCATAGCAAAAAATAACTAAAGAAGACCACACCTCCTCCCTTTCCCTTTTAGTTGCTGGATGTAAGGACACCTGTCTTTAGCAGGCTCTGAAAAGTTTTTGTTGCTGTTGGTTTTGTTTCGTTCTACTCAAAGGTATTCACCAAACTTTTCCTTACTTGAGAATGTTTCCTTATATGTATGCTATGCCTGAAAAAGGGTTTTGTTGCCCCAACAAATGCCTTTATCTGTTCTAAAAGTCAAACCAAGTACAGGAAATATCGGATACTTGACCAAAATAAAGAAGGTAAGCCAGCTGAGCAGTGGCAATAGGAAAAATGTAGCTAATATCCCTAAAAATGGCAATCTTAGGCTACCTATATGCAGAAGATAAAATCAAGGAGAAGTGCTAAAATTAATCTAGCGCAGGGTCACTCTGTGTCCGATTATTATGGCCTGCTTGTCCAATACAAGCATCAAAAATACTTACGCTCTTTAAGAGTCTACCTATTATGGCAAATCTTTAATAAACTTTGCTTGTCTTTGGCTAAAAAAAAAAATGGCGTAGCAGACGTTACAGACTATTAGTTTATAGACTAGGCCATGGTACGCTAGCTGTAGAAGTGTCTGTCTTTGAGTGCAGAAAGACAGATGAAAAATCTTTGTAAAGGTGAAGAGAAGCATGGATTTTTTTTTATTTTCAGAGAATTTCCCTATATGTTTGCTTCCCTTGTGATGTGAATGTCACTGCGAGCTGGGCCATGCTGCAAAATGTCTGAGGTCTTAGGAGCTAAAATCACATCAAAGTGTTTTTTTGATAATGAAACTGTTCTACAAGATCAGAAATAGGTAAGTATTTTACCACAACTACTGAGTCTTAATTTTCTCCATGTCATGAGACTTTGGTAGTGAGAGAGGTTGAAGGAAACTAACTAATGATACTGCTAATGCATATTTCCCAAAAGGTTTAAATTAACTTATTATTCAATCAGTTTTGTGATTTCAATGCAACAAACTTATAATATTTTCAATTCTAATTCTCTTTTACTCAGCATGGGTACAAAGTAACTTACTTCAAGTGACAACAGTGAGAAAAATGATGATATAACTCATCAAAAATTGAATATGTAATCCTTTCAAGCTTGGCACTTAGATGCCATCTTATTATATATGAATTGAGAGTTCGCACTGGTGAGTGAGTCACCCTGCGGTCAAAATGTCCATTCAATAAAATCAGAGTATGTTTTAAATATTGGTCAGTGTGTGCTTATGAGTCGTCTACATTTCAAGCACTTCTTTTGCAACTGTCCTAAATCTGACACGATTTGGGTAAATTCAGTAACTTTTCTAGTAGTGACTGTTAATCTGCTTAGGGGAGATCCTAGACATGTCATACCCAAGTTTTGCTTAAGAGATTTTCCCTAGAACTCTGTGTGTGGGCATAATGAATGTAGAAGTATAAGACAAAAGAATCCCAGCTCTTTGAGATTAGGCTCCCCGCAGGTCTGACCCACGAGGCTTGATACATAATACTGATTGACATATGATCTAGTCAATCACAGAGGAAGTAGGTATACCAAGGATGATGATCTTTTCTCTTCCTTCTCTTCTTTTTTAAATATTCCCCTTCGGGGCGGCTAGGTGACGCAGTAAATAGAGCACCGGCCCTGGAGTCCGGAGTACCTGAGTTCAAATCCGGCCTCAGACACTTAACACAAAAAACTAGCCGTGTGACCTTGGGCAAGTCATTTAACCCCAACTGCCCTCCAAAAAAGCAAAAAAAAAAATATTCCCCTTTCCCTCTTCCTCTTTTATTTCCCCATATAATTCTTTTTTTTTAATTTTAATTTATTTTCTTGGTTACATCATTCACTTCCACAAGGTTTTGAGTTACAAATTTTCTCCCCTTTTTGTCCCTACCCCCCAGCCCAGAACATTGATCCCACTGTAAGACCCCTCCCACAATCTGTTCCCTTTTATGCCCTCCTCCAACACCTCTCTAGCTTTCTAGCAGGGCAGGCAGCTCCTCCC
>CM053599.1:147436808-147453892 GCA_028646575.1 Pseudocheirus occidentalis
GGCCTCAGATATTGACTCACTAGCTATGTGACCTTGGGCAAGTCACTTAACCCAAATTGCCCTGCCTTCCCCGCTCCAAAAAAATATACAAAGGTTTTCATAGCAGTCAGTGGGTAAAGAGCATCTGTTAATGTTATGGAAATGTTGGAACAAAGGAAAGACTACTAAAATCTTGGACTGATGCTTCATCATTGTATAAGCAACTGGTGGGATGGAGGGATTTTGTCTGAGGTCCAGGTTTTCCAAATGAGGCCATATCACAGTATGGTTATGGCCCTTTTCCCTGACTAATGACAACATTATTTGGATAGTATGTCATGCAGAATTGTATGTGTACAGAGATCAAAAAAAGAAAAGGCACCAGTAGGCAGAGGCATGGGGCCCATGTGCTGGAGATCAAATGTGAAGAAATAAAGATACAACGAGGGGATATGTAACCTTATGGGGCAGAACTGGCGATGGAAGAAGGAAGGCTTACGGTGCTGCCAGGACATCAATGAGGAAAAGGAAAGACATGTTCTCGAGATATATCAGCTAAGTCAATACAGCGAAGACTGACTGTAGTTGTGTTAGCAATCATACAGAGGTCTGAGCCAAATAAGATTCTGGCTAAATGTTTTCCCTGTTGAGCCAGTGGTAATTCTAGGTATAAGGCAAGTTCTCACTGAAATCCAGATGCTACCCCTCAGCTGAGTAATCCAAACAAGAAACCTGCAGACCAAGGGCTTCCTTTTCCAAACAGTGCGCAGATATTGGAGCAGTGTGAATCCCATTAAAGTTAACAGGAGACACAATTACTCCCCTCTGCAGTGTTCTGAAAATGGATTCCTTAGCCCACACCCTGGAGAGATTAATGCTGTATCCTTTTGTGCTTTCTACTCTACTAAACCCACCTCTCTGTGACTTGCCCTAATCCTAACCAACCATCCTTTACATAGGAAGTAAGGTGTGGGAGGGGGAGAACAAAGAATCTTCATCAGTTCTGAGAGCAATTATTTTCTCTAAGATATTTTACTACTATTTTGAATACTAACTAGTTTGGAGGTTCTTAATCTTTCTTGTTTGTTTCATGGACCATTTTGGCAGTCTGGTTAAGCCTATAGTCCCCCTTTCCAGAAAAATGTTTCTAAATGCATAGAATGTTAAGGCTTACTTACTTAACCAATTACTTTGAAATACAGTTATTAATATATATATATATTTAAAACCCCAAGTTCATGGACATCAGGTTAAGAATCCTATATTAGACTATCATTTTGTCTTCCTTTAGAGCATGAACAGGTAAAACATCTCTCCTTTATTCTGAATAGCCAGGATTAGAAAACAATTTCTCCTTCTAGATGAGCTAGTGCAGAATTCCACAGTGTCTCCATAAAGAAAATTTCAAAAATTGTTTTTATCTATATTTCCATATATGAAGAAGAATAAAAACACAGGAATGTGAAACTTGAACTTCTGTGAGTATACATTTTTTAAAAATATGTATAACCCATTTTAGCAAAGTAATAACAGAACTGCCCTGTTTTGTCATCTTCTAAACTTTCTATGGCTCTTTACCTTTTAGGTTGGCTGCAAAATTTCTAGGGGAAGGACTTCCCTTCTCTTTTATGGGACTTTATATAATTCAGGGGCTGCTTGGATGGCACTTCTACCTATGGTAACTCCCAAATTAGGTATCTGAAGCAAATTGAACATGAAGATGCAATTAAAAGAGCAGCAATGGTTCACTAAACATTTTCTTTCTGTGCCTTGCTGTTTTGTTGCATCCAATTCCCAGTGGTGCTGCCATTGGGTTTAGACTTAATGAGAATAATCATAGGAATCCAATAAACAGTGGGAAGAGGAAACCTGGACAATTTTCTGAGCTTTTGCAAAATGAAGTCGCAGTTGGTAGCCCTCAGAGATTGAGAGATGCCTTATTGTGAGCTACATCCGAATTGGCTATGAACTATATTATTAAGCTTGATTTTTCTTGGCTTGAAAGGCAAAGATGATATAGTGAAAACATTTTCAACTTATGAACAAGAAACAACACAGAAAGATATAAAAATTTTGTGTGTTTTCTTTAAAAATCACATGATGATTTATAGAAAATGTCTGGCAAATCACACTTAAAATGAAGGTAGTTTCGGAAGTCTTCTTATCTTCAAATAATTTGTATCCTCAACTTACTACCACAAAACACTTATCCTGAGCCTTAAAATTTAAATTTTTGCCTTAAAATTTAACAATTGTAGGGATCACAGATGTAAAATGAGAGGAGCCTTATAGGTCACCTAGTCCAACTCTTCTTTTATTGATGGAGCAAGGACATAGAAGTAGGTGGAGATGGAATTCCAAATGAAGTCATTTGAAATCAAATTCAGTGCATTTCATAGACCCACTGAACTGTAGAGCTGGAAAGGACTTTAATGGCCATTTAGTCCAACCCATACCTAGCAAAGAATCCCTCTTACAAAATGACAAACAAGTCGTCATCCAGCCTCAACTTGAAGACCTCCAATGAGAGGGAGCCCATTATTTCTCATTACAACAATACACTCAGCCTCTCTGAGTCTCAGTTTCTTCTTCTGTGAAATGAAGGATGTAAACTAGATGTCCTCTGAATTTCACTCTAGTTCTACAATGATTCTCTGATCCCATTCATGGAAATCATTATTATGTAATTATTGTGTAATCATTAGGCCATTTTTCTTCACTTTGAGCCTGAATCTTCCTCCCTGAAACTTCTACCAATTGCTTCTTTTTCTACCTTCTATTATAAAAAAAGAACAAAATTATCCCTCCTCCATATTTACAATCATCCAGATACTTGGAAGTAGTTACTACATCCTCTGTTTCTACTGCACTATGCTGCCTTAGTTTCTAGAATAGGAAAACATGAAATAAAAGGAAAAGCACCTTGGGTCTTTGAGTAAGTGAAGTTCTATGGTAGTGAGTTATCATCCTATGCAACTGCTTGATTCAATTAGTATTATTTTTGTTGTTGTTGTTGTTTTTTGGAGGGCGGTTGGGATTAAGTGAGTTGCCCAAGGTCACACGGCTAGTTTTTATGTTAAGTGTCTGATGCTGGATTTGAACTCAGGCCCTCCTGACTCCAGGGTCAGTGCTCTATTCACTGCACCACCTAGCCCCCCTTGAGTCAATTAGTATTGCTGGAGATTCTACTATGTGCCAAATATATTAACTACTAAGGAGAACATGGGAAAAGAAAAATGGTTTGGCAGCTGAACTAAACTTGATATATACTGAACCAGATTCTTCTAGTTCTTTTGGCTATTCCTTTGGTGAAAGTTAGAGGATATTCTGGAAATACAATTAACTTTTAAGCCATGTGAGTTTTATTTGGAATATTTCATCTAGAACTATATGAGAAAATATGACATTTGGATTCAGGGAAGACCTGAGTTAAAATTCAGATTCAAATACTTAACTAGTTGGGCAAGTCATAATCTCTTTGAGACTTAGTTTTTTCTGCCAAAATGAGTACAATAAGGAAATCCCAGTAACTAGATTCCCATGATGGTTGTGAAGAAAGCATTTTTTTAAAGTTCAAAGTGCTATATAAATGCAAGCTATTATGGTTTAAGTATAAATGTCCTAATTCTCCTAAGGATCAATGTTATACTTGGAAATTGGTTAGTTCTGTTCTCATAGCATACTGTTAGTCAGCGGTCATTCATTAATCACCTATGATATGTCAGATACTGTGCTAAAAGTTGGGAATACTAAGAAAGGCAAAAGAAAAATACTCCCTACTCAAGGAGCTCATAGTCTAATGGATAAGATTGAGTGGTTCTTTAAAAAGTAAAAGATTAATTCAATAAGTTTATTAAGCATGTGTACAAGGAACTAGACACTAGCTCAAAAGCTAAAAGGGCCACTGAAGTACATTTCCTCCCAGTATGGTGCTGACCCTTGGTTGGTAGTTACTCAGGGCTGATATTGATAGATTCCCTGCTTCTTATAAGGATTAGGTTAAATGTGTAATATTCTACTTGAATTTGTCAGCATGGATATGGTCAACTGCTACGACAACTTGTGAAGATGTGCACTCATGTTGGTGTTTTACCTCCTTTCTATTCAGTTTAGACAATTCCATGCTGATTTTTATTTGTTCTTAATAGTATGAGATTTCAGCTGCAAACATAACATTATGAAAAGTTGTTATTAGAGATCGGGGTTTGCATAAAAATGGCAACACAACTATAATCATAACACATGTGTTGAAGCTAAAAAGTCAAAAGGAAGTGATGATAACCAGTTAAAATTCTGAATCACTGAGACTAAGTGCAATTTTAATTTAAAGGCAAAAGATGATGGGCCGTAGCTCAAGCTGAAAATATTTACTTCATGCATAGGTAATGGGTGCTAAAGGACAAATGACAAAAAATGAAATTCTAGCCCCTTTACTGGAGTGGCTTAATGGTCATTTGGCCAGAACAGAGATGCATAGGTTAAACAATGAAAAAATAGTTCCGACTTCCATAAGGAAAATCTTTCCCCTTTTCCCCCACAACTGGATAACCCTATATTCTTGGAATAGGGATAGAGCCTATGATTTCTTGGGGATAGAGAAATCCCAGGCAAGGAAACTCCCTTTATCAATGTGGATTGGATCCTAATTTGTGCTTATAGTTTTAGAGAGTTGTTGAGACTAGCACTAGAAATTAAGCGACTGACTAGGATTATACGGTCAATCTTAGTTAGTGGTAGGACATGAATCTAGGTCTTCCTGGCTCCAAAGCTAGCTCTAATGATGCCTCCTATGTATCACTTTATATTATAATCATTTGTAATTGATTGACCCAACTCCTAGTCTGTGAGTTTCATGAGAGACTATTTCACCCTTAAATTTCCCTTAGCAGAAATGGATATGGATATGGATGTACATTCATATGCATGTATGCGTGTACATACAGGCATATGCATATATACATGAAAGTATATCTCGGTATATATAGCATGTATAAACATGTGTAAATGCATAGATGCTTGTGTGTATCACACACATATACGTGCACACACAACGTTCATATGAACACATCATGTATTGCATTGCACCTGTGTATATGTTTATATGCACACAGACATGATATCTCCCCACATGTGTACACATGTGAACACACATACCACCACACAAGGCATGCTATGTCCACATACATGCTATATATGCATATGTACAGTGTATAGATACATATATTAATGTAAATTATACATACATATATGCACTGTGGCACACATAAACACACATCTATACATACACACATACATACACATACATATATACACACATAAAATATATACACATATACATATGTGTATATACACACATAACATTTATACAAACACGGGCACACCATTTTTAATCTTTTAATGCCTGGCACAGGACATTGATCTCTGGTGATTCTAGGCAAGTGAGCATGTTTGGCAAAATCAAATACTAATATGTTAGTTTGAATCTGAGCCCAATTGACACCCCTTTTAATGTGATCTGTATCTAGGCTCTGTTCCAAATCAACAAAAAGACATCCAAGGAAAACATACACACACATACTCATTCACTCAGCCCATTCATATGCTTCCCACCATCTTTTTCAAGGGATTGGTGTCTTGGCAGGCACGCAATGCAGAGAAAAAGAGGAAGTGGCCACAGGAACCTCCTTGGGTCAGTACAAAAAAGACACCATGCTATTTCTCTGGGGAAGTTCATTAAGCCTCTGCTTCTCAGCACTTTCCCTTCTGTAGCACTCCTTCCAGAAGCTGCCACTGATGGAACATTTAAAAGAAAGGCAAGAACTGTTCTCCAGCACCTTCTCTCCTGTAGCAGGGAGCACCCAAGCATACCCAGGATGGCTGCTAGCACAGGTTCTTACATCTGCTTCTCTAAAGGAAAGCAATTGAAAATGGGTTAACAATCTCACTTTAATGAAACTATCTTTAATGAAACTCACTTTAATGAAATATCGTTTACTTAGTTCAGGGGAAAAAGTCAGCACCCTGAACTTCAGAAAACATAAACAGAAATTACAAATTGACAAAAAAATACAGAGAAAATAACACAAATCAACAGACCGACAAACTGCGCTTCTAGCTTTCTGATCATTACATACATACATACATACATCCACTGTTAATTACCAGAGAGAGAAGCACCATCATCTGGGTTTTCAAAGCCAAGGGACTCAACGGCTGCCCAGAAGCTCATCTGGCTAAATCACACAACTTTTCCCATAAATGAGCCCCAAAGTAAAACCTGATCTCAGATGTATATGCAGACTTCTCCAGGGTCAGAGAACATCACAACCTTTGTGACCCACTGCCTAATTACAAAGTAACAAAAGGTGGACCTTCCTGAAAAACAAGCCTCCCCTAAATAAGCTTCTCTTGTTGGGCTCCAAGTGAAGTCCATTAAGAAGCAGGGAAGATCTTCCAATTCCCTTACCATGACATCTCCTCACATATTCTCTCCAATGTAGTTCTCAAGCTAGTGAAATATTCCAGAGCCCTTTCTAATGTCAGATAAATCTTTCTCCCTCTCACATCTGCATATGTTACTGCATAATAAATATTTGAAGTTACATTTGAAGGTGTGAATGATAGTATGGTCGCATTTCTATACGGAAGTTGTGAAGGAGTTAATGTCACCATCATCAGTAAACACTGACAGAGTGTCTCTAGATAATTAATACATGGTTGGGATATTTTTAAGGGATGATGGTGATGATTCGGCTCAACTCTTTGTTTAGGTTTTTTTCTTCAAAGAAGAATGATCTTTGGAATAGGAAGGATAGTACAAAAATAGTTAGTAGGGAATGGAGACTGAAGATAAATGAAAAATAGTCAAATAGCACCTACCCTAGACATGGAGAAAAACTTGAATGCATCCAGAAGAGAGCGAACATTCTGGTTAGAAGATTGGAGAGTATGTTGTGTGAAGATAAATTGAAAAAAAAGTGAAGGTGTTTGTCCTGAATATGAGAAGATTTAATTAGGGCATTATAGTTGTGTTCATATATTTGAAGTGTTTAATGGGTGAGAGGGATTAGACTTGTTTTGCTTGGCTTCAGAGGGTAGGGCAGCTAGGTGGTGTAGTGAATAGAGTACTGGTTCTGAAGTCAGGAAGCCTCTTCTTTGTGAGTTCAAATCTTGCCTCAGGCACTTTACTAGTTATGTGATCCTGGGCAAATGACTTAATCCTGTTTGCCTCAGTTTCCTCAGTAGTACAATGAGCTGGAGAAGGAAACAGCAAACCACTCTGGTATCTTTGCCAAGAAAACCCCAAATGGGGTCATGAAGAGGCACACATGACTGTAAAACAAATGAACAACAGATGGTAGAACTAGGGTAAAGGGGTAGAAGTTGGAGAAAGCCAGATTTGGGCATAATGTAAAAAAATAGAACTTCCTAAAATGAAAGAAGAATGCATTGCCTTTGGAGGTCTTCAAGCAAAAGGTGAATGCCTACTTATTGGTACGTGGCAAGACAAACTTCTGATTAGGAACAGGTTGCACTTAATGGATTCTGAGGTTCTTTCCAATGATTCTGATGCTATGTATGAGGAGTTTTCAAATTAATATAAAGTATTTAATTAGGGTCTAAGAAAACAAAGATGTATAGATAAATGAATGAATGAATGTATAAAAACAGTTAAACTTTTCCTACATAGTAAACACTACATATGGTACGATCCCTGCCTGAAAAGGATTTGTAATTTAGTTGGGGATATAGGAACCTACCAAATGGCAATGTAGTTCTCTTGGAGTAGTTGGTGATAAGGAAAAAGGCTGTCTGACTCAGAATCCAGATTAAAAGGGAAAGGTAATTTTCCTTCACGACAAGGATTGGTCACAGTGCTTATCCTTTCTGATTCTAACAGAGCTAATTATGTTCAAAGATCAATACCAGCTCCTACTTCTACTCATGAAAGAAATGGTCTCTAAAATGACCGGTATATACAGTGGTGAATAGTACTCAAAAGATCTCTAAGTCAACATCAAAGAAAAAAAACAATCTTTATTTTCCACCATTGGTAATAAAGCTACCATCATAAAATGTCATCAGGCATCAGAAATAATGTTTGTTTTTGTTACACTTACTTAAAATAAAATCCTCAGTTTTCCTGATTGAAACTTATTTAAAATACTTTATTTAGTCTAGGATACTGATAGGATCCATTGATTTTCTCTCTGACCAAAAACAACACAATTCTAGATCTTTAAATAATTACACTTTGAAAGAATGTTCAAATGGTTAAGATTTTTAATAATGTATAATTTCTTCCTCTTACTTTAAGTATGAGGCAGTGAGTTCTAGTATGTAAGACATTTGGTGTGGCATTAGAAGATGCGAGTTCAAATCCCAGTTGTCTCATTAATCCTACCTCTTTTACCTTGGGCAAATTATTAACCTCTCTGGGTCTTATTTTCCTCCTTTAGACAATAAGGGTGTTAAATGATCTCCATTATACTTTCCAGCTTTAAATCTGATTCTGAAGGGAGTAGCTAGGCCCCTTCTCTTTTGAGGGAGGTAGAAAGGTTCTTTTTTATTACATGTCATTTTTATTATACGAATAAATATTGAAAAAAACTTGGAACATCTCTTTAGTTATAATCATTTATTATAACCACTTAAGCTAAAAGATGATGTACTTTTCTTCTTTTCACCCCCCACTCTGGATCTATGATTTCATTCTCAGGGAAGAAACACCTTCTACTAATATAAATCAGCAAACTCTTCTGCAATTAATAGTCATGGAGAGCTGTTTGGGGTCCTGAAAGATTAGACCTGCCCAGTATCATCCAGTCATGTGTGATTCACTTTTCACCAAGATGATTTAAATAATATCCAAGATCCCCTCTCATTCTAAATGCATCACTAGAATCAGAAATGGAAGGGACCTTACTGGTCATCTAGACCAGTTCACTCATTTGACAGATGAGGAAACAGTGGCCTAGAATGGATGTGTGATTTGTCCCAAGTCACACAGCTAATAAATGGCAGATCCTGGATTCCAAGTCGGGGCCTGTAACTCGTAGGTAGAGAAGTTTTTTTTACTGTATGATCCCATGATTTTTAAGTACAATCCAAAGTGCTCAATAGGTATTTTATGAGAATGTTTAATTTTGGGGTAAAACTTAAAAGGAGTCACTATTTTAAAGTGGTTCTCTAAAATAATGAATAAAATAGAAATCTTACCTAAATAATGACAAAAATCTTAAAGGGGAGAATGAATGGGGAGGGGGGGAAGAGGCATTTATTAAGTGCCTACTATATGCAAGGCATTCTACAATTCATTTGATTTTTACAACAACCCTGGGAAATAGGTACCATTAATATCCCCATTTTATAGATAGGGAAACAGAGGAAAATGGGGGTTAAGTGATTTGACCACGGTCACACAGACAGTGTCTGAAGCTGATTTTGAACTTAAATCTTCTTGATAACAGGCCCAGAGCTCTATCTAATACATCAAAGAGTTGGTTTTATAGCACCTAGCGATTTCTTTGTTCTACACAGGAAAGAAGTGGCATATTATAATGTTCAGTTCTGCCTTCTTTGTTTTAAAATTCTGCTCCACGTAATTATATCTTGAAAATAAACCCTGTTTGTATATATATATATATATATATATATATACATATATATACACACACACACACATATATATATATACATGCACACACATATACATATATGTATGTATATTTACTTCCATGACATTATGTATAATATTGGTTGATTATATAGAGGTCTTATTCAAAAAAGAACTAAAATCATTCAGTATCATCTGTGTCTTTAATGAATGAATTTGACAAATTCTGTGAGTTAATTTCTCCTTTTCCCTTTGGGTTCTTTAATATCTCATAGAATTTAGAGGTAGAGAGTTTAGAGAACATGTAGACTAGAGATATCCAGTGGTTTTGTAGCTGGAACAACAACAATATGTTTTGAACTCACAAGGTTATTTAATGTACTATTCATAATATTCTGTAATGATGTATTCCTTAAGGTATCATTAAATAATTTTGAGTTTGAATCACTAGGATCATTGTCATGAATTCCTAAGTGGTTTGCAAACCACTTATTGGGAACTGTAAAAGCAAGTACTCTAGCACACCCTGGATGGCTGCTAGCACAGGTTCTTTGATCTGCTTTTCTAAAGGAAAACAACTCAAAAGGGGATAACAATCTTACTTTAATCAAACATATATATCATTCACTTAGTTCAAGGGAAAAAGTCAGCACCTTGAACTTCAGAAAGTACAAACAGAAATTACAAGCAGACAAAAAAAATACAGAGAAAATAACACAATTCAACAGACCAACAAACAAGGCTTCTACCTGTCTGACCATTACACACATGCACACATCCATATACACACACACAACACATACATATGCACACACATGTGTGCATGCATGCATAATGCACACATACATACATATACACATACATACATACGTAGTTACTTAGTTACCAGAGAGAGAAGCACCAGTCTCTGGGTTTTCAAAGCCAGGGGACTCAACAGCTGCCCAGAGTCTCATCTGGCCAAATCATACAACTCTTCTCATAAATGAGCCCTAAAGTAAAACTTCACCTCAGAGTTTATATAGCTTTCTTCAGGGTCAGAAGACATCACAACTTTTGTGACCCACTGGCTAATTACAAAGTAAAAAAAGGTGTGGGCCCCCCTGAAAAACAAGCCTTCCCTAAAGAAGTTTTTCTTGTTGGGCTCCAAGTGAGACCCATTAAGGGGCAGGGAAGATCTTCAAATTCCCTTACAATTATAAGAACCAAAGTCAAACCTTCTTATTTTTCACAGAAGGAAAAATATCTAGACAGTTTTAATGGCTTCTTCCAGGTCACACAGGTGGCAAACAGCGGAACATGGATTTAAATCCAGGACCTCATACTTCAAATTCAGTGCTTTTCCCACCATGTCTCAAATTGATTGTTCCCAGAAAAAAATCACACAAAACTTCAATGTTACAATGAACTTGATATGATGTTTCCCTTTTCCTAGGTTTTCATGACCATTAACAATGTTTATTTACACTGTCCTAGGTCACACTGACCATAACAAAAAAACTGGCTGCCATCTATGTCAGCATCAACAATCAGAATCAGCACTGCCCTTCATCAATGTCTTTGTGATACCATGATAGAAGAAACTGGGGGACATGTAAACCAATCAATAAACAATTATTCTTTAAGACATGTCTGTGCTAAGTACTGAAGATATATTAAGATGAAAATAAAATTGCTCTAATTGGGAAAATTAAAGAAGAGAACAATAAAAAATAGAGATGAAAAGGAGAAGATCGTAAGACCAAGAAGAGAAGCAATAGCTTGAAATGGAGAAATGGAAGAGGGAAGGAGTCAGAAATGCCTCAGTAAACTGAACCTCACACACTTACTAGCTGTACAACCCTAGGTAAGTCACTTAACCTCTGTCTGCCTCAGTTCTTTCATTTGTAAAATATGGAAAATAATACACCTACCTCCAAGAGTTACTGTCAGAATCAAATGAGATAATTATAAACCTTTGCAAATCTTAAAGTGCTATAAAATTTTTACTTATTTTTATTAATGGTCACTTTTGCTATTTTCATGATTTGTGGAGCTTGAGCTCCAGGAAAAGGGCATGGCATGAAATACCTCTTTATCCTACCCAACGAAATGCTGCTTTCTTCAGGAAGCCTTTACTATTTCCCTCAGTAGCTAGTGGTCCCATAATTCCACCCTAAAAACTACTTTGTATACATGTTGTCATTATTTTTCTAGGTATTTTTCAGTTTTTACACAATAAAATGTAAGCTCCTTGAGGGCAGCAACGGTTTCCTTTTTGTCTTTGTATTTGCCAAATTTGTTGAATGCCTAGCAGATAGTAGGCATTCAATCAATCAATCAATCAATATTTACTGAATGACTGAGTTCATATTAAACTTGAATATTGAGTGGCAGGCAATCTACTACATTTATAGAAGGCTATCCACCTAATAGTCCACTTAAACAAGAACAGTTGGCAAATTCAGGAATTATATTTTGGTTAAACTTTAGACAAACTAAAGCAATTCATTTACAGAGCAGGGCTTGTTTAACAGGTGTTATGTGAGCATTAATGAAACGGGTCGCATTTGATAAACGTGCTTGCCTTTCTACTATGGGAATCAAACTGAAACAACACTTTTACTCAGAAACACATCCAAATAAAGAGTTAAGCAGGACAAATCACGTTTTACTCTTCAATGTTAATTGTAAAAAGGAAAAAGATAAATGATAAACCAGTGCAATTTAACGTTCTGCTGCAGGCATCTTAAATTTAGTTTCTTGGCATATATATGTATATATGTGAACATCCAGATACATTTACAAAATATAGTTAATTATTCAGATATTTTCAAGGGATTTGACTGACATAGCTTCCATCATACAATATCACATGATATCATACCATACAATACCATATGATATCATATGATATCATACCATACCATATCAAATCATGTCATGTCATGTCATGTCATATCACTTATTTATAAATTTTTAAACTTTGAGTTTTTATTTTAAGCACCATACTGGATTGTATTATATAACCTAAAAATGAACTTAGATACAGTTAAGGAATATAAGCTTAAAGTAATATAGAAATAAAAATTTGATTCTACAATATTTATTTTGCTGTTAAAATTCCAATAAAGTTAACAGCAGTGTGGGACAAAAGTGCATTAGGGCAGGGAATGGATTTTCCAGTCTAAACAAGTAAATTTCAAAGGTTCTTATAAAAGTCTCAAGGATTTATAAGGAATGACTATTCAAAGTCAATGAAGTTTTGGATGAATCTAAACCTTTAAGGCAGAGAGAGATGAAGAAAACCTTATATATTATAAAAATACCCTCTGTTTTGTTGTCCCTTTCTATCTTCTTTCCTTTCACAGCTAAATGAAACATCTCAAACAGTTAGTTTATATGCTTGTTTATGTGACTCAATCAGATAGATAATTATTTTCTATTTCAGAAATGAAAACAGAGTAAACTCTCAAGAGAAACTGAAACAGTGGTTCTCAACCTTCCTAACGCCACAAACCTTTAATACTTGTATGTGGGTCTGGGTACCGCATGTGGGCAGACCCGCCTGGAGATGGATAGAGAAGTGGTGTCTTGGTTCCTAAGACCACTGGAAATATGTGTTTTCTGATTGTCTTAGGTGACGCCTGTGATCCCTCTGAAAAGGTCATTTGACCCCCAAAGGGGTCACAACCCATAGGTTGAGAACCGCTGAACTAAAACAATCAGGAAGGTCAAATAAACAGATCAGTATATAATACTGTGTAAGATGCTCATAATGATGACCCTTAAGTGCAAAACATACCTAGATAAAACTTCCAAATCTTCAAAATAACAACATACATTAACTTAATGTATTGAATGCCTACTATGTACAAATAGTGCTTGAGTGTAGTTTTTAGTGACATTTGTCTTTAAAAATTGACAAGTCATCTGATTAACAATACTTACTAAATGTTTATTATGTGATGGTGGACAATTCAAGTATGGCATAAAGTATATGATAACTTAGTTAACCAGAATATTCCATTAGCAAAATCAGACTCCGCATTCCTTATCTTAAACATTCTAGATTAACAGGAATTTTTAAATATAACACGGATCAGTGAATTTGCTGCCTGCCACTAAGGCAAAGCTTTTGATGAAGAGTGTTTGCCCTAGACTGCAGAATGTATTTGTTCAAGCTAATACTATACAAGCAGAATTTTTCAGTGGAACAGAACTAAGCCTGCTCTGACTGCAATACTTCCTCAGAAGACTGGTAAATGTTCTAACTCTTAGGAGCTTATACTAGAAGTAAGATGCATTGACAAATGTTTAGCTGAAAGACCTCATCCAAATCAGAGAAGAAATGACAGAGTTCATTAATGACTAATACAATGAAAAGGAAGAGATTAGAAATAGCCGTTTAAATTAAGAAATTGTGAATTTATCTAGAAACACTGACTTTTTACCAGTCATTTCATTATAGGAGGTAGAAAAAAATCTTATAAAATTAGCATGCAGCACAAAATAAAAAAAAACAGTTTGAACAAAGACACAACCCGCTCCCCTCCCCCATTTTAAAATTACTTATAATGAGGGCAATACAACAAGACTTACATCTTTACCGATCAGGTCTTCCTGGTTTTCTACAATTCCCCAGGGAGCAATACCTATGGTACATATCTTCCCTCGAGATTTTGATGCATGATCCTTTAAAGCATCTCCAACATGTCGAATAACTCCTAAAAAAGAGGAGAGAGCTTTAATAAGCTTGTGTTTTAAATGGTTTGTTCCCCATCATCCAATGGTGACTTATATGTATTATTTCTCTGAAAGTCAAGAATACATGTCATGTGACATTCTGACAAATAACTTCAATATAACCACATATATCAAAGGCAGAAACTATAAAATTTCTGATGTAACATTAAGTAAATGTATTAGCATTCCCATAGCCTATATCTACCCTTGTTCCAAACAAACAAAGCTCCAGTAAGTACAAAGGGGTGGGAGAAAATGCACATAAAATATAAAAAGGCCATCTAAGCTAGTGTGTACATATACACTCAAAAAAGTTAAAGGGAAAATCAATGAAAAATTTCATTAAAATTCATTTCTATTGCTATTATAAAGGATATTATTTATTATATTAAATGTGATTTTTGACTCCATCATAGATGTCATCATAAGAAAGAAACATCCTAGGTTTGTAGTCTAGTAATGAAATATTAGAACATATAAACTTCAAAGATACTTGTAGTTATTAAAACATACTATCATTTATGTATAGGCATTAATGACTTTGGGAAAGGTAAAAGATCATAATTATTAAGCCATGATTAGACTTGAAAATACAAGTGCAAAGAGGCCCCACTTTAATAAATTTGCTAAACTGAACCATATGGAAAACTGTTTAAGGACAGAGATCCCAGTAAGTACTATTTCAAAACAGAGTTTCAACCTTTTATGAAAGAGAAAACCCTGCTACCCACCTCCTGAAAGAGAAGTGATTTCCTCATGATATGGAATAATATACAATTTCTGGACATGACCTATGTGAGAATTTGTTTTGACTAACTACATATTTGTTATAAAGGTTTTGGTTTTTTAGTGGGATTAGAGGAAAGGAGCTGATAAAGAGAGAGAAAAATAAATTTTTGTTAAAAGTAAAATTTTCTTAAAGGAAAATAAAAAGCTTTATTTTATTACAAATATGTAGTCAGTAGATTATTTGGAATGAGTTGAACAAAGTTCATTCGGTGGTTTCCATTTTGTAATTTGCGGTAGTTTAAGGGGTTAGTGCTCAAAATCCTTTAATGGAACCTTAAGCAATAAATAATTCTAAAGAATAGTATGAGTAGCATATAAAAACTATCCTGGGGGGTAATATTAACTTTCTGTTGTTATTGAAGGTGATTTTGGAGAACAAAAGGAGTTGATAACTACTACATTAGGAAGTATTTGTGAACATTCAGATTTGGAGAGGTTATCTTGGATGACCTGGAAAGGAAGAAGAACAAGAATCCAGTTGGGCTTGTGTTATATTTATTCTTCTTGACTCAAGGCAAAATTAGTAGCAACAAGTAGTTCTGCTCATATAAGCAAGGACCACCTGGCCATTTGCACATATACCTTCATGTAACTAAACAGATTTCTGTGTATGGATACACAAATGCATCCTATTTTGGAGCCATAGTTTCATTTTTAGCTGGGCTTATTAAAATACATGCATATGTGTTAATTCCAGTATTTACTAAATGCTGTTATGGATGTTACATAAAATGTTATCTATGCATACTATATGTTATATGAACATAACATATAGCATACTATATGTTATATAAAATATAGTATGATCCAGTATCTACTAAAGTCCTACTCCAGTGTCTCATTATATTGTGGAGGTAAATTTGCCTCAAAAATTAAAATACAGTACAAGTTCTACTACTTCATAACAAACTGGGAAGGGACAAGGGACAAAGCTCTCTCATCTAAGGACAAGCCCAGTTATTTTCACGAGGCTCATCACCAAAAGGAAGACTGATATAGGAGAGAAGCTCCTAGAAAGTAAAGGTAGCTTGGTTGCTCCATCTCTCTGTCTCTCTATCTCTGTCTCTCTGTGTCTGTCTCTCTGTCTCTGTTTCTCTCACCTTTACATTCTCACTGATTAGTTCATTGGCTGCCAGGTAATTTCCCCTTTGCCCCCCCCCATTCTACCACTTTGTGAAACTATGTACTAAGAATGTTTCAATCCAAATTGATGAAACCACCGATCATTTTAGGCACTGATTTATTCATACAGAGGCAGCCTAATTGTATATAAAGATCTTCCCTGCCCTCTAATAGGTTGAATGTAATCACATGGAGCCTGTGGTGGGAGGAGTTTGCTGAAGGGTGGGGTAGAGCCCACAAGAAGCTGGGAGGCACAGCAGTTAGAGCTGGAGGGAAGAGAGGATACATTCAAGGAGACAGTTACGCCTGTGACTGTTTGTCCCCTGCTGTGAGACCTAGGCTTGTGAATGTTTGTTTGCCAGAAGGCTAAAGGATGGTGTGACTCTCTGCTGTGATATGGTGTATTAACTTCTTTGTTACTATGACAGATTTGACTTTCTGATGTTGGAATTTGGTTTTATGGTGTCCTGAATAAATGTTTTGCTTCTGTCTTCTATATGGAGAGTAATATTTTACTATTCAGAATTATGCCGGTATATTCACAGTTGCCATCATTGCTGTGAATACTGCATTGATGCTACGTTTGGTGATGAGGATGGGATTGTAAAATATCAGACCTCTATTTAGAGGAGGAAGGGATTTAGAAGAAAAAATGGATGTTCCAGGATGGGAGGATTTACCTTATTCCTCCTTAGCAAGGGAATGGGCTAAAAGTACAGGGCTCAGAAAACCATTTGAATACTGTGGAAGCACTATCAGGATAACCCAGGATCTGGCAGCTTCTACACTGAGGGATTGAAGGGCCTGTAATATGATATTTCAAAGATCAAGGGAGCTGGGATTAAAACCAAGAATC
>CM053599.1:147454392-147487516 GCA_028646575.1 Pseudocheirus occidentalis
CCTGTCCCCTTTTGAGAGGGGACATTAATGGTCAATGGTTGCCCCATGAGTGGAAGATTGATATATTGTGAATTGATTGAATGATTAAGTGAGGAGGGTTTCCCCCTTAAGGAAACCAGATGATTATTCTTTTATTCCTTGTTCTAAATATTGTGGCCACTGTAGTGAAAACTGTGTAGTCATTCTAATGTTAAGCTGTTATGAACACTATATTATGATTTTCTGTAATAAGATGTAATGTTGTGAATATTAAATTGTGATATTGTGAAATGTTTGCCTTGATTTGTAATGGAATAAACAGAGTGTTCACTATTACTGTGTAATGCGAACCTTAAAAGCTGTTCACTGTTGCATTCTTTTGGGAATCTGCTGGTGCATGGCGTTACATTATAGTGTAGTTGGTAGGATTACAAAATATAGTGCCTCTGTTTGTTCCAGGATCCAGGATTCATGGCCATTTAAATTGAAAATGGAAGGTCAAGAATCCTGGAGGGGTGGAACGTAGCAGCAATTGGCTTAGCAGATACTTAGCACTTAGCAACTTAGGGCTAAGTATCTGCTATACTGATTGCTGTTACACCTCCCAAGGTTGTTAGGAAGATCAAATGAGATAATATTTAAGTACTTAAAAATGCCTTTTTCCTGCCTTCTCCTTATCAGTTAACTCCTCTAATTATGCCCTTATGACACTGAATCACAAGTCAGAGGAACTCAGTTCAGATCCTACTCCTGATATTTATTACCTTTGTGATCCAGGGAAAATCACATAATCTCCCTGGGACTCAGTTTCCTCATTTATAAAATAAGTAAATTGGACTGACCCCCTGGGGTACCTTCAACCTCTATCTAGATCTACGAATCTATCCTTTATACCATCTCTTCCTTTCCTGTTCAATCATTCTCCCCTCTTCAGTTATTCTCTTGCCTGATGCAGGAACTGAGAATTAGAGGAGTGATCTAATACAACACGTACTAGGAAAATTAATTGACCTCACAATATACTTGATGCATTTGCAGGAAGAGAAGGAATCTATTATGTTCTTAAGCGGCTCATTCCGTTTTGGGATAGCTCTAATTCTAAGGATTTTTTTTTTTCCATATTAAACCCAAATCTGCCTTTCTGAAATTTCCCATCCATTTTCTCCCTCTGGTTACAGGCTGAACAAATCTAATCCATCTTCCCCTGACAGTGCCATAGGTTCTTGAAGACATTTCCATAGTAAATCTCATCTTCAGTCTCTCCTTTTCTATTGTCGTTTTTACACATGCCAGTACTCTTCCATTCCTTTCTGTAGTCAAGTCTGTCTCCTCATTCACTAACTGTCATATCTACAAATAATTCACATTTTCTACCTCTTTTGCTCCTGTTCACCCAGTCTGAAAAGCATTTCCTTCCCAACTCAATCCAAAAAGCATTTATTCAGTGCCTACCATATTTGACATACCATGCTAGGCACTAGAGAAACAAATAAAACAACCAATCCAACAAAAACATTTAAAAAATAATCTCTGCTCTTATTCTTTCTACCTATTCATCCTTCAAGATCCAGCTACCCACAAAAAGCCATCACCAGAAAAATTTAGAAAGAAATAGAATTTCTTTTTTGCCATTTTGGAGGAGGGAAGACAGGGCACTTGCCCAAGGTCACACAACTAGTAAGTGTTAAGTGTCTGAACTCAGGTCCTCCTGACTACAGGGCCAGTACTCTATCCACAGCACCACCTGGCTGCCCCAAGAAATAGAATTCTTAAATAATTTGTCTTTCCTGTTTTACATTGTGTATGGCTTCATTTAGTTATATGTAATTGCTCTATTTTTTAAGGCACAGAAATAAAATCTGTACATCCTGTACTCTATAGGATCAATAGCCAAATCCAGGCAGTCTATTCATTTTTGAACTATTCTTATTATTAATGAATGTTTATGTTTTTAGAATCCATCACTAACTACACAAGCGTATGATTCCTATTGTGGAGTCCATATTATGCATATTCCTTTTAATCATCCTTTAATAAAAATACTTAATCATCCACACTTTGTTTTGAGGGAGGAAGGCAAGGCAATTGGCCTTAAGTGACTTGCCCCAAGTCCCACACAGCTAGTAAGTGTTAAGTGTCTGAGTTCAAATTTGAACTCAGGTCCTCCTGACTCCAGGGCTGGTGCTACCTAGCTGCCTCCATCTACACTTTTTTTTGCTACCCAACTGTTTTCTCTGTGTTAGGTTTTTTCCAAGCAGATTTCAAACTTCTTGACGGAAGGGACCAGGAAACCTTTCATAGAACTTTTTGCCACCTCGGTTTTTTTGGTCATTTCAGTCTTGTCTGACTCTGTGACCCAATTTGGAATTTTCTTGGGAAAGATACTGCAGTGGTTTTCCATTTCCTTCTTCAGCTAATTTTACAGATGAGGAAACTGAGGCAAACAGGGTTAAGTTACTTGCCCGGAGTCACCCAGATAGTATCTGAAGCCAGATCTGAACTCAGGAAGATGAAACTTCCCCATTGCAGAGACCTGGCACTCTATCCATTGGCCCACCTAGCTGCCATTTTTCCCCACCTGGACTCCCCCACTCCTACATCAGCAAGAAATAGTGGAAAGGGTGTTGATTTTGGAAGTAGGAGGCCTGAATTTGAATCTTGACTCTATTTTTTACAAGCTTTATAATCTGGGGGTGATACCTTTCTGATTTTACAGACTTTTTTTGAATCTGCTAGATGAAGAATTTAGCTTTGAGGTGTGTAGGGTCCTTTTTCAGCTTGAAATTCTATGATTTTATGACCTACTAAAAGCACGTACTGGTGTGCCAGTACGTGTTTAGCACTCTATTCCTCAGCTTGATATGTTCAACATTTCTCTTTCATAAAATAAAGATATTACTTTTTAAATTTGAATCAAATGAAATAATAAGTGTAAAATACTTAACACAGCACCTGACATACAGCTGGTGACTAATAAATGCTTAATCCAGTCCAGTCCCCATTCCATAGTATCTACCATAGAGAACTGCTATGCCAAAATATGTTGGAAACCTTAAGCTATCGATTTGTGTTTTATTATTAACATAGATAAATGAGTTTCTTTGCTGCCTGCTAAGTGTATTTATTGTAGAACTGCTATTTGGTGGGAAAGATATCAAGCCTTGAAAATAAAGCTTAGAGGGGCAACTAGGTGGTCCACTGAATAAAGCACCAGCCCTGGAGTCAGAGGGCCTGAGTTCAAATCCAGCCTCAGACACTTAACACTTACTAGCTGTGTGACCTTTGACCCCAATTGTCCTGCTTTCCCACCCTCCAAAAAGAAAAAAAATCAACAACAACAAAAAGAAAATAAAACTTAGATCCTTCTTTCTCCACTAATGAAATAGTGATTAGAAATTTAACTTGAGCTTGAAAATCATGTCCCCTAAACTAACAATATTTAAGGTAACAGACATATAATTCTAGCCAAAAACCAAGCATTTGGCCCAAACTTCCTGCTTCTCTTCCTGGAAGGAATTAAAGCCTCCCTATGAGAAGGTTGAAGGGGAAGTGACAGGAGATGCCACACAGTCCCTGCCCCCTCCTCTGCCATTACTACATGTGAAATACAGCCCTCACTCCATATAAAACATGAATGTTAATAGCAGCTCACATTTATATAACAGTAATAATAGCCAGTTTGCAAAGTACTCTCATATCCTTTGAGCTTTATAACAACCCTTGGAGGTGGATGTTATTATTAGCCCTATTTTACAGGTGAGAAAACTGAGACAAACCGTCACTTGTCCAGGGTGACGTAGCTAGTAAGCATAGGAATGAGGATTTGAAATAGGTTCTTCCTGCATCCAGGTCCAGAATTGTAATTCTTGAGCCACCAAACTACCCATTATAGAACGCTGAGTTTTGCAAAGCACTTTATAGTAAACGATCTCATTTGATTCCACAGCACTATGAACTAAGTGCTATAACAGATGTGAACCCTTGTGATCTTTCTTTGGTTCACTTTAAGCTTTTCTTTTCTCCAGAGCCATTTGGCATTGGTAATTCATTGTCCATCCTCTCAGCTCTAATTTTTTTATAGTTATAACTAGACTAGAGAATATATTAACTTTTATTTTAAAACCAAAATTATTTTATTCAAGAAAGATAAAGCTCCTGTTTTGTTTTGTCTTTCTATTCTCATCCCTAAGAAGATAATTAAATTCTTTTTTTAATGGAATTGAATTAAATTAGAAACTGACTAGGTTCTTGAATAGTGGCCTTGGATTCTAAACACCATTTATAACATTCTATAATAGAAAATTATATCCTGAATTCTAGCCAACCAATTTCTAAGTTAACATTACAGTATTACTTATCTGTAATTTGAGGATTGCTAATTTATATACTTAATAAATATTTATAAATGCTTAGTTATCATGCCAGTTATCATTACATAAAGCTCTATCTTGAAGCACAATTACATTTTAAAGAACATAAGATACTCAAGTTGTAAAGTATGTATGGAAGTATCCATTTCTTCCTTTGGTCTGCCATATATTTAAGTGATTTTTGCTGTGTACTTTCTTTTTTGGAGGGAGAAAGGTAATGCAATTGGGGTTAAGTGACTTGCCCAATGTCATACATCTACCTAAGTGTCAAGTGTCTGGGGCCACATTTGAACTCAGGTCCTCCTGACTTTGGGGCCAGTGCTCTATTCACTATGCCACCCAGCTTCCCCTTTGCTATGTATTTCTTACCAAAATCTTGAAACTATCTCTGAGTAAATCCAGAGTATTTATTCATTAGAAGTTAGACTTAATGTAGCAGAATTCAACTTTGGGATGGACTCCAGTTTAAGATGTACAGAAGCCATGGACATGCTTCCATTGCAAAAGTCAAGGTTACATTTTAGAGAGAACTTTATCGATCAGACAGGGCAAAGACTTTTGTGGAGATACACATTTAAAAAAATATATGCATTTAATTTAAACTATTACCAAATACAATTTCCTTAGATTTGGTTCCTTAGATTTTTTTTCTTTCTTGCCAATGTTATGTTTCTATACATAATTTTTGTAGTAGATTTAGTGCTTGTGATGACCCCATGGAGGGAAATGCTAAAAGTGGAATAGAAATGTAAGGTGGTATGATTATTGCTGTTATTTTTAGCTGAATAACACCAGCAGCCAAACTTCTCTCTGTGGAATGAAAATGGTTTAAGCTCTAATGAACACAACTTTATCAGTATACTTTATAGGTTTCAAAGGAATTATTTTAAGACTTAAGAAACAACAACAGTAATAAAGTGTTTTTCATAAATTTCATCTCAGAAGATCAGTCCATTAGATGCTGAATCACCAAAGTACTAACCAGCAACCTGTATAATGAGACTTCCTAGCTATTTTAAACTGGCCATGACAGTTTAAAAGTAGGGAAAAAACCTAAACTCACCAAGTTACTAAGCAAAGTAACACGTCCCTGGATTATGCTATGATAATAATGATGAAAATAATAATATAATAAAATAAATATAAAAATCATAACTAATATTTAGATATCACTCTAAGATTTGCAAGGCATTTAAAATAAACTAGTTCATTAAATTTTAAAACTGTAAGGTAGGTGCTATTACTATTTCCGTTTTATAAATGAGAAAACTGAGGCTCAGAGAATTTAAGTGATATGCCCAGGCTGCACTGATAGTTAATAAATGCTTGAGGAAGGATTTGAATCTATGTCTTTCTGATTCCAAGCCTAGCAGAGTTCATTACACCATAATGCCTCTTCTGTGGGAAAACAACAATTGTTTTTTAGTGGAGTATGTTGGATTGTTGATTTCATAGGAAACTCCCACTACTAATGAACACCAGCAACTATTATGCAATTTGTATTTAGCCCTGCCTTGGCCACCAAGATGCTAAATGACTTTCCTCATATCATACAGCCAATATATCGTAGCAGAGACAAAACGTGGACACAGATTTTCCTGACTCCAAGACTAGATCTCCACCCTTTATGCTGCCTTGCCTATAAAATAGACCCCAGAAGAATATTTGTGAAATCCATTGAGAATCCCAGAGCTTGACCATATGACATCTACGAGTGTCTCTTTGTTCCACATGTCTACTCAGGAAAGCTAGGGACAAAAGGTTTTACCTAGTATTTTATTTTTTTCTTCTTTTTGGAGGGCAATTGGGGTTAAGTGACTTGCCCAAGGTTACACAGCTAGTTGGTGTATCAAATGTCTGAGGCCGGATTTGAACTCAGGTCCTCCTGTCTCCAGGACTGGTGCTCTACTCACTGCTCCACCTAGCCACCCCTCTGTTTAGTATTTTCAACACCAGTGGGGCTTAACAGTTGTCTACCTCCCTATGCATGGTGCAGTGGGCAGACCTCATGCCACTGTTAATTTGGTAGGATTTCCAGGCAGTCAATGCAATAACAACTCAAATACATCCTCCATCCTCCACCCTTTGCCAATATATAGCTACTTAACTGGCCATGGTTCAATGCTTAAGCTACTTTTGTTTAGTGAAAGAGAATTCATTAAATATAATATTAATGCTAATCAATAACATTCACAAATGAAATTTACATCATCTAATAAAAAGCAAATTTGTTACCATAAGTTTAATGATCAGGGTATTTTAGCAACATGAGGTTTAGAAGCTTTAACGTCAATAGCTACCCCAATTCTAATACAATAAGGAGGACTCACTTGTAACTGAGTGTGAAGTAAGGGACAAGAGTGATTCAGAATATATTAAAAAGATTTATATGTAAAAAGATTATATCTAGACAGAATCTATATATAGATTATTATATATAAAAAGATTATATACAGATCATATATAGATAAAATATATATATAATTATATGTAAAAAGATAATATATAGATTATGTATAGATAGCTATATAGATAGAATCTCTATATATAGACTATTATATATAAAAAGATTTATATATAAAAATATTATATATGCTATATAGATAGAATATCTATATGTAGATTATTATATATAAAAAGATTTATATATAAAAATATTTAAGAGACTGACACTTATCCAACACGCACACAGCAGTAGTAGAAAATCTGAAGGGAGATATTGATTTACAAAAACATAAACACCATTCCCTTAATTGGGTTGCATTTCCCTACTCAGTAGGAAGAGCAGTGGGAAGAGCTGATGAGTGAGATCACCAGGGCCCGCTTGCATTCATTAACACCTGGACTGTCTTCATCTTCAGACTTGCCTTTCCCTAATACTGGGCTGTGTGTGTGTGTGTTGGAAAACACTGGCAGCAGCACTGTAGTGATGATGCAGATGGTGATGCCTCGGGGACAAAATGATTTGGAAAAATGGACCATGTTTGAGGACATTAAACATAATGACTCAAGAGTTACATGGAAATCATTTTAGAAGAAGCCGCCTCAGCAGTGACTGTAGCTTCATCAGCCTCAGAATTTCCAACTTGATAACATTTATTAAGAACCTACTTTGTGCCAATTACTGTCCTAATTTCCATTAGGACCTCTCTAAGCTTCTGAAAGCAACTAATTTCTGACGTCTTTGTCACCTTAAGGATAGCTTAGGGGTGGCTAGGAGGCACACTGAATAGAGCACCAGCCCTGGAATCAGGAGGACCTGAGTTCAAGTCCAGCCTCAGATATCTAACACTTACAAAGCTGTGTGATCTTGGGCAAGTCACTTAACCCCAGCTGCCCTTCCAAAAAGCAAGGGGAAAAAAGAATAGCTTGTTTTTTCCATGGAATTTGAGACTTCTAATTTGGTCTCTTCTTGCACGGAGTAGGCAGAGAGCAATGGAACCAGAATAAGTCCTAGATCCCCTGAAAGATGTATTATCTTTGCTAGACCAAATGATTTCCCTCTGTAGAGTTTTTTACTTTAACTCGAGGGTTCTTCCTGACTACCTTAGAGTAAAGAGAAAAGAATTCTGAGGGCCTTGTGATGGGAGAATAGGTAATGGCCTGAGTAGTAGCCATGCCTAAAAGTACTGCCCACCAAAAAAATGGATATATGTCTCAATGAACAGACCATGTGATTATCATATTTACAAGAAAGTAAAGAAGTCACCTTTTTATTAAAAATGATAACTCAGGGGAGGCTAGTTGATGCAGTGAATAGAGCACCGGCCCTGGAGTCAGGAGCACCTGAGTTCAAATCTGGCCTCAGACATTTAACACAAAAACTAGCCGTGTGATCTTGGGCAAGTCACTTAATCCCAATTGCCCTCCAAAAAGCAACCAAAAATGATAACTCAAAAATAAGTACATATATCTTCAATAAATCAATATTTATAAACATATATTATGTTCCGGACTCTTTGCTAGGCACCAAAGATAAAGAGACAAAAATGAAACAGTCTCTGTGCTATTAAATCATTTTTTAAATAATATTTTCCAACTACATGTAAAAACAATTTTTAGCATTCATTTTTACAAACTTTTAAGGTCCAAATTTTTCTCCCTTCTTCTTTCCCCTCCCCTCTTTCTTAAATGACAAGCAATTTGATATAGATTACATATGTGCAATCGTGTAAAACGTAAACAGTACATATTTGTACTAGTGGATCCTACATTTTCTAACTTGATTTCTAAAGCTATGTGCAAAGCAGATAAGACCATGTGTTGTGGGCTTATGATAGTAAATGATGCAAAAGGAGAAAGTTAGCTGCTCTTAGGATTAGTCATTTATATTCAGAATCATACGTAATAAATTTAGAGTTGGAAAGAACCTCAGAAAGAATCTAGTAAAGGCCCATAATTTTAAAGATAAGCAAACTAAGACCCAGTAAGGCTATGACTTCTCCAAGACAGCAAAGGTAGTAAAATCTTTGGGGTCATTTCTCTGCTCAGGAATAGCGTGTGTGTGTGTGCTTGTGCGTGTATTAGCTTATTTATGCCATAGCTGCATAGGGTGCTTGAACGATAAAAACTATCTTCCAGTCCAAACCTTAACTTAACAAATGAGGACATGGAGAATCAGATAACTTAAAAAGATTTGCTTCAGGTCATCCCTAGCCCTCTTAGCACATCCCTAAATAAACCTAGCCAAGCCTCAGCTTTAGATCGCTCATGCCATGCCTAACCTTTATGCCTACACACGTGCTACTGAGAAGTCAAGGAATCGGAAACTCCACGAAAGGACAGAACGCAAAGTCGCAAACCCTTTGTTCCATGTACAACAATGCCCATTCAGTTTGCCACTTTCAAATCTGGCAAAAATAAGCATGTGTCTCTATAAGGACCAAAGCATCCTTTCTACTTGTTACATCCTACAGTTACTTCCTACAGGGAAGACAAGGGATTCACTCAGCTTCTAGGTCTCGCAAAAGAATAAAAGTTTTTCTCTTTCTTCTTGCCAATCAGGGATACCGGGGACCTAAAACGATTACCCACAGATAGCTCGTCAATGGCTTAAGTGAAAGACTTTCATTTGTTCCTATGAACTCTTACAGAAATGTTGGCACCATTACTTTCTTTTGCAGAGTCTTGAAGCACTAAATGGTCATATGATAAAATGGCTTTTCTACTTTCCAGAGTAGAAGGAATGCTTATCAAGTGCTCTTTCTTACTGATGTTTATTCATCCACCGGTATACTTCACAATGTTTCCAACCAGAAAGCTCCTATTTCCAGGATTTTCAGAGTCTCTCCTGTCATTTCATAATTTTGGAAGAATCCAAAGTATAGGAAAATATACAGGCAAGAAGAGATTCCCTAGCTCCTCACCCCCAGACAATGAAAACTACTATATAGAAGGGTGCAGTATTAGAAAACTGTCAAATCTGGAGTTAAGGAGCCTGAATTTGAATGCAGGCTCTGACACTACCTGAGTGACCTTAGACAAGTCACCTAACTTTTTGGGTCTTTGGTTTCCTCATCTATAAAGTAAAGGCTCTGGATGCTGGTTCTATAGCTATGATCCTATGATTACAAATATTTCTTAAATCAAAATAAATTAGATTATACAAATTATCATTTTATTATTATATCAATGATCATTATATCCATTTATACTCTTTATTAATTTCTTCCATTTGAATAAGGTAGTGAATTTGGTTTATACATATTTACCAAATGGACTGGTCAATAAAAACTGTTGTAACCTGATTTTTTGCCAACAAAAAGGTTCTAAAATTTTGGTATGTCTGCTGTACTGTAATGGTAATTTAGAGATCTTCCCTACCCCTTAATAAGCCTAAGGGAATTTGAAGACCTTCCCTGCTTTGAAAATAAACTCTGTCCCCTAATATGCTAAATGTAATCACATGGAATGTGTGGTGGGAGGAATTTGCTGACTGGTGGAGCAGAACCCACAGGAAGCTGGGAGTCAGAACAGTTAAATGGTGGAAGGAGAGAGGGAAGGCAAATAGACAGTTAGGCTTGTGGTAAATGTTGGTTTGTGGGAAGCTTATGGATGCTGTGGCTCTCTGTACTATTGAGGCTCATTAACTTCTTGGCTACTATGATGGAATCATTTTATTGGTTTAGGGATTTGGTTTTCTGGTGTCTGAATAAATGTTTTGCTTCTGTCTTTTATATGAAGAGTCTGTTATATTTTGTGATTGAGCACCATGTGGGTATATTTATAACAACCATGGGCACTGTGAATATTGCATTGGTAATACATATACATACCTAATAGAAAACCTCACCCTACTCACAAGTACAAATGACATAGAGAGGTGGAAAAAAAGTAGTAAATGACCAATTCCCTTTGGCTTTTTAGAGTGTGGTTCTGTGGCCTCCAGAAACTGTTGAAGAAAACCTGTACTTAGAACTAAAGACCGCTCTATTACTTGCCTATGAGAAAAGCACCCTTTTACAATAGGAAAAGTAAGTGAATGAATTCATTTCAATTCAATTCAACAAGTACTTATTAAGCTCTTACTAAGTGCCAGGAAACAGGCTTTTAAAAATCACACAATAACAACAGGTACAATTTAATTTTTACCTTTGTAGTTCCTCCCATACTCCCCAGCATCTACCACAGTGGTGTAATGGAGGTGCTTAATAAATGCTGACTGATTTATTGTATGAGGCATGACTGTAATATGACGGTCTTTTTTTTTTAATGAGCATTCTTCAGAAGCTAAATATGTCTATCCGTCATGGAGAAAGGGAGAAGCTATATATGTATTTCAGTTAAACCATAATACCTCAATATATTTTTGCAAATACTCTCTTGGAATTGCCTTCAACATCCTTATCTTATTCTTTGGAATATTCTGGATAATGGTATATCTTCATTTGTGAAAGGTAAATTTAAGTGATGGAAACACTAAAAGTTCTTTGAAAGTAATGCTGGTGAACCCGATCCCATTGATCACACTGAAAAGTATAGCTTTTGGAAATGAGATGTATACATAAACTCCTATATATGTATGTGCGTATGTATACATATATGCATATGTATTTATGTATGTATATATGTATATGTGTATATCCCCCCTCCCCCAGAGGCAGTGTTGCATAGTGGGTAGAGAGCTACCATTGTGGTCAGAAAGAGCTAAGTTCATATCCACATACCCCACCTTTGCTACATGCTGATTAGATGACCCTGAGCAAGCCCTTTAATGTCCTCAACCAACTCCGTGAGGTAGAATAGTTGACCATCAAAATTGGTAGAGGGATTTTCCTCCTTCAGAGTTCCCTAAACTAATGAAATCCCAGGCTCAGTCCAACAAAATGTTTTAAAAATCCTGAATACTGATTAATTGGGGAATTATTGAACAAGTTGTGATATATGCATATGACAGAATACCATTGTGAAATGATGAATAGGATGGTTACAAAAAACCTGGGAAGACTTATATAAAGTGATGCAAAGTGAAGTGAGTAGAGCCAGGAATCCACAATAAAAGCAATATTGTAATAGTGATAAACTGTCAAATCCTTAGCTACTCTGATCAAGATAATGATCCATTTATCCAAGACAATTCCAAAGGCCCCATAATGAAAGATACTATCTACCTCCAGAGAGAAAAATCTGATTAATTTTGAGTGCAGATTGAATATACTTTTTTCTCTTCCTTTATGTTTTTTACTTTTTATTGGCTTTTTTGCAACATAGCTAATATGGAAATATGTTTCAGATATGTATAATTGATCTCCTATTTCTTCTGTTTTCAATGGATAGGGAAGGGAAAAGAGGAGTGGGAGGGAGGGAGAGAATTTAGAACTCAAAAATGTAGAAGATTAATGTTAAAAATAAAAAATGTAATTGGAAATATCTGATAGAATAACCAAAAATATAATCTAAAAAGTCCTGAGATATCTTCTCGTGTGTCTTGTAAATGGAATCTAAAGAAAACTGTAAAGTTTCAAAAACATTTTGAAGCAAGTTTAAAGCAGAGGTTCTTAAATTTTATTGTCATGGATCGATCTTGACAGCCTGGTGAAGGACATGGCTCCCTCCTCAGGGGAAAAATGTTTTTAGACACATAAAATAAAATACATAGAATTACAAAGGAAACCAATTGTACTGAAATAGTTTTATAGAAACATTTAGAAAGTTCATAGATCCCAAGAATGCCCATTTTAGGCGGTTGCGGACTGACAGAAGGGAAGGCAGATCAGGGGTCATGGTAGACAGAAGCAAAATATTGGTGAGATGGGAAAGAGTGAAAGGAGAGAGAGGACAAACAGAGGGAAAAAAGGATGGAGGAAAATATACAGGTAGTAATCATAACTGTGAATGTGAATGGGATGAACGCTAATGCAAAAGGAAAGTAGATAGCAGAGTGGATCAAAAACCAGAATCCTAAAATATGTTGTTTACAAGAAATATACTTGAAACAGGAAGACACACAGAGTAAAGGTAAGGAGTTGGAGCAGAATCTATAATGCTTCAGCTGAAGTAAAAACAAACAAACAAACAAAAAGCCCAGGGGAAGGAATCCTAATCTCAGACAAAGTAAAAGCAAAAATGGACCTACTTAAAAAATAAGGAAGGAAACTAAACGTTGCCGAAAGGTACCATAGACAATGAAGCAATTCAATTAGAAGAGCAAGGAATAGTCTACCTGTCATTATCTATGAGGAGGGGGAGAATTCATGACCAAATGAGATAGAGAGAATTATGAAATGTAAAATAGATAATTTTGGTCATATCAAATTGAAAAGCTTTTGTACAAACAAAATCAATGAAACCAAGATTAGAAAGAAAGCAGAAAGCTGGGAAACAATCTTTATGGCAGCTGTCCCTGATAAAAGTCTCATTTCTCAAATATATAGAGAACTGAATTTATAAGAATACAAGGAACTCCTCAAATGATAAATGGTCAAAGGATATGAACAGGTAGTTTTCAGATGAAGAAATTTAAGCTGTATGTGAGCATATGAAGAAATGTTCTAAATCACTTTTATTAGAGAAATCCAACTTTAATCAACTCTGAAATGCCACCTCACACCAATAAGATTGGGTCATCTGACAAAAACGGAAAATGATAAATGTTGAAAAAGATGTAGGAAAATTGGGACACCAATGCACTCTTGGTGGAGTTGTGAACTGATCCAACCATTTTGGAGAGCAATTTGAACTAGGCCCAAAGGGCAATCAAACTGTACCAACCTTTGATTCAGTAATACCACTACTAGTTAGGGTAAAAAAGGAAAAGGACCTACAAGTGCAAAGATATTTATAGCAGTCCTTTCGTGGTAGCAAAATATTGGAAACTGAGGGTGTGTCCATCATTTGGAGAATGGCTGAACAAGCTGTGGTATATGAATGTAATAGAATATTAACTTTTCAATGAGAAATTATGAACAGGTAGATTTTAGGGAAAAAACATTGATAGAATCGTACAACCTGATGCAAAGTGAAATGAGCAGAACTAGGAAAATGTTGTACATAGTACCAGCAACATCGTGGAACAATCAAGTATGAAGGACTTGGTTCTTCTCAGCAACACAATTATGCAATAAAAGTACATAGGACACACAAAGGAAAATTCTACCCACATCTAGATCAAGAACTGAAAGACTCTGTATGCAGACTGAAGAGTATTTTTTCCACTTTATTATTTCTCATGTTTTTTCTCTTTTGATCTATTGTTTTCTTCCACAACTATGACAAATATGGAAATGTTTTATATAATAGCATATGTTTTATATAATAAAACATAATATGTTTTATATATATCACATATATAATAGATAAACTATATCAAACTACCTACCATTTTTAGAATAAAGAAGGGGAGAAGGAGAGAGAAAAATTTGGAACTCAAAATCTTGTAAAAGTAAATGTTAAAAATGTTCTGGATATGTAATTGGGGAAAAATAAAAATGCTTTTATTGAAAGCTTTTTATTTAAAGCAAAAAAATGCTAAGTTTAGAGCCCCCCAAAGCAGGAGCACTTTGAGACATATTACATGAGCACATTAATTCTGGAATATTTGTTTAAAAGAAAAGCCCATCATTACTTTAGAGTCAGAGCTAATAAAGGAGAGACCTTAACTTGGCAACATCATTCATCAAAAATATTTATCACAAAGCTCCTATGCTCATAGTACTGTATTTGGCACACAGCATGCATTTATTCGGGGGGAGGGGACGGTGAGAGATGCTAGCACCTATCCAACACCATCCCTGTGAAATTGATGTGAGAGTCACCTTGCACTAAACATAATCCAAAACTGCTGTGTTAGCTAGTTTCCACCCTTGGAAGTCTGCATATGAAAAATGATTGTAACACTCCCTTTTAATGCACAATTCTAAGAGAGCTGAGCAGAGTTAAAAACCTGTTTTATATTATAAATAAAGATGAAGGAATGGGTGTCTCTTGGCCTACATTTTTAGGGGAGGAGGCCAATAACACATCTTTCATTGGACTAGACAACTGATAAATATTCACTCCACTTGGTGCTTTATGTACAAAGCCTAATTAACCTACTCTTCAGCTCTGCAGGATTTGGCAAAGATGAATTAGGGTAAATTTTAACCACAGTGATCCTTTCCGTGACAGACAGAAGGCGTTCAGTATTCTGTCATGTCAATCAATCATCAAGTATTTAGTAAGGACTTAACATATTCCAAGCCCTGCACCAAGTACTGAAGATAAAAATGAAAAAAAAATCCCTGTTTTCATGAAGTTTATAGTCAAATAAGGGAAGCAAAATGTATATTTATAGCTATATGGAATATGTATGAAATAAATATGAAGTACTTTTCTCAGAGTCACATAGTTCTCTACTCTCTATCTCTCTCTCATTCTAATATTCTAATTCTTGTTCTAATAGGTGTGTTGCAGAGGAACATGGACTACAAAGCAAAATATGAAAGATCTTTCAGGTGCTCTCTCTTTCTCTTGAGTTACACTGAAATATTCCCTGCATGCTCTTGAACGCGCATGGAGCAATACAGCAGTTCTCAACCTGTGGGTTGTGACCCCTTTGGTGGCCAAACGATCCTTTCACAGGGGTCACCTAAGACCATCAGAAAACACATATTTCCAATGGTCTTAGGAACTGAGACATTGCTGCTCTGTGTTCAGGCAGGTTCGCCCACATGCAGTTACACCCACATACGAGTATTAAAGGGTTGCGGCATTAGGAAGGTTGAGAACCACTGCTCTAATATAATCCAAATAGCACCTACAGAGGACATGGAAGGTTTCCTGTAGAAGGTAGTACTTGAATGGGATTTAAAGGTAAATGAAGGATTCTGGGAAGTCAAGACGAAGAAGAGATCAGTTCTAAGAATGGAAAACAGTCAGTGCAAAGGCATGGAGATGGGAGATGAGACTAAAGAAAAGCAAGTAGACAGACCACTATAACTGGATCACAGATTACAAGGAAAGATATAAGGTGTCAAGGCCGGCAGGTAACACAATGGATAGAGCACTGGGCCTGGAATTGGGAAGACTCATTTTCATAGTTCAAATCTGATCTCAGACATGTACTAGATGTGTGACCCTGAATAAATCATTTAATCCTATCTGACTCAGTTTCTTCATCTGTAAAATGAGCTGGAGAAGGAAATGACAAACCACTGCAGTATCTCTGCCAAGAAAACCCCAAATGGGGCCATGAAGAATCATATACAACTGAACCAAAAAAAGTGTAAATGGACTGGAAAGGTGGGAAGGGGCCATATGGTGAAGATGCTTATGTCAAACAGAGGGATTAATATTTGCAGTGGAGGACAATGAATTAGATTATAGAGGAAGAACCCTGGATTAGACAGCAGAGAGTTGTAAAGTGAACAAGTCTTTATGGATCTCAGATTTCTTCATTATAAAATGAGGGAGCTGGACTAGATGAGGGAAGCTCAGCAGTACACTGGATAAAGGGCTGGGCCTGGCATCAGGAAAACCTGAGTTCAAATCCAACCTCAAACGCTAACCCACTATGTGACCCTAGGCATGTCACTTAACCCTGGTTGCTTCTGTTTCCTCATCTGCAAAATGAGGTAGAGAAGGAAATGGCAAATCATTCTAGTAGTTTTGCCAAAAAAAACCCTAATGAGGTCACAAAGAGTTGGATGTGACTGGGAAACAACTAAACAGCAACAACAGACCAGGTGATCTCTCAATCCTTCATCTTCATGACTGGTTCAGTGAAATGTTGCAGAGATGATGGTCAAAGCAATAATTCACTACCCATTTTCATAATATAACTAGTGCATCGTGACTTACTCCTTTACTCTGTGATCTACTTTTTCAAGAAGTAATTCTCTTTTTCTCCAAAATCAGAAAACTTTCAAGTGCCTAAGTACAATGTTATTTTAAAAAATACACCCAGAAACAAATCCAATGATCGAGATCACAGAGGAAACATATCACCAGACTAGCATATTTCTATTTTCCAGCACAACAGGGTATAGTTTTCTGCAAGCAAGTGTAAGATATGAAATGGCAATAGTTGGGTCCATGATTTAAGCTTCAGTGCAGAAGTTATGATCCTTCAAAGACAACTAGATGTCTCTTAAAGCTTCCCTTCCAAAAAAAATTTTATTTTTTATATGGGAAAACCTTGCTGGGAAACACTGAGCAGAGTTACTGTGATGGACCATTAGGAGAGGGACAGATGTGATCAGCCATATGAATTTATCACCTCTCTTGAGTGAAATGTCAATGAAACTAAGTGAAGAATTGGAATTGTTACTCTTACAGTCCTATATGCCAATATCCTTAGTTCTTATCTTTACTGTGGGATAGTGTCAAGAACACTGCTCTTAGAGTTGGAAGACTACATTCCAACATTGGCACTGGAAGTATGACTCTGAACATGTAGACATGCTGCGGTGGAAAGGATAATTGATCTATCATATCAGAAGACATGAATTTCAATTTTGACTCTACCATGTACCTTCTGAGTGACCCTGAGATAATCACTTCACTTGCTCTCAGTTTCCTCTCATCTATAAAAATGAAAACATTGGACTATTAGGGGTTGGAAGCCTGCGGTCTCAAGGTCTCATGTAGCCTCAAGTCCACAGGTTTCCCATTCCTGGTAGATGGTCACTAAGGTTCCTTCTAGCTCTAAACCTTCGGTTCTAAGGCATTTGTCCTCTTGGAGCCTTGGCTTGCCCATACATAAAATGTGAATCACAATATTTGCTCTATGTATCCCACAAGGTTGTTGGGAGAAATCACTCTGTAAATCTTAAAACTCTTTATAAAGGTCTGCTAGTGATCAACATCCTTTACCAAAACAAGACATCAAGATTTCTTGTTCTTGAGACTTTGTAAGTAAAATGTTAGTAAAGACCAGAGGTAAGAGTGGTTGGGGGGTGGGGAAGAAATAGAAAGGTGAAGAATTGATAGCTATAAAAGTATTATAGTAGGCAGGGCTACTTTTAGATTACCATGGCTTTATTGGAGTGACCTCCTCCTTGGAACTCAATTGTCCCAAAAGCATCTGTTGGGCTGAGCTGTGTGTGCTTGCTGATGGACCATTTCTCAGACTGGATGTCATTTCGGGAGAGTCGACTTTCATTTTTCTCATTCTGAATAACGGAGATACTTGGTGTGAGTCCAACATGCTGGCCTATTAGACGCCCACAGCAACACCTATGACACACACAAAAAACCAAATGATCTACATTTCTTGGGATGTGAATGTTATAAAACTTACTGGATACATTTGAAATATGTAGGAGACCCTGTCAGACTGATGTCTTTTGGAAACCCGAAGAGCAAAGTTCATTAAAAAATGTTTTTTTTTAAGTGAAGCATACCATAGGTTAGTCGGTCATATAAAAACTGGGAAGTAGAGATTCAATGAGCAAGCTATCAATTAAATATTTCCCATTTTTCCTAAAAATTTAAATTCATATCTGTAAGTCTTGTGGCCAACAAAGCCCTTCATAAATACGAAGTTCGTATGTACTGCCCTCACTTGATAGCTTAGAAAACAAAGACAGAGCAATTAAGCACCTGGCCCACCTTGGCCTTGACTGACCTATTGTATGTCTCATCACTTTTCACTTTTTAGCTGTGGACTTTGTTCTTCAGGGATAAACATTCATAAACTAAGCATCTCTCTACTCTCCTATTCCCCAATTCCCCCCATCTATCTAATTCCTTTTAATACTGCATAGTAATAAATGAAATACTTTAACATGCACATTTAAAATAAGGCATCTTACTCATATGTGACTCACAGGCTCTCTTGTCTCTTCCAAACTGACATTCACTGCCAAATATCTAACACTAAGAATAAAAATCAACAGGCCTAGGACTTCTTGCATTGAGAATGAGAGAACCATTCATGATATATTAAAAAAACAAACAATGGCACAACACACTCCTATCATCATGAAAATGTTACAGGTCATTATACCCAGAGAAAGCATTCCCAGACATAGTATACTATGGGCCCCAAATGATCTCTTGACCTTGCTTCATGCTATTGGTCTATATGAAATCAGAGATGATCTTCAAAATGGGCTGGAAGAAGATCCTGACTGGGACATCTGTCAATAAATTCTCCTTCAGTATAACAGAATGCTAGTTCAAAAACTAAAAAAAAATTGATGTAGAGAAATAGGTCTCATAATAACAAAATATCTCCTATATTCATACATACTTGTTAATGCCTTCCTGGAAGGAAGAACACTTGCTCTTCTGAATAGGCTTTCAGGGTATAGCTGACATGTATTATGTTGAAGGGTTAGCTTGAAATCCACTTAGAGAGGTCCAACTACAAACCTATCTTTAATTGAATAGGGGTTCCCTTGTAAGCCACAGTCATGATTTTTGTAGTCATACTCCCATAATTACAATTTCATTTTTTGGGTGGAATAGAAGGAAGTGAGATTACCTATGGGGGTCTTTGGTGCTGGGTATGATGTGAACACATTCTCGCTTATAAAATGCTCTTTCTATCCAGGACTTCTGAGCCTGAAAAGAAAAGATGGAAAAATAAAATTGATCAGAACTTTGATGAAGAAGCAATCTTATGCAATAAAAGAGAATATTAAAAAATATCAGTTATCACGAATATAAACTCTCACATAACAAACTCTCAAATAAACAAAAGCGAAATATCATTAGTATTGTTGGAAATGTCTTAGCATGTTTTCCCTGACATAAGTTAAAACATCAAAATTTGTTTGTAATTTAGTGTGCAACTAAAAGTCCCAAAGTAACACAGAGTCAATAACAATTATAGCTAGCTTTTTTGATGATCACAAACAATCACGGTTTTTAGTTGTTTTTTTCCTTCTGAATGTCATTGATGAGAAATTATTTTTAAAAATCAAGGATGAAAAAGTATTTAATTCATTACTATGTGTCAAACCCTGTGCTAGATATTGGGTATAAAAACAGAAAAAATGAAATAGTCCTTGCTCTTCAAGGACCTCACATTCTAACTGGGATGAAAACACAAAAGAAGGTTCAGCTTAGGGTAGATGACAAGGCCTCTATGACTAGTTTGTCTCCTTGGTTTTGTGCAGGTGATGTCTCAGACTTGAAATGCACTCTCTCCTCAATTCTGCCTCAAAGACATTCTTGCTTCTTTCAAGGCTCAACTCAACTGCCACCTCTTACATGAGGCCCATACTGATTTTCCCCTCTTGCTAATGCTGCCTGAAGCTATTTTTAAAAGATTTTCTTTGTATTTTGTATTCATTTATCTCTGTATATATTATGGCTCCTCCTTTCAATAAAAAATAAGTTCTTGGGGGGTAGGGGCTATTTTATTTCAGTCTTTGTATTCTCAGTACCTGGAACAGCACCTGTAAAAAAATAATGTGTATCCAGTCAACTGTTGCTGAGAAAATGAATCCACACAAATAACTATTGTTACCAAGCAATTACTTGATCTCATTTGTCCTCAAACAACCTTTTGGGTCAGTTGAGCAAATATCATCTCCTTTTTCCTGAGATTAAGGAAAGTTATTTTGTTGTTGTTGCTGAGTGGTTTGCCATTTCTTTCTAAAGGAAGAAAGGTTTAGTGACTCAGTTAAGGTCTCATAATAAATAGGAGAGCTGGGACATGAACCCAAGTTTTCTTACTATTCCCATCAACATATGACAAATTCACAATATTTCTTTGAGGCACAGACAATAAACTCACTGTACTTACCCAGGGACAGAGTTTGGATACATTGAGAAATATGCATAAAATGTCATGGAAAATATAGGATATCTAGAAGCAGAAGCAAATACAAAATGGGAAGTCCAGGGCTTAAATGGATAACATCATGTCTCAAGTCCTTCTGATAGGTAGTAAAAAGAGTGGCCGGGGAACACACCATCAGCCAAGTCTAATTGGCCATAACAATTTCTCTGACAGCTAAGTAAGCAGTGCTTGAATTGAGAGGGAGAAAATGAAGCAGGGCAGTCTATAAAAGGTTTCAATTTATAGAAATATGGAAGAAGACTAGTTTTCCCATCCAAAGAGGGAGATTTAATATGTAAAGCCAATCAACAGCTACACAATGCTTTTATTACCATCTCTCAGGATAAGATCTAACCTCCTACATAAATAAGAATTGGATTTCTTAAGTGGTCACTATTGGGATTACTCACATTGTAGGTGCCTTTAGATCAGTGGTTCTCAACCTTCCTAATGCAGGGACCCTTTAATATATCCAATGTGGGAGTATCTGCATGTGGGCAGACTCGCCTGGAGACAGATAGAGGAGCAGTGTTTCGGTTCCTAAGACCATTGGAAATATGTGTTTTCCAATGGTCTTAAGTGACCCCTATGAAAGGGTCATTTGACCCTGAAAGGGGTCGCTACCCACAGGTTGAGAACTGCTGCTTTAGATCATATAAAGGTTCCTAAGAGATATACAATATGGGAAGCACAATCTCATTGTATAATCTGTTCCTGGAAAGTATATCCCTGTCAACTTTATCTTGAAAAATACTAAATTAGAAATCCCTTATAAAATCCTACTTCAAAGATTTTTTTGTCACAGTCATCAAGTAATCAAGTAATAGAAACATTAAAAGCATTACAAAGCATTATCTGATATTAACCTAATATGACCTACCACAAATAAGATGACTTTTATATACCTGAAGTAAATAAGTTCACAAGAAAAGACACATTATTTCATATCTCTGGGCCTGTTTTCTCCCCTATAAATTGAGGGTGTTGGACCAAATGGGCTCCAAGTTCTCTTCTGGTTCTAAAGTCCATGATAACAAAAACTCACTCTACCTTCCCCCCAGAACTGTTCAGAGTAGCAACTAAGAAAATACACATGAAAACTCTTTGAAAAATGAAAAGTCCTATGAAGATGCAAGATATTATTATGACTTTAAACACTAAACAGAGATAAGAGGTTAAAAAGCAAATACCCCGCTGATGTGGCACCAGGCTCATAGGGAGATTTGAAAGAATAAACCATCTATGGGAAAAACTCTGACCAGACTCTTTAGTAACCTAATATATTCATCCTCTTTCAGAAGGGCTTCAAATGTCATTAAGATCGGCTAATGGCCTAACGCTCGTAACATTTGTATTGCTGCCAGTAAGAAAGATGTGGTGTCCAGGATGCCGTGTGCTAAGAGGGAGGATGTCAGATATCTTCCTGGTGCCAGGATGGAGTGTCTTGTGACTATATGCAGTGAGGTAACTTCTTCCTTCCCCCTTTTCCAATGGCAAAATATCAAATAAAGATGTTTAGATGGCTAGGAATGTGTTATGATTAGCACCTATTTGTAGGTGATACAACTTCCATAAAAGTTACAAAACCTGAGGGTCTGAGAACAAATCTAATTAATGTGTAACTTTTCAACAAACACCATCACCTCCATTTAAAGTTTAATGACTTACTTAAGGTCATATAAAAAGTGGGAGAGCTGGGACTTGAATCCAAGCTTTCTTATAATTCACATTAACCTATGAAAATGCACAGTATTTCTTTGGGGCATAGAAAATTAGTTCACTGTACTCACCTAGGAACAGAGTTTGGGTACAAAGAGAAATAGGCATAACACCTCATAGAAAATGTGTACTATCCAAAAGAAGGAGCAAATACAAACTGGAAAGACCAGGGCTCAAATGGATAACATCTCAGCTCAGGTTCTTCTGATAGAGGGAGAAAAGAGTGGCTGGGGAATGTATCATCAGCCAAATCTAATTGACCATAACAATTTCTCTGACAGCTAAGTAAGTAGTGTTCGAATGAGGAGGGGGAAAAAATGAAGCAGGACAGTCTATGAAAGATTTCATTTCATAGAAATATGGAGGAAGACTGGTTTTCCAATCCAAAGGTGAAGATTTAATATGTAAAGCCAATCAATAGTTGCACAATGCTTTTAACACCGTTCCATGGGATAAGATCTAACCTCCTATATAACTAAGAACTACATTTCTTAAGTGGTCATTATTGGGATTGTTCACTTTGTGTGTGTCCTTCCGATCATATAAAGTTCTTGAGGGATACACAAAATGGGAAATATGAGCCAATTATGGAATTCATTCCTGGAAAGCAGATCCCTTTCCATTTTATCTTGAAAAAAAACCCCACTAAATTAGAAGCCCCTTATAAAATCCTATTTCAAAGATTTTTTTTCTTTTTTTGTCAGAGAGTCATCAAGTAATGCTTTATTATTTGGGGATAGAAATCCCAATGCATTACAAAATGTTATCTGTTAACAACCCATCATGACATAGTACAAATGACTAAGATGGTGTCTATACACCTGGAGCAAATTGGTTCGCAAGAAAGATGAAACGTTCATTTTACCCATCTTAATGATTGGTGTGGCTTTGGTACTTCAGGGGAATCCATTGTGAGGATGGGTAAAATGACCATAATGGCCTTAGGTGACTATGTACAACAAAGACACACACACACACACACACACACACACACACACATTTCTCAGACTGAATTTATTTTTAGGGTTTATGAAACCGAAGGCAGCATTCATCTAAAAGCTATAGCAAAGCAAATTTAAAGGGCATTGACTTTGAGGAACTTTAATGAGGAGCACAAAAGTAGTCTTAACCACTGTACCCTATCAGAATTCAGTGGTGACCCATATAAAAAAGAGAGCCACCATTTATCTACCTTAATGACTTTTATGACAAAATTAATAATCCATTCACACAGAAAAGTAAATATTCATTGTTCTATTTGCAAGCTGGATACTTTAATCTTCTTATTGATTCAGAAGATGTAGGGAAGCCCTACGTCTTTGCAACTCAGAAATAAACTCAATGGAATATAGATAAACATTCTTTATCTTGGTAACAGGCTTTTAAAATTAAACTATTCATAAGCCATGATTTTCTCCAGACACTAAAACCTTTTACTGATAATATCGGCAGTCAGAAATAAAGTAAAACTTTCCTCATTGGTCACTTGAAACTCTTTTCTTTTTGTACTTCAGGGAGAAGGAAAGAAAGTGTGTATTTTACTTTTTAAAATGCAGTTTTCACTAGAATGGTAAATGAGAAACGTGGCTCTAGGTCTACAGGGAAACAAGTAAAATTGTCTATCAAGTGGTGAATGAAGGCGTGGGCAAACACCAGAGAAGACAGAAAATTGCCATGTGAATGAGGCCCCCACTCTCTCACCTCTGAAGCAGACCTCAATTCTAGTGTGGCTCTGCTGGTATCATCTTGGGCTGAGATGAATTGTGACTCTCCAATATGGGGTACTTCACCTAAGTGGAGGTGAAGCTTCAGTAGTTCTATCTTAGTCCAAGATCTTTCTTTAACAGTCTGGAGTATGCCTAGTGGGAATCTCATTAAGCATAATGACACACAAGCCTGCCTCATAGTGACCTTCAAATCTAAAACGAATCAAATCCAAAATTGAAGAGACTAGTGTGATTCAAGCTTGTATAAAATTAACAGTCAGTCATCTCTTCACTGAATTACATTCCTCAAATGAATCATCATAAAATTAAAACATTTTTGAGGAGGTAAACCTGCCTTACAGAACTACAGCATCTGAACTACATCTAAACAAGAATTCCCTCTATACCATTTCTTACAAGTGGTAATCAGACTTTTATGGTCCCTAGGTGGTACAGTACACAGTCTGGAGTAAGGAAGACCCAAGTTCAAATCCTACTGCATAAACCACTAGCTTTGTGACTCTGGGCAAGTCACATAACCTCTGTCTGCCTCAGTTTACTCTTCTGTAATATAAGGATAATAAGAGGACCTACCTCCTAAGATTCTTGAAAAGATAAAAGGAGATATTTGTAAAGCACTATATAAATGCTGGACCTTCCTTTTTTGTTCTTTTCTTTTTCTCCTCCGATGGCCTCTTTTCCTTCTATTTCAGCTGCTACCACTGCTATTATCTGAAGACCTCTAGGGAAGCAGAATTCACAACTAGCTAGCTCATTCCATTATTAGACAGCTCTGATTATTACCAAGTTTTCCCTTAAGTAAAAGATCATATTATATCTTGCAATCAATGCTTCTATATCTTCCTTTTAAGGGCAAAGTGGATCAAGGCTAATTTCTCTTAGACATGGTAGCCCTTTAAATACATAAAGATATCTAAAAAATTGTCCCCTATCCCTTTTATCTTCTCCAGGCTAAATATTTCCCATTCCTTTAAGTAATTCTCATATTGCATGGTTCCTAGTCTCCGCTATGACTCCCACTCGCACCCCAATCCCTAACCACCTTCCTTTGAATGTCCTTTAGCAAGTCAATGAAATATGGGGGCCAGAAGTGAATTCAATATTCCTGATGTGCAATGACCTGGGTAAAATAAAACACAGTGTTCTGCAACAAGTACAGCAAGTAGACTAGTTTGGCCAGAATGTCAAACATATCTATATTCAATTTGGCCCTTTGTATTATAATACAATCAAATGAGAAAATAAATAGAAAAACTCTTTGAAAAGTGAGGAATCCTATGAAGATGCAAGACAGTCCTCTTTTTGAACCCTACATCTCTATTAAACTATTCCCTTCCTTTCTATTTAAATTTAGAATATGGGACGGGGACAGAGTTTTAGGATTTTTTTTTTGTTATTTTAGAGAGGAAAGAGAAAGAAAGGGAGCAATGAGAGGAGAGGGAAGTTTAAAAAAATCATGATGGCATCTGGCAAATTAGTTAAATAAGAATGATTTGAGATCTGTGAGAACTCTGTAGTACTTTGAAAACTGACTTAGATTTTTTCAAAATAGAGTTTTAGAATTTTCCTCCCCATTAAACTTGATAACAACATGGAAAACTCTTCATGTTTTCATAAAATAATTTGTAGAGTAATCATTGCTTAAGAACTATAACTTCTAAAATGTGAGTTACAAATAAAAAGTAAATTGATTAATTTTCAGTTTTGGAGTTTCATAGATTTGGAGCCAGCTAGGACTTTCAAAGTCATCTAATCCCTTCTCTAGTTTTACAGCTGAGGAAACTGAGGTCCAGAGGGGTGTTCAATATTATATAGGCTGCAAGTCACAGAATCAGAATGTGAATCTGGGGCCCATGACCACAAATTTAAATTTATTGTACTGATGCCACCAGACAAAAAGGAATTTTCACTATTAACCTATTATATTTGCAATAAGGCTTAGAATTAACTTTTGATTAGTAATTATTAGAACACTCGATATTCATGTTTCAGGGTCAAAGAAGAAAAAAAGATGGGATGGGAGAAAAAATGTATTGCCATTCAAATTCAATTTTAAGTTTCATTAAAAAAAAATCATACGGTATATATTAGAAAAATCAAGTATTCAACAGAGATTTTTGACCCTTATAGTCAATGTATAATTTGTTTTGCTAAACATACTTTATACATTGCAGAAATGCCTCCATTGTCTTTGTTCAGTAACCCAAATTAGAAATGGTGTCTTGCAAATTATTTCCTAGAAAGGGCATTATGAATTATGTCATTGGTTTACTCTGACCTCTAAACTAAATTTCCTTTCACATGCTTTAAACCACTTTATTTCAAGTTCTATGCAAGGACTTAACATCCAAGGAAATGCTGAGAGTATCCATCGCTTCAGCTAAAAAGCATGAAATTGCTTTGACAGGACATATATCAGGATGATTCTATTCCTTAGATGCAAAAGTCCACTTACATTGTCCCTTTAAACATTGTCTTTTAAAAGAGTTTTCAGAAATGTTATGGTACCTAGAAAAATGCTCTACAACATTCCTTAGAAAATCATCTCTGAGAGACAGTATAGCCCAAATATTTTTCCTAAATATAAGATGGATCAGAAGAACCAGGATATCACTTAATCTCTCTATGCCATAGTTTTCTTCTCCACAAAAAGAAAAAGTTGTACATGATGATATCTGAGCTTCCTTCCAGCTCTAAATCTATGACTGTCCAACCCCATCAGAAACTATAGTGTTAACTGATTCCATGGGGTTTTTTTTTTTGCAATACCAGCAGGTATAAGTATGGGAACTCTTTTTCAAATAGTTTAATATTTAAAGGACATTTATACAAAATGAAACAAGGACTTGCTTTTCAAATAAGCAAAAAAAAAAATCTGGAAGTTCAAATTATAAGGTAATTTAAATGTTTGGATTACATTCTATAGGAGAAAACAGAATGATAAGCAAATTGGAAAGTTGTGAATATAATTTTAAAAATATTTAACTAAAGTTGCTTACTGCTTTCATAGGGATATTTCATATTATGGTTGCCCATACACAAAACTTCTAAAAAAATTTTTTTAATCTTAGATTTGGCTCATTTGCAGTACAGCCCAGAATCAGGAACTCATTGAGTTACACACTCAGAACACAGTGCAGGGTATAAAAAAAAAAAATCATTTCAAAGACATAAGGAATAGACTCCACTTTAGCAAAACACATCTCAACACAGCCTCCAACATAGAAATCAGATGTTAAAATGCCACAGACAATAAGCCTCATAAATACTTAATAAATAAAATCACAAACTCTTTATAAGCAACAAAATGCAAAGAAAGCATGTGAGTGTCCCATTGTCAATCTCCTCATTATACCACAAATGCAGAGTTTTTGTCCTAATGAGAAAAGCCCTGAAGAAGCAAATGGGCTGAATTTATACGTTCATCTTTTGCTTTTCCTTATTATTCTCTAGGTTTCCCTTTTAATCCCACATTCAGTCTACCAGAGACACTTGACTGCTGCTGAAAGATGGGGGGGAGGGGGGGGGAAAGGTAGGAAAAAGAAACAAACAAATATTTTTACCTGAGCATCAGATTTGGGTGATGTCAAGGAAGGTCCCAGCAGCTTATGCTGTCCACATTTTTGCTACGACTGGTCATTCTGTTAATAATGTATTCATGATTGCCCACTAAAAAAGTCATTCACCCCCAGCCCCAGCTCTGCTCTTCACCCAAGTAAGCAATGAACTTGCGCCCATTAGTTACTAGGAATGTACTGCCTTGGGATTAGCCTCATTAAGAGTTCTATAGACATCTCTTGCAGCCCCTAAACACTGCTTGATTTGAACATCTAATCTGACGCCAAAAGAAAAACAAATCCCCTGAGAGTTGGGATTTAACTGGCACAAGCCCTGACAGGCTCTCCCCTCTCCCTTCCCGCCCCCATTTTCAGAAAGAAGGCTTGTGAAAGTGTGATAAGGTGTTCTGAGCTCTGAAAGTTCAACTCTGGAAAGCAAATCCTTCAAAAGAAACAGTGTATTAATGCTGGAAGGGGCCTGAGCACACAAGAAGGTATTGTTAATCTCCAGAGAATGAATTGAGGGTGTCCTTAAAGAGAAACTGGTAAAAGTGCTCAAGTATACTAGAGATACTCCACCAGAATCCAGGTAGAACCAAGTTGCTTGTGGCAGCTTCTCCACAATCCCTAAACTTTCCATAATGAAGCTTCACCCTGCCTCCACCCCACCCTGTCCCAAGAATCTCAAAGGCAGAATTATAGACCTAGTTTTTCTGTTTCTCACAAAAGCTGGGAAAACAGTGACCCTCTTCCCCCCTTTACTATATCTTTCCATGTATTAAGGTTAACTGAATTTTGCTACCTCTTTCTTCAGTTTAGAGGAACCTGTCATTCCCATAGAAATGATTCTTAAAATTATTACCCAAGTGTAAATTTTTCAGTCAAAACCAGTGTTTATTCAATGATCCAGTTAAGTGAAGACATTTGGAAAGTGGGGAAGGGGGGATAGAATCACATCAAATTTCAAGAAGTCACCTCTTAGGGAGGTCAAGAAGCCCCACTTTCAAGAACTGCTTCTGACACTCAGTGGCTGTGTGGCCCTAACCAAGTCACTCAAGTTGCTCTAGGCAGCTCTCTAGGACAGATTCCTTAACTTTTTATTATGTCATGGATCCCTTTGGCAATTGATGAAACCTAGGGACCACTTCTTCAAATAAAGTTTTTAAATGCATAAGATAAAACACCTAGGATTACAAAGCACATGAAAGTTTACTGAAAATAAAGATGTAATATTTTTCCCATTCAAATTCACATCCAGAGGCTGAAATCCTATTTGGGGTCCTGATGCTAAGTAGCCTCAGGGTTATAACCCTAGGGTTATAAACTGCAGAGAATGTGCTGATCTACACTGGCAAAGGGATTGTCCTTGTGAATTCCCTATATCTAATGAAATCAGTCACCATTTCTATCCCCTATCAAATCTCATCCAATAAAGAAAACTATTTTAATTTGTACACATGGACATCCATAGTTTCTAAAGACTTAATGTTACTAATTTATTTATGAAACATTCTTAATATAAATAGTAGTACTTATATGGCTAAGGCTGGCAAAACACTTTCCATAAAGGAACTCAATTGATTCTCACAACATACCTGAGAGGTAGGTACTATCACTATGCCCATTTTACAGATGAGAAAACTGAGCCAAGAACAATTAAGTGCCTAGTCCAGGGTCACATAGCTAATAAGTGTCTGAGGGATGATTTAAATTTAGGTTTCCCTGACTCCAAAGCCTATGCTCTATATACTCACCACCAAGCTTCCTGTAGAACACCACTATGTGAAGATTTGAGGAGTCTTGCCTAAATACACACTTGGTATAAACTGAGTGTTGGAATTTGAATTTAAAAGACCCTTGTCACTCTTACACTTAAGTATAATCTACTTATGAGCAGGAAGGACCTCCTTTTTCTTTCTTTTGTATTTCTATTTCTTTATTCATGAAACCAGACTCAGAGAATTTCAGAATTTAGAAGGGACCTACTTGTCACCTATATGATCCAATCCAGTTATGGAGGTATTTATTTAATGACCATGATATGTCTGATGCTAGCCAACCCACACTTGAAACAGTATTCCATACACCTTTACAATATACTTGAAAAGTGGTCATCAAGAGACCTGAAGACCTCCAGTGAGTGGGAATCTACTACCTTTTGTATCAGCCCATTCCATTTGGAGATAGCTATAATTATTAGACAGTTTTGCCTTAAATTAAACCTACATTTTTTTTGCATAGAACAAAATTAATTACAGGTCCTTGAACTATTTCTTAACTGAATTTTTGTGTTTGAAAAAAATTGTCTCTTTTCAGTTTCTATCCGCTGTACCTGGTCTGCGTCTGGATACCTATTATGGACACTATGATAATAATGGAACAATTGCTTCTTGTTCAAACTCTCAGATACACTTGGCCTTCTCCTTGTCCTTTGACTCTTTCCAGGATTGATTTCAGGCCTAAGTGGATTTACTTTACAACTTCCTGAAGTTTTCCAGTCTTTCTAGTTCTTATATTTCCTTAGAGGCTGAAGAATAGCACATTATCTGGTGACTTTCACTTTAAGAGGTATTTCAGTATCCAAGTCTTGAATAGGAAAACAGACCAAACTTTGGCAGAAGGGGAAAGGGAGGGAGGGAAGGAAGGAGAGAGAGAGAGACAGAGAGAGAGACAGAGACACAGAGACACAGAAAGACACAGAGAGACAGAGACAGACAGAGACAGAGAGACAGACAGAGACAGAGAGACAGAGACAGAGAGAGACAGACAGAGACAGAGAGACAGAGACAGAGAGAGACAAAGAGAGAACAAGGACATCAACCTACCAATTCAGTGTAAAATCTTTCCCCTTCTTTCCTATTCCAGTAAAGGCCTAAAAAGTTTTGTGTCAGATAAAAAATTCTATCACCTATAATCAATGAGAATGGAGTTTGTTAGCTGGTGAAGAACTACAAGACAATATGATATATGAACAAGAATAATGTGTATTTTTAATGAACTTATGGTGAACGTATATAAAGGGCATTCCCTTGAAGACTGAAGTTAGAAAATCCATGGAGTTAATTGCTGTGTTTGCTGCAGTTACTATAAACACACTGGGAAGCAAGGTGCCTGGACTAAAGAATAAATCATTATGGCTCTTGGCTCAGTGGAATTATATTTATATTTTTAATTTGTATAATCCCTCTCTGAATATCCTCAGAAGTTGGCTTTATCGATGTGACTCAAGAATGTATAGTGTGATATTAAGGGAAATAGGGAGCTAAAAGATTTGGGGGCTCAAAAGAAGTCTTTGGAAAGGAAAGTGCCAGGGGTAGGGAAGACTACAGAAGGGTTTATCGTTATTGGAAATAGACAAAAAGAAGGGAAATAGAAATCAGAAATATGGAGAAAGATGGATTTCAGAAGCTGTGTGTAAACCTAAGTGAGTGTCGGGTAAGTTTCCAAAAGAGCTGACTTTAAATCAATCTTCTTTTGTCTCCTACTTCATGCATTCACCCACCTTGTTTTTAACCATAGTCAAAGAAAATTGAGGCATTTGGGTATTGTTTGGGTACTAAGTTTGTCACTCTATCCTCTCAATTCAGCACTTTTTTGACCACAAAGATAATATTCAGCAAGAAATAGATCTTGAAGAACCTGTAATTCACTTCATGCTGTGGACAAAAATACTGAGACCAAAGGCCCTTGGCTGTTCATTCAAGGGGAACTTAGTGTGAAGCCCAAGTTAACATGTCAGCCATTTCTCTTAGCCCCATATGAAACTGTGAAGGATTCTAGGTTACTTGGCATTAGGAGGTGAGTAATTAATTCCAGAAAGATGTTATAGCGCCTGGCCACACTGTCTATGTGGACCTTACTTAATTCCTCGTGCATTATCCAACAAGAAAACTGCCAAGCAGGGCTCCTTGCCAGTTATCTGGAGCAATTTAAAGGCAAGATAATCTTAATAATACAAAGAAGAGACCACAAGGGAGAGGCAATCTGAAGAAGATGGAGTCATTTTGTTCATTAATATTTTTGTAAATGGTAGAGCAATAAGAGCAAACATTTAGAGAGTACATTGCCAAAATGATTTATGTGTATTGTTGTACCATTTGATAGTATATCTCTGAATGGTTGGTAATTTAAGTAATATTATTCCCATGTTCAGATGACAAAACTGAAGTTACTTGCTTATGGCCATATTACTGAGGTATGTATCAGAGGCAAGATTATATTATGTAATGTTATATAATGTAATGTTGTGTTATGTTAGTTATGTTTATGTCATGTCATGTCATATCATAATTTTATTTTATTTTATTTTATTTTATTTTTTTCCAGATCCAATTTCTGTTTAGGGATCTGAAATCAGATCTCTTCTGACTCCTACATCTTGCTACTATTAGTTGAAAAATTCCAAAACACATCAAGAAATCAAAGTTTCAATAAAATTTGAAGTCAAAAAGTGAAATCACTTTTGAAACTAGGAAATTATATGAAGTGTGATATCTTGGCATCAATAACTATTTTTAGAAATATCTTCTGGGGCAGCTAGGTGGCACAATGAATAGAGCATCGGCCTGGGAGTCAGGAGGACATGAGTTCAAATGTGACCTCAGACACTTGACACACTTACTAGCTATGTGACCTTGGCCAAGTCATTTAACCCCAATTGCCTTGCCTTCCCCCCTCAAAAAAAAATATCTTTCCCTCATTATTACCTGTGGCAGACTCAAAACTTTCTTCCCCTCATTTCTAGGTATGGCAACATTAGGGGAGTAACATGTTAGAATTCAGTCTGAAACTAAATCTTGATGTGTGACCAGCAATTCACAGTTCACACCCCTAAGTTTGTAGGGGTTCAGTTGCCTCATCTGCAGAATAAGGGAGTCCAACAAATAGATCTCTGAATTCTACTACTAGTTCAAAAATTCTGATTCCAGTGGGGTTAACATTTCCCCCTCTCTTTGATATGTAACCAAATCATTGATTAACAAAACAAAGCAAAAACATCAAAGGATTTCTAAGTCAAGTTGTCATGAATAGGATATGTGTGCTTGTCTACTGAAAAATTAAGATTTAGAAAGCAAAATTACCTTTCTCTAAACCAGTGGTTCTGAACCTTCCTAATGTCGTGACCCTTTAATATGGTTCCTCATGTTGTGGTGACCCCCAACCATAAAAGTATTTTTGTTGCTACTTCATAACTATAATTTTGCTAGTGTTATGAATTGTAATGTAAATATCTGATATTCAGGATGTATTTTCATTGTTACAAATTGAACATAACTCATAGGTTGAGAACCGCTGCATTTAAACCATATAGATGTACAGTGATATTGGTTGAGCTGGAATTAGAGTAATGAAAATGTAATTGGATTACAGACAAACTAATGCTTGTGTTCACCAGACCTACTAACAGGGGGCAGTGAATAGAGCACTGGCCCTGGAGTCAGGAGGACCAGAGGTCAAATCCGGCCTCAGACACTTAACACAAAAAAACTAGCCGTGTGACCTTGGGCAAGTCACTTAACCCCAACTGCCCTCCAAAAAGCAAAAAAAAAAAAAAAAATGAAC
>CM053599.1:147488016-147513915 GCA_028646575.1 Pseudocheirus occidentalis
ACTTTTTGGCTTTAGGGAACATATTGGACTTTAATCTTTGTTTTTCTTTACCTTTTACTGTGCTTTTTTCAATATAAAAGAGTATGTCAATGTTATGTATTCTATATAATGAGAAGGGTTTTTCATAAGTTCCCAAAATTATATTATTTTTTAATCTAGCAATATAGGGTTACTGGATGCAGATATTACACTCAAATTCATGTTATTCATATGAGTCTGAGAGGAGGCAAGTGCCTCGGTTCCATGGGTGTATAATCATAGAATCATTACTGTCAGCTGGTCTCCTAACTCTCGGTATAACTGTCTTTCTACTACCTGGGCGTGTTACACACATTTCAGGCCCTGATTTATGGATTTCCTCTTTTCCACAACTCATTCTTATATACTTCCTATCTTTTCAGGACCAGTGAAATATACCAGAACATACAAGCATATCATTGTGTTCTACATACAAGTGCAGAATTAATCTGGTAATTAAGGCTGTGTATATGGAGACTGACTCATATTCCTTCTATTGTATTTTGTACCAGAAAGATGAGGAGAGTAGTGGGAAGGAAGGGTGACAAGAGAATGAAGAAACAGTTATTAATATGTGAATGAGACTTTAAGGCTTAATTAAGAAAACAAATTTAGTTTTATTAAATTAAATATTAATGTTTTAAATTTTTCAATATTAAAATATAAAAAAATAAATATTAATATATTTAACCTTTGCTTTTTCATCATTAAATAACCTTGAAATATTCTAGATGGATCCAACAATTAATTACTTCTAATCAGTGAATGAAAATTAAATGGGGGATATTTGCCAATTTGTTGTTCTTGTTGCTATTCAGTCATGCAGTTGTGTCCAACTTTTTGTGACTCTGCATGGGATTTTCTTGGCAAAGACACTGGAGTTGTTTGTCATTTCCATCTCCAGAGTAGTAAGACAAACAGAGGTTAAGTGACTTACCCAGGGTCACACAACTAGTAAATGTTTGAGGCTGAATTTGAACTCAGGTCTTCCTGATTCTAGGCTGAACACTCTATCTGCTGAGCCTCCCAACTATCTCTAATTGTCAATTAATTACTTCTAAGCAGTGAATGAGCTAAGATTATAGACAACAGAGAGTGAATTTAGCTTAAATCTTGAGACAGCAAGAGCTTCAGGCCTAGAAGATTTTGCTATTGTACTTTTCGTGCCCTGGACAGCAAATTAGCATTAAAGAAGCACCAGAAACACAGATTACTTTAGCCTCAGGGTAATAGCATGCTAATTCTTTCTAACATAAATGATTGATAATTTTTAAATGCTTCCTTGCATGCTAGGTACTACATGCTCAGTGTTGGGAATACAACACAGTCCCTACCCTCAAGAAGTTTACGTTCTAATGGACATAGTAGAAATAATATTGGATTAGGGGACAATGTCTTCATCTGCTATGTACAAAGGCGTAAATCACTTAACCACTTTGTGACACGGTTTCCTTATCCACAAAACAAGAGGCAGTGTGGTGTAGGAGGAAGAGCACTGAATTGGCAATCAGAAGATCTGTGTTAGAATCTCAGCTCTGTTATTTGCTGCCAATACGTTACCTCTCTGGACACATTTTCCCCTCTATAAAATGAGGCTGTTGAACTGGATGAACTCCAAATTCTTTTCCAGTTCTAAAACCTATGATGTCACAATCTATCCTACCTTCCTCACAGAACTGCTCTAAGTAGCAAAAAAGAAAATATGTATAAAAATTCTTTAAAAAGTGAGAAGTCCTCTGAAGATGCTTAATGTTATTGTAACTTTAACCATTAGACAGTCATAAAAGGAGGTTAATAGTCAACTACCCTCATGATTTGGCACCAAGCTCATAAGGAGATTTGAATGAATAAACAATTTATGGAAAGAACTCTGACCAGTCTCTTTAGTAACCTAGCACATGCCTAATGCATTAATCTTATTTCAGAAGGGCTTCAAATGGCATTAAGATCAGCTAATGACCAAAAGCACATAACATTTGCAGTGCTGCCAGTGAGAAAGACGTGGTATCCAGGTTGCCTTGTGCTGGGAGGCGAAGTAGTCAGAAATCTTCCTGGGTACAAGGATGGGGGACCTTGTGACTATATGCAAAGAGGTCCGAGATCTGTCACTTCCCTTTTCCCTTTTCTCCAACGGCAAATTAGCAAATAAAGATGGTTAGATAGGTAGGAATGTGTTAGGACTAGCAACTATTTGCAAGTGATGCAACTCCCATAAGAGTTATAAAACCTGAGAGTCTGGGAACAAATCTGATTAACAAGCAAGTTTTGAATAGACAAGTTCAGTAATATAAACATAAAATAATCTCCATTTCTCTCTAGGAAAAAAAGACAAAGATAAACATCAATTAATGCATGCTCAACAGATTTCTATTTGATATCCCTCTTACCCCAATCCCAGATACAGGATTGCTCAATAGCAAACAAAGCCATTCTCATCAATTTAGCCTTAGGTTATGAGAGTCTAATATGACATCACTTAAAGAATTTAAGATCATAAAGCCCAGCTTCAGAATGTTGGGGAATGCCCCTCCCTAAATCTTTATCCTCTTTATCAATTTTAAAGAATGTACTAATGAGTACACGTAGCATACCAATAACACTATAGTATTATTAACACCTAACTACTAATACTAGTATTAGTATAATAGTATAGTATTATAAGTATATAGTATTAGTTTAATATTATTATTGGTAGTAAATTATTAGTATATAGTATTAGTATAATACATGTATCTTTAACAAATCAGATCATGCAAAGGGATGAATTTTATGACAAACAACAATAACATTTTATTGTAGTACTTTGCAGTTGTAAAAAAGGCTTTCACACACATTATTTCATTTAATCTCCACAGGTGAGGGAGGTAAATTATGAATACCTCCGTCTAACTAATGAGGAAACTGAGGCACAGAGAAGTACCCATATACATAGAGCTAAATGACACCATGAATGATAGAACTATGTGACTGAATTCAAAGGTAAATGCTCTTGTTGAATTTGCTGCAGTATATAAAGGTGGTTCACAAAAACAAGGTTCCTGGTACAGTGGATAGATTTGGAGTGCAAGAACCTGAGTTAAAATCATGCCTCTGTTATTTCCTACCTGGGGTGACCTTGATTGAGACAGTAACTTAATCCTTCTGGTCCTCAGTTTTCTCAACTGTAAAAATTAACAGCTTAGACTAGATGAACTCTAAGGTTCTTAATAGCTCCAAATATGTGATCCTATATATGTAAAACTAAATTAAAATAAAAACAAGAAAAAAGCAGGAAATGTGGCAAGTAGGTATTACAAACTTCAGATCATAGAACAAAAATTATAATTGGTTCTTGTTTTGTGTTTTAAAGGCCTGGTACCTTTCTTCCCTATTCCCTACTGCCCCCATTTACAATCTTTTATGTAACACAAAAGCCATGCTTGGTGGCCAACCATTTGAGGGCCAAGGAATGAAACAATAATAAAATGGCTGTGATCTAATTTGGTCAAGCTGTTCTTAGTTCTCATGTCTGTAAATCTTCATGCACACCAACTCTTCTGAGTCAGGTATGGGAGTAGAGGGAATTAAGAATTATTCTTGCAAACTACTCATGATTAAGACTATCTACTCTCCTTATATGCTAACTTTTGAGCTAAAAGTCTGAATGTTCTAAAATGTCAGTGGTATGAACAGGAAATAATTTTGGAGATGCATTTATGATGGATATAGTCAAATGATACTCATGTCCCCAATGATTCATGACTATATTTCTCCATCTTCATTTTTAAAATATAGAACTCTACATGTAACATGTTATGTATAAGAACACTTGATGAGTATAATAAATCTTCAATAATGTAGTTTAACTTCTTGCCTTTCCATCACACTCCTGGTAATGTGACTTCTGTTGATGCAGGAGGTTTGTTGATTAGGGTCCTTCATCCAAAGGTATGAGGAGGAATACACAGATTCAGACATTTTATGTTAGAATTGGCACTACTACTTCTTGCATGACTATAGAAAAACTATAACCTCTCTGAATCTCAGATTCCTTAGTTGAAACTGAAATGAGGACTTTTGGGGGGGTGGTAAATGGCCTCAAAGATCACTTCCAGAGCCAAGTCTTTCATCCTGTTATTGAGACAGATGAACATTCATGAGTACATCTCTTGTCTATAAAGGATATCTGCCAATCTTAATGTGAAGCCATATACACCTGTAATGGTAATAGGGATTTGAAGATGTTCCCTGCCCCTAAATAAGCCCAAAGGAATTTGAAGGTCTTCCCTCCCTCTTAATAGGCCTAATGTAATCCCATGGAGCCTGTGGTGGGAGGAGTTTACTGAACTGGTAGAGCAGGACAGGGTGGAGCAGGAAATAAGTCAGAACAATTAGAGCCCACAGAGAGGGAGGACACAGGCAAGTGGATGGCTAAGATTGTGAGTGTTTGTGGGAAGGCCCAAGCAGGGGGAAGACTTTGGGATAGTGTTGTGCAGTGATAATGTGTATCAATTTCTTTGTTGCTATGATGGATTCATTTTTCTGGTGGTAGGATTTGGCTTTCCGGTGTCTTCTATATGGAGAGTCTGTTATATTTTGTGATTCAGAACTATGCCAGTATATTCATAGTTGCCATCAGTGCTGTGAATATTTTGCCTTGAAAATACAACACCCTACTTATGATTAGATTACTCAAAGATGCCTAGAGTTTACTTACCCTAAGACTGATATATCTATTCCCTTTGTTTACCTCTCTATAAAACTAGAGGTTTAAAACTGAATGAAACAGACTTTATGGTATTAAGTCATGTCGCTATTTAGTAGGAAAGCAAGGGATAGAGGTCAAATTTCCTAAAGATCTGCATCCTGAATAAAAATTTGGAAGAAGTCTGGAGAATTTGTCCGCTAGTCATCAGGAAAGCTATCCAGACCTGAATACACAAATTAACTAAGCACTTACTAAAACGCTTACTGCTGCTTACTAAGCAGGTGAGGCTCTGAGAGAGATATGGAGTTTAAAAAGGAAATTACTTTTTCAAGTACAGTGTGAAAATAAAATACCTTAAAATACCTCTAAAAAATACAAAAAGCTACAAGATATAGTACTAAAATAAATGTGTTACACAGTTACTGCTCCTACTAATAGCTAATATTTATATGGGGGCAGCTAGATGGCTCAGTGGATAGAGTGTTGGACCTAGAGTCAAGAAGACCTAAGTTCTAATCCAGACTCAGACACTTACTAGCTGTGTGACCCTGGGCAAGTCACTTAACCTCTCTTTGCCTTAACTCTCTGGAGAAGGAAATGGCAAACTACTCTAGTATCTCTGACAAGAAAAATCCATGGACAGTGTAGTCCATGGGGTCACATAGATGGGGGTCACATGGACTCAGATGCAATTGAATGACTGAATTATCTACCAATAAAAATTATTATGTACCATTCACTGTGTGCCAGGCACTATGCTAAACACAATAATTTTATTTGATTCTCATAACAACTCTTGGAGGTAGGTGTTATTATTCCCATCTTACAGAGGGGGAAACTGAAGCAAACAAAATCTAAGTGACTTGTCCAGGTCATGCAGCTACTAAATGTCTGAGGCTGAATATTTTGTTTTGGCCTTTTTTTTGGAGGGCAATTGGGGTTAAGTGACTTGCCCAAGGTCACACAGCTAGTAAGCGTTAAGTGTCTGAGGATGGATTTGAACTCAGGTCCTCCTGACTCCAGGACCAGTGCTCTATTCACTGGGCCACCTAGCCATCCCTGAGGCTGAATATGAACTTAGGTCTTCCAGACTCCAGGCCCAGTTTTCTATCCACTGCACCACATAGCTGCCTCATTGTTCTCCCAATCACCATAATGGAAGGCCTTATTGTGAGCATTTGATTTAACAAAGGTGTCTTTTATATCACTCAGCACCACTGGGAGAATCACAAGAGACAACACTGACAGCTCCTATCCCTGTGACATCTTATTTTTGGCCCAGAATTCCATTGTTTTACTACAACATTGTTCTTGATGACTCATGCCGCAAAAAGCTACATTTATATGACTTTACAAGTATTTTATTTTTTGTTTTTCTGTCCCCAATAATACAATGCATTGTTGTAACCAACATGTGAGGAACGTGTAGTAGGAAAAGTACTGAGTTTAGACTCAGGAAATTCTGGGTTCAAATCCTGCCTTTGACACTAAGTATCTGTGTGAATATAGAAAAGTATCCAAGCCACATCTTTCTTATCTATAAAATTGGGATGAAATCATCGCTTACCATCTATCCCACAGGGTTTTTGTAAGGCTCAAATGAGAAAAACTGTGTAATATGTTTTGCAAACCACAAAGCGTTATATCACTATTGGTTAACATTTCAACAAACATTTTAGGTGTCTACTATAGAAAAACTTCTTGCTTTTGGAAATACAAAGATTAAATAAAAAATATTCTTTGACTTTAAATAAGTTACAGTTTATTAAGGAAGATGAGAAATATACTTAGGCAACATTAATAACTGAGTCACAAGCCAGTAAGTTAATGAAATGGCCCCAACTAATGTATATACATATTCAGCAATCATGGCAAGTAAAGAGTGTTTTGAAACTCACAAATTTTGCTTATATTGACTAACTGCTACTCCTAAAGTTAACTATTTGTGTAAATGAAAGCTTGTGCTTCAGTTATAGAACCCTCGGGAAAATCTTTTCATCATTTCATGGATCTTGTATGTCATCCTACAGCAGTGATTCTCAACCTGTGGGTCACGACCCCTTCGGGGGTCGAATGACCCTTTCACAGGGGTCACCTAAGACCATACAAAACACATATTTCCAATGTTCTTAGGAACCAAGACACTGCTCCTCTATCTGTCTCCAGGCGAGTCCACCCACATGCAGTTATGCCCAGATACTCCCAGATACAAGAATTAAATGGTCACGGAATTAGGAAGGTTGAGAACCACTGTCCTAGAGGGACAGGTTGAGCAAACACTTTTATATGCTCAGTCTAATAAGGCAGAGCTCTTAGACAGACCATCAACTGTCCCTGAGAACAAATCTCAGTTAGTGAGTTTGCTAATTGTTCTTCAAAGCAGATGTTAGCTGGAGCTTGGTGGTTGGCCATTAAAGTGAACAGTTCTGAAATAATAAGCCATAGCTGGAAAAAAGGTGCAGAGTTGTTATGTTACTGCCTCATTATTTTTTCATCAAGTCTTATGGAAATGAGACTTAACTTGCAATATATGTGTACATGAAAGCCATGCTTTAGAGAAATAGTGGCACACAATTTTAATAACTATATACATTCTGTGAGATTGAGAACCAAGAAACCACCAGCTACAGGAAAATATTTTTTCACGGTTAATAAGATGAAGAGAAGAGGCTCATGTGTGCTTAAAGCTGTGCTTTTTAAAAAATTTAACAAGCCCTTTCCTACCAAAAGAACGTGAGCAGAGTAGCAGACACAAAAATCACATACCTGGGAAGTTATCCAGATGAGCTCTGAATAATTCTCTCTCATCATTCCTTACAGCGTTATAATATTCTACTAAATACATCATCACCCTCCATACGTCTTTCCTCACCTAACTTTCAGCAACATAGACATTCAGGTTATAGAAGGGAAACAAAACTGTGTTCCCTTTAGGATGGTCTTGGGCCAACAGCATGGTGGCTTTCCTTTGTACGATCAAGTAAATTATCCCAATCCAATTACTATGCTACTAAAAAGAAAAAAGGAAAAAAAAATAAAATCCCAACACTTTAGCAGAGAGTTCTACTGGAGAAGTTTACAAGTAACACCAACAAATCCTTTCAAGATTTTTTACCTAGCTTGATTTGGCTGTCAGTCTTGATTGTACTACATAGCAGTGGTGTCAATCTGGAATAGAAATAAAGCTACTAAACCATATATAAAGGTCTCTGTGGGCCACATATTGAGTTATGCAATTGCGTATGTTTATATATTTCATTTTTATTAATACATCAACACATTTAAATTTGATAGGAATATTATAATCTGGTTTGGGCTGCACTTGGAAGCGGTACAGGCAGTAGGTGGTGTGTGGGCCATATGTACGACACCTCTGCGGTACAGAATCAGAAAAATAAAATGGACCGTGAGGGAGAAGACACAGAGTTTAGTCCCAGATCTAACACTAGCTATGTGTGAACTTGGTCCAGTCTCTTTACCTCTCTTGACCTTAGTTTTCTCATTTGTAAAATGAGAGGGTTGGGATAGAAGGGAATATTACAATGGTCCTTCCCTGCATTAAAGTTCTATGATATAATTCAGTGAACAGTATCATTAAATTATGAGCAATATATCTAAAGTTGTACCAAACATTAAAGAAAGAGGATTTATTCTAATATCAAAATAGTGGCTTTGAAAGCTGCAGGATGCACACACACACATATACGTATACATATAACTCTATGTATAAATAAATACACACATTCATGCGATAGATTTAGATAATAGACTACAGGTAACAAATGAATACTAGCAATGATAATTTATTGGGACAAAGGGCAAACTAAAGTAATGATGATAAATAACAAAGTTTAGAGTTTACAAAGCACTTTCCTCATAACTGCCATATGGAGGTAGATAGTACAATTATTTTAATTTATATTTTAATTATATTAATTATAATAATATTAATTATATTATATTAATATTATAAATTTCCTTTTAAATAGATATGTTGTTACTGGGGCTCAACAAATGAGTTGTCCCACGTCACACAGTTAACTGGTTGGAAACCTCAGGTTTTCTGGTGCCAACAACTACAACAATTAGTTTTGCCTGTTTTCTTTGTTACAAGGGAGGGTTCTATGGTAGAGAAAGCGTAACTGAAAAGTCCATGATAAAACATATTACCAATAAAAGTTTTAAAATATGTTTAGATTGATCACCATCTCCCCACTCAATATCTATAAAGAAGTATAAAAATGGGTCCGAATACAATAGAACACAAATGTGCCAACTACACCTTTACATTATCCAACTGCATGATTCTCTGATAGACACTTTCTACCCTTAAGGCCTTTACCCCTTACACATTAAATAAGTTAGTTCCCATCCATCAAATTAGGGAGTTGAAAGTGGACAATTCTTATTGCCAATTCCACCACAAACATTTCATGACTCTTTGATTGCAACTTTTTTGAAAACATGAAATAGAGGAAATGCTCAAAGACATATGTGCTTGAGTTGCCAGCTTGGTGCCATAAATGCATTCACATCTCGAGACTACTGATAATATTTCTAGGTCCTGCTCCAAGCTTGCTTTGTATCAGAATATACATCATCTTGCCATATACAAAAGAGTTGTGTGACAGCTAAACATGCAGTATTAGGAAAAAAGTAATAGAGAACTAAAGAAGTTATACATACAACAGGCTCACAGGAAGGAACTAGAAAGGTCATTTACTGTACTCCCTCGCCCATCATCCTTCTCTTTCAGAAAAGACCACTTCTGTTTTTATTGTTTTTATGTTTTTGCTTTTTTTTTTTTTTTGGAGGAGAGAAGGAAGGGCATTTGGGGTTAAGTGACATGTCCAAGGTCACACAGCTAGTTTTGTGTTAAGTGTCTGAGGCCGGATTTGAACTCAGGTTCTCCTGACTCCAGGGCCGGTGCTCTTTTCACTGTACCACCTAGCCACCCCAAGACTACTCCTAAACAACTACAAACAGAACTTTCTTGAGCTTAAATATCCAGGGAGAATTGTGTTTTACAGTTGTAAGTAATTTGCTCCCACATTTAACACTTATTCACAGCTACAAAACAGTATTTTGATCATCCATATTGCCAGTTTGGTGTAGGGGATAATTATATCTAGGGGAAAGAATACCCGACTAGTTGTTAGAAGCCCCTGATTTGCATTGGGCTTCAGTCATCTATTAGCCGTGTGATCTTGGGCAGTTCACGTCCCTTCCTTTTCTGTAAAAGGCAGATGTGACTTGCCTCAGCCTCATACAGTAATTAAGTACCAGAGACCCAATATAAACTCAGGCATCCTGGTTCCATGTCTGGTATTTTTTTCCCCACTACTCTATTTTGCTAGGTTTCTGTGAGAGAAAAGAAGGAGGCCAGACAACTATCAAGAGAGGACAAAGTAAAAAGAATTGGCATAATGAGGCATCTGAGGTTGCTGAGACAGATTTACAATTCTATTTCAGGGCTGTCAGATAGCTAAGAAACAAATGTGATTTGTATGCACTAAGTCCCTTAGACCTTTCCTCATTGCCATATTTGGGGGGGCGGGGAGGCACAATTTTGCTACATATACGTTCCTTAGTAGACATCACAGATTTAGACACGGAAGGAACTTTAAAGGCCATTCAGCTCAACTTTTTCATTTTAGAGATGAGGAAACAGCCCCAGAGAGATTGATTAGTCTAGGGCCACAGTTACTAAATGCCTGAGACAAGATTCAAAACTTTGATTTTCATGACTTGAAGTCTAGCATACAATGTTCTTCACTTGCTGCCCCTGATCACCATCACAGGTTATAACATACTTGATTCCCCTTAAGATTTCTCCCAGCTAACGAGAACAGTCATATAGATGGATAGATTGTGGAAGCTAGGTTTTCAGAGCAAATTGTGCCATGATCTTTCAACATCAGGAGAACTAGAGAAGACTGCAACAGTGAAAAGTGCAATGCAAAACATAGTACAGCGCAAAGATCTGCAAGTACTAAATTTGGAGGCAAGAGACTTGGGTGTGGATTGCAGCTCTGAAAGTTCCTAGTTGTTTGGTCTCAAGCAAATTGATGTGTAATTCTGAGACTGCTTTCCCATTTGCAAAATGGGAATGGTAATAATATTGTTCTTCCTATCTCACTGGGTTATTGTGAGTAAAGTGGGAACAGAGAGCTGTGGAAATGATGGTAGTACCTGTTATTCTGTGACATTAGGGGATGGGAAAGACCACTCATGATGCTACTGTCATGATATGATTCTGTGGTGTACTGTTTTTTTAAATTTTATTGACTTGTTTGTTTACTTTTAGATTACAAGATTCAGTTCCAGAGTCACTTGAGTTTCAGATTTTTCTCCCCTTCCTCCTCACTCCCCACCCCGCCCATGGTGGCATACAGTCATGTACAGGATCTGCAAACTCCTTCACATTGTACAATAGTCTGGTTGTATAGGTGTTATAGCCAATGGAGTGAACAATGAGTAAAGAGAAACAAAAGCCAAACATTGAAAAGAATGATAGCATGCATTGCTTCAGTCTCCTTTTAAACTCTGATCTTTCTGGATCTTTCTCTGAATGTAGATGTGATGTACTGATGAACCCTGGGCTAGAACACATTAGAACACAGCTTATAAATGAATATAAATTATGCAAAATAGAACAAAAAGCTTTGCTAAACTTAAAAACAAATGGCAGCTATTTAGAAATAATTAGGGCAAAATTATAAATCTAGTTTGTAAGTCCTTATCTTAACAGACAATTCCAGTTTCCCATGACCCTGGATATTCCTTAGATAACACTGAATTTCAACCCAACCTAATAAGTCTTTATCTTGATGTGAGTATCATCATTTCTATAAAGGAATGGCTTCCAGGATCTTAAAGTTGTTAAAAGTGTCAGAGTTTGGATTTAAACCACAAGTCCACTAAGTCTTAAATCAGTCACTTAGCCTTCTTAAACCTCAAATGAGGGGGTAGGACTATGTGACTTTTAGGGCCCCTTCCAACTCAAAATCTGAGATCCTATCCTGGTTTTCACATAGAGGAGCTATTATTCATCTTGGATTTAAGTCACAGCATCTTATAGATTGTTTCAATTGAAGTGATCATCTTTTGACCCAGTCTTAGCTCCATTTTGTCATAGTCACATGTCAAGACCTACATAAAGCCACTACCACTAGATATAAAGAAAAATAAATCTGTTAAGTAACTGCTTTTTCCCTGTTTTCTTCTTGGGACTTCATGATGCTGGAATAACTGTTTAGATAACATTTGCTTTTGACTGAGGTGATTGAATATTTTGCTATCTCATAGACATGGTCTATAAGTTTCTCATTGCCATATGTTCTTAATCCCCAGTTTACACAAACAAATTTATCTTTACATGTCCCATGTACTCATAAAGGACAAACATTAAAAGTATCTCTTCTCATCTACCATCAATTTATGGTTTTATGCATCTGAAACTCTGCAGAGTTGGTGGAATTTCTTGAATAGCAATACATTTGAATATTTAATGATATAGGGGAAAAGTGTCAAGGGAAAAAACTTCAGGTTCATAAATACTCTTTTGGGGGGGGGGCAAAGAGCTCCTGTTTCTTATTGTCACTTCATGTCATTATTTAAATACAGCCCTTTGTCAAAAATATAATTATAGGTCAATTAGTACTTTCCACGTAATTTAAATTCCACCTTCCACCTCCTCTTTGCCCATTTCCTTCAAGCTTTTTAGAAGAGAATAAGCTGATGCAAAATATTTCATTATTTGAAAAATACTTTAACTCAGCATAGTCCAAAACAGCATTTAGGAACTAGAACTTTTGTTCCTCAGGCTGATTTTAAATGACGCTTTTCTTTTAGAATTTATTTTGACAAAACTCTGTGTTTTCTTTATTTATGAAATATTGTAAAGCAAACTCCCCAAAGGGAGGTCAATGTGGAGAAGGACTGACTGTAGGCTGTGGGGATACCTATGCAACTTTGACAAATTTAAATGATTCAGTCCTATGCAGAAGAGAGACAAAATTAGTGAACTGTATTGTCCAACTTACTCGTAAAAGTTTTACACTCATCTGTAATGCTATATTTGATAACAGATAAATTAGAGCATCTCATTCGAGGCAAAGACCAAGTTAAGAAGATGCTAAAAGGAATTCTGGGTTGAACAAGTCACTCCCAAGCAGAAACACACAGAATATTCAGTTACAAGAGGAATATGTTAATTCTGACAAACTAATTTCGGATTGTGTGTTCTATCTGATTTACATTATTTGAGTAGGTTAAGAAAATGGGACTATCATCCAGAATATATTCATCACTGAAATTTGAGAAAAATCAATCTATTTACTTAATTTTCCAATATATAAATTGGGCAAAGAATCATCTATTTTGTCTCTACATCCCAGAGATATGGACAATTTATTCAGAATTCCGAATTTCTTAAGAAAACTATTGCATAATTATAAGTAATGATTGGGCAACAAGGGGGCACAGTGGCTAGAAAACTGGGCCTAGAGACAGGAGAACTTATCTTCCTGACTTCAGATCCAGTCCCAGACACTTACTTGTTGTGTGACTTTTGTTTGGCAAGTCACTTAATCCTGTTTACCTCAGTTTCCTCATCTGTAAAATGAGCTGGAAAAGGAAATGGCAAATCACTCTAGTATCTTTGCCAAGAAAACCCAAAATTGGGTTATGTAGTGTCAGACATGGCTGAAGAAGATTGAATGACAAAAAGCAGTGGTTATCATCATGCCTGCCTCGCGCAAACAATAAGTTAGTAGGGTACAATAAGTCCCAGATGAGGACAGAGGCCTTGGGTTTGATATTAGCTCTGCCAGTTCATATGTCCCAGTGAGTCTGGCCAAGCTATTTAACAACTCTGGGAGTCATTTTTTTTCTTCTGTACTATGAAGATATGAGACTAAATATCCCTAGGTACTTCCAGCTCCAACTCTTCCTTTCACATTTGACTTGAAACTTAGAAAATGCTTTGTTTCTCTTATAGTGTCTTGTGCATCTAGAATACACAGAGTCCATGAAAAAAGCAGAATTGGTTTCCTCAAGGTGTAGACAGTAGGTGTTAGTGGGCTCAAAGTGGGGCAACATTTAAGAAGTTTTAAATTACATTCCTGTTTTGGCATATGTTTATAATGCCAATTTGATTTGGATTAATAAAAGAGACCATATGAACACACTTAACAGCAGAACACATAACTCGTGACTTGCAAGGCTCAGGCTCTTTATAAGTGTTAAAAGTTGTGGAATTTGATTATACAGTACATTCCATTCACCATTCACAGCGGGCCATGGCACCAGGTCCAGCAGATCGTTATGTAACCCTTGTTTCAATGTGATTTCATGAAAGAATTCATTTAATGAAGATTTAGTGACTTTATTAAGCTGTTGATAATTGAAGACACTTAAATTCCATTAAGTACAATCCAGAGAAGTGGATTAGTTGGTTTAATTTCTTGATCTCTCTCAGCAAAAGAAGGCTAAGCAAAACAATTATTTCTCTTCTTTCTATTAATAAGCAACCTCACATTGCTTTGGTTCCTCTAGACCATGATTTCTATAGATGGTTCCCAATAAAGAGCAAAAAACTTGAATTTCCACAACTTTGTACTGAATTATCTCTTGTGACATCCAAATATGCATTTCACTTGTAAGGGAGATTGGTTAGGGAGACCTCAAAAGAGAGATCAGTTAATTATGAAGCATTTATTAAAGAGGTAATATGGGCTGAGCAACATGCAACGTTCTAGAGATTAACAAAAGACAAAAACAATTCCTATCATCAAGAAACACAAATTTTAATAAGGGAAAAGCATAGAAACATAGACACTAGCAAAATACCATGTGGTGGAGTGGATGGGAGTGCTGGACCTGGAGTAAGGAAGACTTAAGTCCATAGATACTAGCTATGGGTCTCTAGGCAAATCACAGAATTCCTGTCTGCCTCAATTTCTTCATCTATAAAAGAGATAATAAAAGCAGTTACCTCTCAGGGTTGTGAGGGTAAAATGAGATATCTGTAGAAGACTTTATAAATAATATACAAATTGCTACACAAACATTATCTATATTTATTATTACTGATATATGGGTATATATAGTATGGGTATATAGATATATATGTATGTGTTTGAGTGAGCCAGAGAGAGAGACAGAAATGGACAGATTTGTTGGGGGGTGGGGGGTAAGGTAAATTGAGACAGACAGATGCTAATAAGTGAAAGAGCAGAGATTTAAACTCAGATCTTTTTACTCTAGGTCTGATGCTTTTTCCATTTTGTCCAAATAGGATTGTAGTTATATGCTATAAGAGCAACTTGGACTTGGACTTGTTTGTATGACTTTTAGTCAGGCATTTTTCAGGTAAGCTAATGGCGTGTGCTTCACAAATATCTCTTCTGAGATGGTTCCCAACTAGGTCAGGGTCAATTATAAAACTATTTCACAAATACCAAAGATTTAAAACAGGAAGGGACCTTAGAGATCATCTAGTTATTTTACGGATAAAGAAATTGACATTCTTAGAGGTTAAGTGTGTGAGTTAGAGGTGTGACCAAGGGCACACAGGTAGAAGGAACAGAATTAGGATTCAAAGTTATATTCTCTTACTCAAAACTCTTTGATCTTTCCTATGTACTATGATAGTGATACTATATTTTTGTGATCACTTGTTCATTCATTCATTAATTTAATCATTAATGTCTACAAGATTAAAATTATCCCGGAGTACTAGTTGCTGATTGTATGTAATAAGAATATTTCTAGAAACAGCATTTTGTTGTAGCAAGTAACTGAAAATAATGCAGGTGATCATCAGTTAGCTAATAGCTGTAAAAATTATGGTATAAGGATAAAGCTAAAGACAAATATAAAGAATTCAGAGAAACTTGGGAAGACTTATCTGAACAGTAGAGTAAATGAGTAGAACCATGAGAATGATTTACATGATAACCACAATAATATGAAAAAACCCCAACCCAATATTGAAAGGATTCAGAACTCTGATTAACACAGTAACCAATCATGGTTTCAGAAGACTGATGAGAAAGCATGCTTTCCATTTCTTAACGCAGGGGTGATAGATTACAGGTACAAAATGCAGTGTGCATTTTTAGATATGGTTGATATGCTGATTTCCTTTTCTTGACTGTACTTATTGTTAAAAGGACTTCTATTTGTGTGGAAGAGAGGCAATGAGTTATTGAAAGAGATTTAGATGCTCTCGAAGGAGAAAAAACATCAATAAAACATGAAAATACTGTACAGTACATAACAAATAGATTGGAAAGTGATACAAACATAGCAATTTCATTACTTCCCTGCTCAATAGAATATAAACTAAAAAACATTATATAAAAAGTTTGTGGTTTCCTATACAATTCCTTTTGTTCTGATATATTGTTATGTGCTTGTTAATTATTATTACATTCATAATGACAAAGAAAATACAGCCTCCATTGTTCTGAGAGCTCTCTTTCAAGGTATAAAGAACAATGAACTTGGAATCAGAAAAGCTAGATATAAATCTCAGGTTTATCTCTTTTCTTAGGATCTCAGATAGGATTTACAGCTTTTGGGGACTTTAAAGTCATCTAGCCCAATAATGTTTTATAGAAGAAAAAGTTAAAACACAGAGGCTTGTCCAAAGCCTTATAGATAAAAACTGCAAAACCAGGAATTGAACCCAGCGATTTTGATCTCAAGTCCAGGGTTTTTGTGAGATGATTTCTAAATCAAATTGCTTAGCACAGTGTCTGACACTTAGCAGGTACTTAATAAATGTTTACTGACTGATTAAGTCCCTTCCAACTCTGACACTCTCCGATTTTAATAAAGATCATTTAAAGGAACTGGAGAATAAACTTTGCTAGCAACAATGGAAGGAAATGGACATATTTAGCCTGAAGAAGAAATGCAGGGAGAGTACCTTATAGCTCTATTTATTCATAGAGCTTGGGTTCAAATCATACCTCTGATATTGCCTGTATGACCTCAGGCAAGTCACTTAAGTTCCATGGACCTCAGCATCCTTATTAGTAAAATGAGAGAGGTTGGACTAGGTGGATTCTGAAGATACCTGACTTTGTGATCCTGTTATGTTTTTCTATATTTTGAAGCTGATAGTTGAGAGTGAGATTGCATGCATTCATTCAAATAAAACTATTTTCACCAAAGGTTTCCAATGACCTCTATTCCTGAACTGAATGGGCTTTTTTTTCAGTCTTTGACTTTCTTAACATCTCCCCAGCCATTAGCAATAATGATCACCTTTTGCTCTCAAATTCTCTCCACCCTAAGTTTTCATGAAACTTCTCTTTCCTGGTCCTCCACCTACTGTCTGATGACTCCTCAGTCTCTCTTCGTTTTCTACCCGTGTCATGCTGACTAAAGATTGTTGTCCTTCAAAGCTCTGTCCTAAGCCTTCTTCTCTTTTCATACCTTACTACTTATAGACCACTTAGTGATCTCATCAACTTCAAAAGATCCAACTCTCATGTGTATGCAAATGATTCCCAGATTTATATATGGAGCCCTAGTCTTTTTCTTGACCTTCAGTATTGCATCACTAACTGCCTTTTGAGCTTCTTAAACTAGATGCTCCATGAGCATCTAATACTAAACACGTTCAGGATATAGCTCTATATTCACTGCCCCATTACCCAAACTCCCCTGTCTTCTGAACCTTCCTACTACCATCAAGAGCACCACCATTTTCAAAGTAACCCAGGCTGGCAAACTTGGTGTTACTTTTGATTCCTCACTCTTATCCCACACATCCAATCAGATGCCATTTTGAAAAATTCCTACTTTCAGAACAGTTTTTTTTCCCCCTCTTTACCCAAATAGCCACCACTATAGTTCAGGCCTTCATCCTTTCATCCAGACTATTATGATAGCCTAATGAGTCTTTCTACCTCAAGTCTCTTCTCACTTTAAGCAATAAATGAATTCAACTGCTAAAGTAATTTTTTTAAATGTGTAACTGCCAATATGCCCCACCCCACTCAATAAACTTCACTGTTTATCATTGTATATACAACCAATGTTTGGCATTTAGAGATTTTCATCACAGGGCCCTTTCCCACCCTTTGAGTCTTCTTATACTGTCCCCATCCCCTTCAGTTACATTGAACCAGTTGCTCTTTCTTTCATAAGGGGTCTATCTCCCCTCTATTCCCCATTGCATTGGATGTGCTGCATGCCTATGATGCTTTCTTTCATGACTTGTACTGCTGCGGCCAGCACAGTATGGCCTAGCTACCAGCTTAGTAAAACAAAGAGAGAGAGAGAGAGCTTCCAGCTGAATAATGGAAAGAGGGAGAGAGACGGGGGTGTATTTCATAGTCTGTTTATTACAGAGCCATTTCATACTAACCCAAGGATACAAGAAAATCATAGAGCTTATATCCCTTATTGCAGGGATGATTATGTGACCTCGGTCTGGACTTTTCCCTACCCCAACCCAAGGCTAATCACTCATTAAGATCTTTATCCTAGGACCCTGTCCAGAGGCACAAACAAACCGGGAGTCACAATCAAGACTTACAAATTAACTTTCTGTACTTTCTTTAGATAGTCACAAAACCAACGAGAGCATCCACCCAACAAGATTATACTCTCCTTGCATATCTGCCTAGTGACCTTGTAGGACTGGGGAGCTAATGTGGCCAAGGCCCCTGAAAGTCTTGGCCTACAACATTGTACCTCTTACTGTCTTAATTTCCCCAACTCCCTTCAACTTCATGTCTAGTTCCCTAGGTCCTACTGCCTTCCCTCAGGGATTACCCTATGTTTATCCACTCACTGACTGGTTCTGACTGGAAATCAAAGGGAATAATTAGGATTAAGGGGATAGAAATCCCAAAGAGGGAGACTAGCTTTGATGTGGTGAAAAACTGTCTAACAATTAGAGCTGTCCTAAAGTGCAATGAGCAATATCACAAGAGAATGCTTTTCTCAGGATTCAAGGTCTTGGAGCAGTGGCTGTTTGAATTTCTTACTAAAGTAGATGGACTCCTTATTCAGCTATGGATTCGACTTCAATGGGATCCTTGCAGTTTTGAGATTTAGAATCCTATGGTTTTACTTCAGGTTTTGCTACCCTCGACAACCCCCCACCCCCAAAGTGCTAAGAATAGAAGACAGAGAGAATACCTGGGTATTCTTTGTGCCTGGCACACAGTAAACACTATAATAATATTAGCTAGTATTGATACCATTATTATTTTTAATTTTTGACAGCAAGCCAAATTCTGATCACAAACTAGCTCAATTTTTAAGATTATTTCTCTGACTGTATTTTTTGTGTGTGCCCTAAGACTACCACAGCATGTATGCAGAGATAGGTATTTGTTCACAGGGATGAATTAATGACAAGGACAAGAATCCTGAAGGACACAAGATAGGACTATCCAAGGTAACTTCACACTCAGATCATGACAAAAAAGTTTGCAGCCTCTCCTGCAATCTGGTATGCTACTTTAAAATCTAAAGAATGTGAAGTAGAAGTGAAAGCAGGCTCTTTGGATGGATACTGTCTGTTCAGTAACAAGAAACGCCTTTCTTTGAATTTCCTTGGATTAACCAGGGGTCTGGTACATAGTGACAGCTAGGTGGCACCATAGTGCACAACGTGTCAGGCTTGAAGTCAGGAAGATTCATGTTCCTGAGTTCAAATCTGGCCTCAGATACTTATTAGTTGTGTGACCCTGGTCAAGTCACTTAATCCTATTTGTCTCAGTTTCCTCATCTATAAAAATGAACTGGAGAAGGGAATGGTAAGCCATTCCTGTATCTTTCCTGGGAAAATCCCAAATGGGGTCACAAAATATTGGATACAGCTCAACAACATCTGGTACACACCAAGCATCTGATGAATGCTTGTTGATAATGGCGATGTTGATGCTGATGCTGATGCTGATGATAAATATTATAATACTGAAAATATGGTGGAAGTTTGAGGCTAAATATATTTGACACATTTACTTTGTATTCAGTGTTATTTACTCAAAAGAATTTGTTTTGGGCATTGGCTCTACCCCTATTCTCATTTTCCCTTTCTGGGTTGTCATTAGACTATATTAATGACCTTCAGGTGTCCTGCTTGTTAAAGATTGGATGCCATGGAGAAGGGCTCATTATTAGGTAAAAATGTGGGAATGGTGGCCAAGGGAATAGGCTCATGAACTCAAAAAATAGAGGAGGGTGTCAAGGTGGTATGAATGAGTACATCGGTGAATGTTTAACAACCGCCTCTCCAGAAAAAAAAATGTACATAAGACACACTAAACTTAAGGTTTAATCTGCTTCTTACTATTTTCTCTATCTTAACATTTACTATCTTAATTCCAGACAATCAACAAAACAATAAATGAAATCCTGATTTGTAGTGTTTTTCCGTTTCTAAGGCATAAATTATTTTGGTGAAAAGAAAACAATCGGCCTCAGTTAGCTGGTATGAGCTGGTAGCTCTAGCACATACATGGCTGTGGCAACTGCCCAGACAAGAAAAAAGATTCAGTTCTTCCCACATCACCTCCTCTCATACATAGGGTCTGCCCCAAACCAGTTTTTGCATGGTGCTATCCTATACACTGGGCCTGGATCCTGACTGGTGTAGAGGCAACCACGCTGGCACACCCAGGATGGCTGCTGGCACAGGTTCTTGGATCTGCTTTATGAGGAAAGATAGCTGTTTAAGGGGTCAACAATCTTTTAAAATTACATTCATTAGTTCAGGGGAAAGGTTAGTAACCTGAACTTCAAAACAAAAATACAAGCAGAGAAATAAAGAATAACAGACAGGACTCTGTCTGAATCAACTATATACTTTACATACATCCCTAGATTGAGAGAACCTTTATATCTGAGCCGTTGGGGAGCTCTGAACATATAGCTACTCAGAACCTGGATCAGGGAATCACAAGATTCTTCTTATAAGTGAGCCCCCAAAGCAAAATACCAACTCAGAGTATATATATATATATATACTTCTACAGCCAGAAGGCATCACAACCCTTTGTGGCTCAATGCAAAAAGCTTTGAAAGCCTTCCTATAAGCAAACCTCCCCTAAGCAAACTTCTCTTAATAGCCTCCACATGAGGCCTATTAATGGGCAGAGAAGATCTTAAATCCTGTTAACATTACAACTAGCAAACACAAAATTCACGCTATTGAACATTTTTTCGAAAGGCTACAGAAAACAAAAGGAAGCTACTCTTGTCAAATATCCATCAATCTCAAGAATTCCTAGATTTATATACACCCAGAACATATCTTCATCTGTTGATTGCTGGTGGTTGGGGGCAGGGTAGGGCAGGGGAAGCCAAACGGATGGCCCTGTTAACAACCCAGAGAGAAAATTTGTAAATAAAACAGAATGACCAAGGCATAGACATAAGGTGCCTATATCAAAAGAATGTGGTACTTTGTGACACCCTGGCACCTGGCCACCTACGGGGTCCTGCCCTGCAAATGAGTTAACTGTCCTTCCATTCTACCAGCTTCCAAGGACTGAGAAGTGGGGAAGGGGTTATGCCAAATTGTGGGAGTTGATAATTAATTGTGGAGAATGGGCTTCAACCTTGGGTATAACACTACCCAATTCTCTGCTCTTTCTTCAATTTCCACCCACATGATTTGCTCTAGGCACTAGAATTCCAGCTGTGCTGGAGCAGGAACAGTAGACAATAATTTAAAAAAAATTCTCCCCTTCCCCTTTCTCTTTCCTACCCTCTTGATCAACCAGAAGAAATTAATAGAAGAAATGAAACCAAGACTTTTGGAATGTGAGGATGAATCTTCCTGCTTTGAACAATAAATGACACACTCAGAATGTACATTCATTAGCAGATATAACCTGTATGCTGTATGCTCAACGAAAGAATTATCTTATTCTCACAGTTTCAGTAAAATTTACCTTCCTGAAATTGCCCCAAATATCTTTGCAACTAGTGTAGCACAGCATAATGAACCCAGAACAGCGAGACGGTCCATCTTCTCAAATTTATGAGGGTCCTTTGTGAGTGACAGTCTCTGACACAAGGACTACGTGGCTATGCTTATGTGTCATATGTGTGTACAGAGATACACACATTATATCCACACACTTCTTTCTCTTCTTTTCCCTCCCCACATAAAAACTTTGATTTCATTTCATCTATCAGGAATCACTGATCCTTGAAGAAAACACTACTTCCTCTCTTGTAGTCACTATACCAGTCTCTACCATACCCCAGCTAGAGCTGTACTATTTCTTTCCCCAGCTCCAATCTCTTTAAAGTAAGCTTCCTATTTGGCCCTTTACCTCCCCTTCCCACCTTTTTTTTTCAATGATCACCTCACAGAAACCAGCTCTATTGATTAAAATTTTAAAAATACATTTATATGTATGTATACACATGCACACATACATGATCAAGAGGCTACTTTTATATTACTAACAGTAATGATATTAATGATGGAATGATACCTAAGTATTCTCTACCTTTCAGTGCAGTTTGCAATGATCTCTCTGGTTTGTCTGCTGAAGAACCAGGGATAACCTAGGCAAATTCCCATGCTGCCAGGCCATGAAGTAGGATTTCTGAGGCTTTCTGACCATCCCTCTTGCCCTTGGATAAGTTTAGTGAAGAGCAGATTGGCCCACAAGCTAACTATACAAAGGCCTAATTTCTCTAAAGGGTAATCTAGCCATGCTGAAAATATGCCCAAAAGCATTAACTATTCATCTGAGAAAGTGCTGAGGACGGCAGTTTGAGGGAAGCAGCAGGAGCAGCAAAGAAAGTCGCATCAGCATAAACTGTGCAAAGGTTCTCACTATGGCCTGCAGGGCAGTAGCTCCTTCCTTTTGAAAGTCTAGTGGAGGGGCCTACATTTTATGTAAATAAAATCTTTAGATAGAAGGACAGTTAAAACATCTATAAATTTCAAAATTTTCCATTATAATCTCCTTTATGTGTCTTTTGATAGGTGCTAAATAGCATGCATTAAAAAAATAAAGTTGAAGTTTTTTTGGAGCATTTTGTCAACCTCTGAGATAGAGACAGAACTGGGGTTGGGATTCCCTTATCTAAGGCTCCACTCCTGCTAATATCCTAGGAGGCTGTCCTTAGTCTCTTTTCCTCAGTAGTTGAGAAATGAAATTTAAGTAATATTCAGGTCAATCCATCACATCAATTCAATTTAACAAACATTTAGAGAGGATGTATGGCTTAGTGGATATAGAGACAGCCTCAGAGTCAAGGAGACCTGGGCATGTTGGAACTCTGCTTATGACAAAAGCTGGTTGTGGAACCACAGGTAACATTCTTAACATCACTTTGTACCAGGATATTTCCTAAGACAGTGAATCACATTGTAGTCAGTGATCTACACTGCTAGAAACTGACTCTTTGGGAGCTGCCATACCAATTAAATCATCGGTCTGGCACAGCCCATTCCCAGCAAATAAGTAAGATGCTATGTTAGGTTCAGATTTTTATAGATCTAAAATGAAAGAAAACTTGGCCATCATGATGCTTACATTCCACTGGGGCAGCTTGATATAGAAAAAGTGCTTGATTTTGAAATAGAAAGACCTAAAATAAAGTATTAACTTAGACATTTACTCCTTGTGAAACCCTAACCAAGTGACTGAACTTCTCATAAATTAGTTCCCTCATCTTTAAAGTGGGGATAATAATAACATTGTTTGTTGTACCCGTTCATCCATTCATCCATCCATCTCTCCATTTCTCTCTCTCTCACTCTTTCTCTCTGTCACTTTGCAAACTACACTATATAAATGTTAGCTATTATTTTCACATTCTTGGCATTGGTCATACATTCATAGAATGACAATAATGTTTAGGACACATAAAATGGAAGCCACTGACCAAAGAGAATAATCAAGTTAAAATTCAACTACATGTATAGCAGAAATGAAAAGGATTAAACACTGAATGTTTGCAGACATCCTAATATGCCCCACAGATGATGATATTTTGAAATAACTTTTAAAACAACCACCAGAAGTTAAATAAATACAGATCCCCAACACAGAAAGTATTTAGGGTTTCATTCCCATCAATCTGTTTCTGACCCTTTAGCAGAATTGCATAGCCCCTTAAGTTATCTTTGAAAACAGGGATTCCCCAGAGTGACAGTATGTACTCCATCACCATCTTTGCTGAAACCCTAACAAAGGAAACCCGTACAAAAACAAGGAGCTTTTAGTGATTAGTGTGTCAGGTGTTGAACAATTCCAGCAATTTGCTACAATTAGCTTGTCTCGCTTTTACCAGCTTTGCCTCATGGCCTTAGTGCATATTGTATAAAACCAGGAGCCCATTTATCTTAACTAGCTCATGGTAGCTGCAAAATGGAAAAAAAAATCTGACCTACCTTAAAGTTTTGGCCTACTTTAAAAAGGCCAGGATTCTGTGCAAGAAAAAAAAAGAGAATAATTCTTCTTTCTGCCCCGTCCTCCCCCCCCCAATCTTGTTTGAGGTTGTCTTCTGTTTGCTTTTTGAAGTCTCTTCTTATTTACAAAGTGCTTTGCTCTGGAAGTGGAAAGGAATTAAATGATGGTCTTAAATGAAAGGAGGAAACATGGTATCACAATGTCCAAGAAATAGCCTGAATGCTATGAAGGATCTATCATGCATTGTCCCTAAAACATGAAAACAAAAACCTTAAAATATATACGGATATATGTGTGTGTGTATTTTTTCTCTTAAAGTCACTTCTCTCTTTGTGCATAGTATTATACATAGTACATTAGTTATGACAAAATTGCTGAAATTCTATGGACCATGGTTCACTCATAGCTACAGTGAAAGATGGCGGACAGGATGACATCTAAGGCCTATTCCAGCTCATAATCCTATTCTGGAGCTACCTTGGTTTCTACCTCAGTGAGGAAGAAACCATTTCTAAAGACCGTACTCAGATCATTTATGTGGTCATTAATTTCTATTTCACATGTGAAAATGCCTGTCTATAAAGCACTATGCAAACCAGAGGGGCTATATAAATGCTTTTTTAAAAATGTTGTTAGGTGTAGTAATAAAATAATAACAATAGGAATTGAACCTGTGATTTCAGTTGTAGGGGGAATTCCCTTGAGAATACTCCCTGTACCAAGGCAACCTGGCATCTTCTTATAGTCTTATGAAGCTGTCAGAACACTAAGAAATTATGTGACTTGACCAAGGTCACACAGCAAGTACGTGTCAGAAAGTCTTCCTGATTCCAAGATCAATTCTCTATATGCTCTACTATATTGCATTTCTATAATAATTTAATGATTATTATATATTACTATATAATGATTATTATATATTACTATTATTATATTACTATAATTAGATAATATAACAAACACAATCATTTTAGTTATTAAAAATAAAAGGTAATCATTCTTTCAGTTCCTAGTGATATCATTTTGAATCTTGCAACCACATGGGCCTCTCTATTGATAATGAAACAATGAAAAGAAAAATGAAAGTGTTTAACTTTTGAAAACGTCTTACATAAGTCAATTGTTTCTTTCCAAAGAAATATTAACTTAAAATTGCTGCTAGTCATTTAAGCTCTACATCTAAAGGACAATTAGCTAAAGAACCTCAGACAATCACCTCTCCCTAGAAATTCTATAGATGTAGTGAGAAATGCTGCAGGAAAACTGAAAATCAGCAGTTTTATTTTCCATTTTTATAGTATCACAGTGTGCATTTGAATGGGAATATGATACAGATTTAGTAGTAAGATTTTGTACAGTGACATTTATGCCAACATAAATGGCTTCTTTCTCTGAATTATTACAGAGCAGTAGTTCCCTGTAGATCTGAACTGATAACAAACAAACAAAAAAACCTCAAAACAAAGCAAAACGTTTTTCTCTGTTAGGTATCCACAAAGTTTTTGGCCCAATAGATGTGGCTCTTACTGAAGCTTCACTTTGGGAAATGGATCAGCCCGTGCAAATCACATTCTAAAAAATGTCTTTCAACACCTGTTTTTAAAACATTTCCATCCTCTGTATCTGACTCATGTTCCACCATAAAAGGTTGATTTCCTTCCTTCCTTCCTTCCTTCCTTCCTTTCCTTATCTTCTTCCTCCCTTCTTTCCTCCCTCACTCTCTCTTCTTTCCTTATCTTCTTCCTCCCTCCTTCCTTCTTTACTCCTTCCCTCCCTTTC
>CM053599.1:147514415-147561747 GCA_028646575.1 Pseudocheirus occidentalis
AGATTGTGGGAGGGGTCTTACAGTGGGATCAATGTTCTGGGCTGGGGGGTAGGGACAAAAAAGGGGAGAAAATTTGTAACTCAAAACCTTGTGGAAATGAATGATGTAACCAAGAAAATAAATCAAAATTTAAATAAATAAAAAAAAAGAATATTATAGTCAAATTCCAGAGATCTTAGAGAAGGAGAAAATATTGTAAGCAGCCAGAAAAAAACAATTCAAGTGTCATGGAACCACAGTCAGGCTAATTTAAGATTTAGCAGCGTTGATATTAAGATATCAGAGAACTTGGGATATAATATTCTAGAGGGCAAAGGATCTAGGATTACAACCATAAATCACGTCCCCAGCAAAACTGAGTATAATCCTTCAGGAAGAAAAATGGATGTTCAATGAAATAGAAGACTTTCAAGTATTCTTAATGAAAAGACCAGAACTAAATAGAAATCTGACTTTCAAATTCAAGACTCAAGAGAAGTAAAAAAAGGTAAATAGATAAGAGAAATTATAAAGGATTCAATAAGGTCAAACCATTTATATTCCTACGTGGGAAGAAGATACTTTTAACTCACAAGAACTTTCTCATTATTAAGGTAGTTATAAGGAGTAGATAGATAGATAGATAGATAGATAGATAGATAGAAGACACAAGTGGGAGTTGATTATGAAGGGATGATATCTAAAAGTAAAATTAAGGGATGAGACTGAGGGATGTACTGGGAGAAAGGGAAAAGGACAGGTAGAATGGGATAAATTATCTCACATAAAAGAGTCAAGGAAATGTTCTTACAGTGGAGGGGAAGAAAGGGGAAGTGAGGGAAAGTGAGTGAACCCTATTCTCATCAGAGCTGGCTCAAAGAGGGAATAACATATATACTCAGTCTGGTATAGAAATCTGTCTTATCATACAGGAAAGGGGGATAGGAGGGGAAGAAGATAAAAAAGGGAGGATAAATTGGGAAGAAGTCATAAGAAAAACACTTTTGAAAAGAGACAGGGTTAAAAGAGAGAGAGAGAGAGAATAGAATAAACTGGGGAGGAATAAGATGGACGGAAATACAGCTAGCCATAGTAACTGTGAAAAAAAAATTGAAGCAAGTTTTTCTGATAAAGGCCTCATTTCTCAAACATATAGAGAACTGAATCAAATTAATAAAAATAAGAGCTATTACCCAATCTATAAATGGTCAAAAGATATGAACAGTTTTCTTTTTTTAAGTTTTAAAATTTATTTTACACTTAAATATAAAATAGGAAAAGAAAAAAAATATTGCTGAGTGTACAAAGAACATAAGAGAAGATTCAAGTAAAGCAATGAATTTCCATCAAGAAAACCTATATAATTAATACAATTAAAGCTGGCCATCTTGTCTTTGTATCCTTGTATATTTTCTTATGTCCTCTGCTGTGTACTTTTTACTTTATTTAAAAGTTTTCAAGTGAAGTAATCAAGGCTATCTATAGCCATAGGAACAAATGCTCTAACTTACTATTGACTGAAGAAATATAAATTAAAAATATTTTGAAGTGCTACTTCATACCTATTAGACTGGCTAATAGAACAGAAAAGGAAAATGACAAATGTTGAAGGAGACATGGAAAAATGAGACATTAAGGCACTGACTTAAGTCTTAAGACTTAAGGAACTGATTCAACCATTCTGTAGAGCAATTTGGAACCATGTCCAAAGGGCTATAAAACCATGCATATCCTTTGACTTAGCAATACCACTATTATGTCTATATACCCAAAGAGACTTAAAAAAATAAGGAAAAGGACCAATACACATAAAAATATTTATAACAACTCTTCTCTGGTGGCAAAGAATTAGAAATTGATGGGATATCCACAAATTGAGGAATGATTGAACAAACTGTGCTATGTGATTGTGAGGGAATACTTTTGTGCTATAAGAAATGATAAGCAGGGTGCTCTCAGAAAAATCTGTGAAGACCTACACGAGACGAAACAAAGTGAAACATACTGTGTACAAAGTAACCGCAATATTGCAAGATGGTCAGCTATGAATGACTTAGCTATTCTCAGCAATAAAGTGATCTCAGACAGCTCTGAAGGACATAGGCTATCCAGCCCCAGAGAAAGAATTGATGGCACTTAAGAACAAATTGAAACATACTTTGCTTTTTTTTCAAAGTTTATGTTTCTTGAGGTTTTTTTGTCTATGTTTTCTTTCACAACATGACTATTATGGAAATGTTTTGCATGACTACATATGTATAACCTATATTGAACTGCTTGCCTTCTCAGTGTGGGAGGAGTGGGGAGGGAAGGACAAGAACTGAAAACTCTAAGTTTTAAAAATGAATGTTAAAAATTGTTTTTACATGTAATTGGAGAAAAATAAAATACTTTTAAAATAATATAAATGAATGATCCATTTTGGCCACATTTACTGACTATAATTAACCAGAAAAATGTCATAAGTCTAATTTACTTTGTATTTTATAAACAAAAGGAGAAATAGTAAAAGCAAGAGAACTGTGTCCCTGTGTTTGCATTAAGATGCAACAGCAGTAGTCAATTAATTGGGAATAGACCGGGGCAATGAATAGTTTAAATCACAAAGGAACAATGAAAAACACTTAGAAGTGCCCACTGTGATCAGAAATGAACAGATATTCATTGTCTAGTAAGAAATGTTAATTCTTATTAATAAAAGTCTAACACTTCCTCATATATTCTTTGGAAAGGAACAATTTTAATTAAAAGTCTTAAAAAAATAAGAAAAACAATGAAGTGACTTGAGAGATAGGTATATAAATCAGGAGCTTTATATAGTAAGAAAATCAATTCCTCTAGTTCAGAGGACAGATTTTGTACTTGACAAAGAAGAATGAAGTCAATGGCACCAGCATCCTAATAGCTAGTGTGACTTTTATGTAGAAAAGTGGTTCCCACTCACTTAAATTTCTACAGGGAAAAAGTGAATAATTTGACAGTATGTTTATCCAGTCAGAGGGATTTGATTAAATTCATCAAATATAAGATTCAGGCACAGTATGCTAATGAATCATGAGATCAAATGAATGATAGGTTTTAAATGATGATAGCATGGCGGCAAAGTCTTCCCATTTGTGGCCCACAAGCTCGGTATCACTAACACTAATGGGAACTCTTGGGCTTAAAAAGAAAGGACAAACCAATTAAATTAATAGCAAGGTAACAAGGTTAAAGTTGTCCAGACGGTGGTAATTAAAAAGGCAGTCTTTAAGAGAAATTAAGGAAGAAGAAGAAAAAAACACTAACCAAGATTACTGGCATTTCACAAGCTCTGGGGATGCCCCTGCTTCAACAATATCTGGAGATAGCAGTACACAGAAAATCCTTCTCTGGCATCCCAGGACATTAAAACTAAATGCTCATTAAGTAGCTCACAATAAGATGAAAAGAAAACACTCGTGAAAGATATGCTTGATTTCCCTAAATTCAACCACTTTTGAAGCAACTAGAAATTAGCAGGGAAAACTGATCAAAATCTGAAATGAATTGGAAAGCTGATGGGGAGAAAATATGGAATGAATGATTTAGGGGAAATCTTTTGTCTAAATGAGAAGTTTATTTCTAAAATGTTACTTTTAACTTCAGAAATCCCAAACGTCATCTATTTTCACATAGCATGAAATGAATCCACAAATATATGTGGTAAAGAACAAGATATGGGTAGAGAGATTTAACTCATTCCTGAGTATAATACCATGAAAGGTAGGGCAGTGTTGCTGAAAAAGGTGTACCTCTCATCGTCTCTGTCCTAACTTATCATGGTAGCCTCCTACAGAAACTCTCTGCCTCTAATCTTCCATCTCTCCCCACTGACAAAAACTCCTATTCTTCATACAGTTTACAAAATAATCTTCTTTTATGCATAGGCTTGACCATGTCATTCCCTTTCCTGAAAATATTCAATGGTTTCAATGGCCTAAAGGAAAAAACATAAAAACTTAATTTGGAATTCCTGTTTTATTTTATGTTATTTTACTTCATAAACTTTACTGTCCAGTCAAAATGGACTATTTCTTCTCCTTCAGGATGTGCTTCAAATTCAAAGGACTTTGGCATTACTTGGTTACTTGCTTAACTGGGATCTTCCTTCTGTTCCTGAGATCTTCTCGTTCTATCCCTTCACCATGCTGGCCCCTTCTCCCATTTGTGAGTTTCTTTTGGTTTGTCCAATTTGGGGGCAGATCCAAGCTGGCCATACTAATTTTCCTCTTGCCTGTGTTTCTGTGCCACAAATTTCCAACTATGCCTCCTCATTGGCACTTTTGTATCCTGCTCTCAAACTTTCCAGTTCCCTTTAATGCATTGATTTTCCCCCATTAGAATGTAAGCTCTATGAAGACAAGAACTATCATTCTTCTGGCTTGTATTTGTACCCCTAGAGTTTAGCACAGTGCTTGGCACAGCATAAGTGCTTAATAATACTTCTCATCTTACTTGCTGCTCACCTTGCCATGTCAAGTGATCTAAATATATTCCCATACATTAGCAGAAAATACCTCCCATGCCTCTGGTGGCACAATGACAAGAACATTGTTTCAAGAGTCAGCAGTCTGGGATTCAAATGAAACCCCTCATCTTACTGTGTGATCTTGGGCAAGTCACCTAACCTCAATTCTCAGAATTCTCATTTGTAAAATGAAGGACCTCTGAAGTTCCTTCCAACTCTATGTCTGTTATTCTAGGATCCAAAGAGCCATTCGCTTTTCAGTGTAATTTTTCAAAATCTTCCTTTAAGGCTTAGGTTAGAAGCCAACTTTTCCTTGTAGCTCTCCCAGATTTTCCCAGCTTAAATTGATGTCTCCCTTCTTGAATTTTCCCAGAACACTGTCTAGAGCAGCAGTTCTCAACCTTCCTAATTTTGTGACCCTTTAATACTTGTATGTGGGCATATCTACGTGTGGGCGGACCCACCTGGAGATGGATAGAGGAGAAGTGTCTCATTTCCTAAGATCATTGGAAATATGTGTTTTCCAATGGTCTTAGGTAACCCCTGTGAAAGGGTTGTTCGATCTCCAAAGGGATCATGACCTACATGTTTGAGAACCACTGGTCTAGAGCTTCTTTGTCTCTATCACACTGAACCTTGTTTTACTGTAGTATTCCATGTCAACAAAAACTCAGGTTCCAATTAAGAAGAAATAATTTTGTAGAAAGAAAATGTTGAGAAATAAATCAACAATAACAAAAATAACTGTTTTCTATAGTATTTTAAGTTTTATCAAGTGCTTTTCTCTCTTCAATCCGTGACACAAGTAGGATCCAAGCAATTTAGAATAAAGGATATTAGGATGGGATTTAATTGGAAAGGGGGTAGTCATAAGAAAAACACTTGAAGAGGGACAGGGTAAAAAGAGAGGGAATAGAAAAAACTGGGGGAGGGAAATAAGATGGAGGGAAATATAGCTAGCCACAGTAACTGTGAAAAAATAGTGAAGCAAATTTCTCTGATAAAGACCTGTTTTATATTCTATGCTCTGCTAATGACTGTGATCTTGGGAAAGCCTTTAAAATGCTCTGCTCCTCAGCTTCTGCATTTATCAAAGGAGAAGAAACCTACTAACTGCCACCATAATATTGTGTAAGGAAAAAAAGCAGTTTATGTGGATGTTTTTGGAAACTGCTCTTTTAAAAATAGTGCTATTTATTAGGGAAATGGACATTTGTATTAAGAGGGAAGAAAAAAGTGAAAATATTGATCTGAATATTTGAGGATACTAGGTCTCACGACTGAGATTTTCTTTGAAATCACATATTCCTGTAGGTGATAGAAAGACTTCTAATCAAGATCCTCTGACTCCAAATTCAGTGTTGTCATTTTTTCCTACTGCCATCAAAAATGTACTAGGATAAAAAAGAAAGAGTTTGAAAAAAATTCAAAATGAAGAAAGATTAATGAGAAAACACAAGCAATGGAAAAATTAAAAGATTAGGACATGTGAGAGTAATAGCTTTTTTTTTTAATTAGAGGAAAACCAAGCAATGAGATTAATTTTATCACCAAAAACCCCTATAAACATTAGTTACACAAAAGTCTTTCAGCAGTTATCTTTAGTATGTAACCTATAGTATCTAACTAAAGATTTTGGTTCATTTTCCTAAAATAGCATTCATAGTATTGCAAAAGAGATTATGGGATAGAATGATAGTACCATATTGAGCACATGGCCCAAAGCCTACAAAAGACATCAGGGCAGAGTTCCTTTAATCCCTTATTCTCGCTGACTTGAAAGAACCTACAAACCCACGCTTATGCTCCTCTGGCTTTTACAGAGCAGGAGACACAAGGGCTCATTTCACCAACTCCTGGGAAGCCATCTTCTTACTCTTCATTTCTACCTCCTGATTTCCCAGATTTCCTTCAAGTTCTGGCTCAAATCACATCTTCTACAGGAAGTTTTTTGTATTTCTTTCTTTCTATTAATTATTTACAATTTATTGCGCATATATCTTTGTACAGTTATTTGCATGACACAAACAAGACATACAAAGGATAAACTGGAAATGAACAACAGAGAGAAAGAACTAGAAGTTATTTGCATGTTGGGGTAGCTAGGTAGCGCAGGGGATAGAGCACAGGGTCTGGAATCAGGAAGATTCATCTTCCTGAGCTCAAACCTGGCCTCAGATACTTACTAGCTGTGTGACCCTGGACAAGTCACTTAATCCTGTTTGCCTCAGTTTCCTCATCTGTATAATGAGTTAGAGAGCAGGGAATTGTAAACCACTCCAGTAACTTTGCCAAAAAAACCCTCAAATGGGGCCATGAAAAGTCACATACAACTAAAAATGACTGAAAAACAATTTGCATGCTGTCTCTTTGTTATACTGTGTGTGAGCTTCTTGAGGCCAGGACTGTGTTTTCCTTTTCTTTGTATCCTTATCACTTAGCACAGTACCTAGCACATAGTAGGCGTGTAATAAATGTTGACTGATTGAATGATTAGATAACTTTTTGCAGTTTCTTTGAACATCAGGAATTTGGCAAATGGGGTACATTTATAGTCTTTATTTGGCCAAAATGCTTACTGACTAGGTAGTTTGATATATTTTATATTGCTACTCTTGTCCAAGTACCTAGTGTTGGTTTGGGGTTTGTTTGGTTTTTTTGCTCTTGATTTCTAAGTTTTTTCCAATATATTTCCTTTGCAATGAGTTTTCTCCACCACTACAAGAGCAATGTCTTTTTTTGTGCTTTTTTGGAGGGCAATTGGGGTTAAGTGACTTGCCCAAAGTCACACTAGTAAATGTGTCAAGTGTCTGAGGCCGAATTTGAACTCAGGTTCTCCTGACTCCAGGGCGGGTGCTCTACTCACTGTGCTACCTAGCTGCCCCTTGGAGGAGCAATGTTCTTAAAATACCTCATTCTCCCACCCCAAAACCTTCAATGGTTCCACGTTGTCTTTTACTCCTCTTCTTTGGATCACACAGTAGTTTGTGTTATAATTTTCTGTCTGACCTGTGTGGCGTATCAAGTGACTTCATGCCTTAGTTTCCTCCTTTGTAAAAAAAACAACAAATTCCTGATTTTAGTATAGCAGAAAGTGGACTATTCACTTCTCTGGTCGAAATCTTTGGAATATGGGTATTCCTAGCCATGTCTGGCCATATCTTCTCTCCCTGTTCCCCAACAAGGGTGGTTTCTATCCCTTTGCAATCTTCCTTGACTTTACCACTGTAAAGAACTTCCTCTGTGTGTGGAGTAGGGAAGTGGGAGGGGGAAAGGTGAAGGTCAGAATGTGAAAATCTAAGTCAATAGTCCAGTCTTGTCCCAGACAGCAAAATATAGCTCAACATACTTTTAGCCTAGGTTAAAAGAAAAATTTTCAAGCTTCTCTCTCTTTCCAGAGGTTTATTAAAAAGTATTGATCTCAAAGAATATATGATTCTCTCTCAATTTATCTCAACACCTAGCCAGGAAAGAGCTTGGCATTTTTTGACCAGGCTCTAACCTCGGACCTCTCTGTATACCAGTCCAAATGCTGTTCTTCTCTTATAGACTCTTTCCTTAAAAATAAGGAAATATATAATGCAAAAGCAATTAGGATTGGTCACTTCAATATTAACTAAAGCAGCAAGCAAACAATTTTTTTAAAAACCCAGAAAAAATAAAATAATTCAAAAAGGAAAACACCCCAGAAAACTCTAGATTTAACCATCTATCTGAAAAGACAGAGAGGAGTGAGAAAAAAGGAGGTGGGGAAATGGAGCACCATTTGCTGTTTGAATTCTTGGCCATAGAAAAGGACAGTACCCATCCTCAAGTAACAATTATTCCATTTCAATTGCCTTGATGGATGAATGCAATCATTGTCTTGATGGAATCTGTGCTTGCTTACTACCAGTATCCTCTGCAATCAACTTATCCCAGAGCTCCTCTTTTCTTCATAGCATGTATTCACTACCAGTTATGCCTGCCACTGCCACCTACAGGACATCTCAGTGTTCAGCTCAAAATTTGCGCCTTGTCTCCAAGCATCTTTCCCGAGAGAGTCATCAATTTCTTCCAGGGTTGAAGGAAGATAACTTTGTCTCCTTCAAGATGCATCTCCCACAACTGATACAGATAAGTCTTTGCCACTTCTTTTTGCCTATAGATGCCTGTCTCAAAGCTCATTACATTCACAGTTAAGATCTTCCACATTTGCCTCCAACCTCCCTATTCAATCTGATCTTATACTTCTCTCCTTTACCTACTCTGCATTCTAGCCAAAGATTAGTTTCCACTTCACATTCCTTTTCTGTCTGCTCCCATTCCATTGCTTTTGTGCATGCAATTTCACAGAGGCTGGAATGGGGTGCTCCTATCCCCCTCTCCCTCCCCACACCCAGTGATGCTTATGTATTTCCACAAATGAAATAGCCTCTCCTCCCAGGATAACTTTCCATCAATTGGATCATGAGAGAGCTGATTCTAAAGAAGAGATCACATGTTGTAATGGATAGAGGGTCAACCTTGAAGTCAGGAAGATGTAGGTTCAACTCTTTGTACTGATACATTAACCATATAACCTTGGGCATGTTACTTCAACTATCAGTGGCTTGATCAGTTCTCCAAGACTATAAGTTACAATTGCTAATATGCATCATTTGAGGTAACTTCCACATTGGGTTTCTCAAATGAATAGAAATTAGTGCTTTTAGAACTGAATAGGGAAACAAAAGCATTGTCTATTATTGACAAACTTTTTTGTTGAAGAATTCCTGTGTTAGAAACAAGGATCATGTGAGGTCTCTCACAAAGGCCAGTCAACCTTTTTAGCCTTCATCTCTTAATGTGTTTCAGTGGATAACCTGGCCATACACATATGTCACAGAGGCAGCTGAGCCGGGAGAAGGTGTGCATTGTTCACTTTTCCCATCTCAAGGGAAGTGGGTAGGTGGGTGGGTTGAGTGCTTAAAGTAGCTGATTTACATGGCCTGGCTCAAAGGCTATATAGGAAGACAGGGCTCTACCATGACCATAGATAAAGAATACCCATTAAAATCTAGTCCCAATGGGGATTACTGATCAAGCAAGAAATATTACCTGAGACATGCCTTCCAATTTTCCTGTCCTCTGTTTTTACTTATCCTATCCACAATGCCTAGGATGGCCTCAACTACCTTCTTCCCAATTGTAATATACAATGTTGAACTCCTATCCATTCTTTAAAATCCAACTCATGTGGTGCCATCTGTCGGCACTCTTGTCGATAACTATGCCCTCATCATGATAACCAAGACCTCCTTTAGCACTTTATTTTGTACATCTCTGGTATACTTGTCAAATATTATTGTGTATCATCATTAATTAGGTACAATGTATCCTTTCCTCAACTGTAAGCTCTACTTCTTTCATAATTAAAACACACATTTCCATATCACTTAACATTTTTCCATAGTCCATTTTCCACGTCACTTGTACATTTATATAGCAGCAGCAGCACCGAGTGGCTATATATTTCAAGGGGGCAATCTTATAGCTCTGCTTACTTCATTAAAATAATGAACCTTTAGCATAATAGTCTAATCACTTAAACAAAGACTTAGACAGATATCACACTGCAGCACTAAAAATAGAAGAATGTTACTGATGTCTCCTAGCTCATGTTTATACACAGATTTGAGCTTTACAAAGAGCTTCCTAGGGAAACTGATATTTAGAGATGAAGTAACCTGCTCAATGACCACAAAACTAGTAAATGTCAGAGCTATTATTTGAATTCAGACTTTGTATTTCTTGGTTCAGAGTTCTTTACCTCTGAGAGTAGGGGCATTTGTTTTAATTTTGAGTTGAATTAAGTTTGAATTAAGAAAACTATTGCATTATAAATGAACTCACTCTTCTAAGGGTGATAAAATAAGGGTCTTTATTAGGTTGTTACCAGGGGGAAATAGAGAAAAGGAGGTAAAATTACTAGGGGGAAGAAGAGGGATGACACGGATGGAATCTTCATGATAACAGTTATACATAACAGGTATACATACATATATATGTTTATAGAGGAGGGTATATGTGTGTATAAATACATACATGAGTTTATGTATATATGTATACATGTATACATAGATGGAGGGCACAGGTTCAGTTGAATATGAAGGGATGATATCTAAAAAATAAAATTAAGAGGTAAGAGAGGAATATAATGAGAGGAGATAGGGAGAGACAGAATAGGGCAAATTATTTCAGATTAAAAGAAGCAAGAGAAAACTTACAATGGAAGGGAAGAACAGGAAGGAAAAAGGAGTGGGTCAACCTTACTCTCATTGAATTTGGCTTGAGGAGGGAACTACATATACACTAAAATGGGTATCTTACGCTACAGGAAAGTAGGGGGGAAGGAGATAAAAGAAGGGGATGATAGATGGGAGGGCAGATTTGGGGGGAGGGTAGTTAGAAGCACACACTTTTGAAAAGAAACAGGGTCAAAGAAGAAAATAGAACAAGTGGGGACAGGATAGGATGGAGGGAAGCATACTCAGTCTTTCACAATATATCCACTATGGAAATGTTTTGTGTAACTATACATGTACAACCTATATTGAATTTCTTATCTTCCCAGTAAGGGTAAGTGATGAGGGAATAAGGGAAAGAATCTGAAATTCAAAGTTTTAAAATCAAGTGTTTAAAAATTATTATTATTATTATTAGTTTACATGCAGCTGGGAAATGAGATATACAGGCACTGGGGTATGAAGATCCATCTTGCCCTGCTGGAAAGTTGGATGGGGAATGGGGGAAGATATTGGAGAAAACAGACTGGGAGAGGGGGTATTCAGTGGGATTGCTGTTTTGGGGTGGTGGGTAGGGGAAAGATGGGGAGTAAATATGTAACTCAAAATCTTGTGGAAATGAATGTTGTAAACTAAAAACTGAACAAAAAAGAAAATTTTAGTTACCTTATGTTTTTACATTACCTCAGTTTCCAGATTTACCACTTCCTAGTCAAAGAACTTTCCCTCATAAAAGAATAAAAAAGAAGAAAAAAAGCAATTTGGTAAAACTAAGCAACACAATCACCCATTCTGACAGCATATATTTACCCTTTTCTACAAAGAAGAAGAGTGCATTTTCTCAACTCTTTCTGGAATTAAGTGTGGTCATTATAATTTCACAGTCTTCTGTTTCATTTCTGTGTTCTTTCCATTTACATTAATTACTGACATTTGAGATAAGTGGTCAAAAGATGAGAACAAACAGTTCCTCAGAAGAAGAATTACAAACTATTAGCAAGCAAATGAAAAGAATGCTCTAAATCACAAATAACAGACATGCACATCAAATCAACTCTGAGGTTTCACCTTATAACCAGCAAACTGGCAAACACGAGAAAGACGGGAATTTTCAATGTTGGAGAGGTTATGAAAAGACAAACACATTAATTGTTGGTAGAGCAAAGAATCACTTCAAGTATTCTGGGCAGCAACCTGGAATTGTGGGAGGGAAATGATTAAATTGTTTATATTCTCTGACCTAGGGATTCATGACTAGGTATAAGGCCCAAAGAGGACAATGCCAAAAAGAAAGACACCACATACAAAACTAACCATAACAATTTTTGGAGTATTAAAGAACTGGAAATGGAGTAGATTCTCATTAAATGTGGTTTGACTAAATAAACTGTAGTATGTAGTATGTGTAGTATGGGGGGGGGGAGGGGAAGGGAACGACATCTTAACTCTTTCCCTCAAGCAAACTAGGCTAGTTTTGCCTTTAATGCCCAAATAGCTGTGCCTAGGACATGATTAACACAGGGAGGGTTGAGGTACAAGCTGTGTCCCCTTCAACATAGCTTTTTAGTAACTTCTGACTTAGAGATATCTCTTCTTGATCACTCAAGAGTATGAAAAGGCACAGTCATATGAAGTCTGGCCCTTTATTTGGGGGACATCTCATGAATAACCACTTTCTGCTTTGCCATATGGAAAGAAAAGGATTCTACACTAAACCAAGTGCTGTAGAATTTTTTTTCATTGACTTGTTTATTTACTTTTAGTTTACAAGATTCAGTTCTACAATTCCTTGAGTTTCAAATTTTCTCACCTTCCTTCCCCCCCACCCCCATGGCAGCATGCAATCATGCATAGGATCTGCAAATACTTTCAAATTGAACAATAGTCTGGTTGTATAGAAGGGTTGTAACCAATGGAGTGAACAAAGGGGAAAAAAAAACAAAACCAAACATGAAAAAGAACAATAGCATGTAGATTGCTTCAGTCTCCATTTAAACTCTGGTCTTTCTAGATCTTTCTCTGAATGTAGTATTCTTATTTAAGAGCTTTCTATGCTGGGTCTAAAGAAACCTTTTGTTAACTATTGAATGACCAATAAGTGTCTCATTTTATCTCATATCAACCCTGAATTACCAGGAATTTGTCTGAGCGAGACTTTCCCTAACATATGTGAATATGATAAAATGATGAATATATTGAAGACAGAGAATTATGGGAAGAAATGAAAAAGAGATAGAAAGTAAAGTTAGCAGAACCAAGAAAACAATATATACAATGACTTCAACAATGTAAATGGAAAGAATATTAACAACAAAATAATATAAAAGAATGCTGAGAAGTTATAATAACAAAATTAGTCCCCAAAGATGAAATGTAAGAATATAACTCCCCTAGCTTATTTGTAGATTATGATTGTGGAAATACTGAATATATAACGTCAGAATTTCTTGATACATTGATTAGTTTTGCTGAAGTACCTCTACATTCTTCTCTCCCCCCCCCATTATTCTATGTTACGAGAGATTACTCTTTTGGCATCACAGGAGGGAGAATGTAGAAGACATAAAAACAACAAGTATCAATAAAATGTATTTTCATAGAAGACATAAAACAAAGAGTATCAATAAAATGTATTTTCTAAGAGAAATATGAAAGGAAAAGGCTGACATCTGTATAGTGCTTTAACATCTACAAAGCACTTAGCGTGGATTACCCAATTTCAGGGATAATAGAATCAGAGACTTCAGGGCTATAAAAGTCCTCAAAGGTCCTCTAGTCCAACTTCTTCACTTTACAGTTGAGGAAACTGAGATCCAGAGAAATGAAGAGTCTTATCCAAGTCTTATCCAGAGAGCCCAGGAGCCAGTTTTTGATCCTTGGAACTATAATGAAAAATATAGCACTCTTTCCACCATACCACCTCTTTGTCCCTAAGAATACTTAAGGAATCCAAGTACTCTGTGCATCCTCCTTAGTGGTAATTCACAATACTGACAGATATGGGACATCAGACATAAGCTGCTTCTTATCATATTTTTGACTTTCTACCCCCTTTATCCCATCAACAGTGTGGAATGCATTCCATCAACAGTTCTTCAAAGATAAGTGAAGTAAGGATAGCTTCAGTGAAGCTCAAGGATAGTTGCATGTTCCATATATGAGATCTTTACCTGACCTCAAATGTCTGCAGAAAAAGCCCGGTTTCACTGTGCAGAAAGCCTCCATGAAAATACCCCAAAGTGTGTAATAGAAATTGTCAGATAATGGGTCCCAGAAGATACTCAGTTAGGGGACTCACTAAGAGTATGTACAAAAAAAATCCAAACGGGTTACTGTGTGTGTGTTTCCATTTTCAAAAATGTACATATTAAGTACATGAATCTTTCTGGTGAGTGGAATAATCTTTTGTCCAAAGAAGCCAAAAGAGTTTCAGAAAATTTGGGTGACAGAATATGTAGGATTCTCTCAAGGGAATTTTCTTTCCTGTCTAGAAGTCACAGAAATATGCAGATATTATACAAGTGATTGAACTCAAGACACTGGGAATTTCTAATGTTCAAGGGGTAGCAATTTATGGATTATATAAATGGTGAAACTGTAAGGGATTATTATCTATTTCTTGTCAAGGATAACACAACAAATTGCAAGCAAATTCCCGACCATCGACAAATCTGTCTGGCAAAAATTTATAGTTCTCCAAACCTTTTACTTTGATGATACTTCTAAATCACTATGCTAAGATCAATAGACATCCTAACCTCTGGCAATTGGTTCTCTTTTAGTCTGATTTTTCACCTTTGTTATATACACTAACAAGGCTATCACTAATTTTCAGAAACTATTCACTGTGAAAAATAGTTCCTTTCTTCCCAATTCTTAGAATGCCTATCTTCTTTCAAGGCTCAACTCAGGGGTCACCTCCTCTGTGAAACCCTTCTGATCCCCCCACTTGTTACTACTCTCTCCTCTCATTGTCTTCAAATTATTTATTTCATTTCTGTATATTTTATATCTCCACAATCTCTTTGAGAATATGAACAATACTGCTTTTGTCTTTGCATCCTTATTGCCTTAAATCTAATTAAAACACAGTAAATGTTGGTTCATTTGAACTTAATCTACTAGTTTCTCTGAGCAACATAAAGTTAATAAGCCACACTAGAGCTCTGGGAAATGATTTCGTATGCTTATAGGTTTGGTCATTTTGCTTGTGTTTATATTTTCACACACTCTGGTTAAATATAATGGCTCTGATAAACTGAAATGAATTTTCCACACCCAAACAACCTTAGATCTATTGTCTAAACATTTTGCTTAATGGACAAAATTAAGGAAAACATGTGAGAGACTGACTGGCTTGTGCAGCCATTATTTACTGTTTAATAGTTACACAGGATGGTTAAATCAATAGGTAGACATTTATTTTGTGTTAGATCAAGCCATATAACATCCTTTCCTTGGGATCACATAGTAAAGGAACCCCAAAGCTAGAATATTAAGGACCTATCTGATCGGTCAAATATATGGCATTTTCCAAAGAACTTTCTCTCATTATTTGAATAAAAAAAACCAAGAGTAGCTTCTTCTCAACCCTTCTAGCCAATAATGAAACAAATCTAATAACAATAATAACAGCTCACATTTTCATAGGATTTTGCACCTTTTAACTGGTTTCATTTTCTCATTTGAACCCAATGGATCAACTGTGCTATTTTGAGCAAGGCAGGTATTATTATATCTACTAACTTATTTGATCCTCTGTGATCTCCTAGGGAATTAGGGAGGGAAGGTATCATCCCTATTTTTCAGATAACAACTCAAAGAGGTTAAATTATTTCTTTACCCAAAATTACATAGTTTGTGTTTGAATTGGGATTTGAACTCATATTTTATGACTATGAATCCAGTTCTTTTTCTACTCTAAAGCAATGTACAAACTAGAAACATAGTACCTAATTCCAAAAGTAAGTTAAAGATTTATAATTAATAGGACTAATAATGGTCATTGGTATCACACTCAATCTCAACATCTGATTGATTATCAAGAGACTTAAAAAAATTAACTACACAAGTATAATGGACGGAGAAGATATGGTTAGATAATATTTGGTATGGAAAAGGCCAGATAGTTTTACAGGACTGCAACTTCTATATGGGACAACAATGTGATATTAGGTGCTATTAAGCAAACCATAACATGTAGAGTGAGGGAAACATTAGTTTCAGTGGACTCTGTCTTGTTGGTGTCACCACATGTCAAGTATTATCTACTGTTCTAAATATCACATGATAAAGAGAATATTGACAAGAGTGCAACCAGATCAGAGGGAACAGGATGGTGAGGGAACTGGAAACTACCCTATGATGGAAGTAGGAATAGCCTGAAAAAGGTGGGGAACATGATAATCATTATGTATTTAAGGGTTTCCTTTAAAAAAAGAGATTAGATTTATTTCTCTTTGGACAATGGGAATTGCTCCAAACAGAATTTGGAGCAATGGGTGGATGAAAAGTTTAAATAGAGATAGAGATGAATAGTTTAAAGAAACATACGGAAAAACTACCTAATAAACTACCCAAAAGTGAAATGAGCTGTCCCTGAAAGAAATGGGTTCCCTCTCTTTTTGGTCTTTGCTCATCAGCTAGATGACCACCTGTTGAATACATCAAAAAGAATCTTGATCAGTTATGGTTTGAACTATCTCACCTCAGGTGTTCCTCCAACTTTGAGATTGCATCTCTTTGGAATCCCCTTCCCATACTACTTTTTTTTTTTTTTGCTTTTTGGAGGGCAGTTGGGGTTAAGTGACTTGCCCAAGGTCACACGGCTAGTTTTTTGTGTTAAGTGTCTGAGGCCGGATTTGAACTCAGGTACTCCTGACTCCAGGGCCGGTGCTCTATTCACTGCGCCACCTAGCCGCCCCTCCCATAGTACTTTTAATAGTACTCAGCACAAGTAGGTACACAAAAATATAGACTAGCAGCTTAGTACCTTTTACTTTTATTAGGTTTAGGGGGAAAAGGTCATTTTAAGATCATTTATCCATCCACTGGTTCAATTCCACTTAAAGTTTATTAAGCATCTGCCCTCAAGGGATATATATTTTATTGGGGGTGATACAACATGTACACAAATAATAAGTTCAAGATAGAAACAAAGTAATAAGTGATTTCAAGAGGGAGAGAATGCTAATGAACAGGAAGGAGAGTCAGTTAAGGCTGAGTAGGAGTTGGCATCTGAATTGAACTTTGAAGGAAGCTAGGGATTCTATGAAGCAAAGGTAAGGAGGAAATGTATTCCAGATGCAGAAGCCATTTATACAAATACATGGATGCAAGAGACGGAAGAATTATATGGAAGTACTACAAAGCTAGTTTAGAGGTAGAGACTGTGTGCGGCAAGAGTAATACGAAATGAAATTGCAAAGTAAGGAGGAGCCAGATTTTAGAGGTCTTGAAATAATCAATGAATAACTGTATGTCTTATCCTGGAGAAAAAAAACCATGGGATATTTTTAAGGCAGGGTAAATGGTGGTGTGGTAACATTTTTGTTACATTTTGCCAATGTAACGAATGGTACTGCCACAGCATGTGGAATGCACACTTGATACACAAATTCCTGGTTCTTCTTCAAACAGTAAGGGGTAATGTACTGACCCTTTCACCTTGACACTTTCTAGTGATTTTATGCTGTAATTGGAAAAGAGTAGTAGGGAATAAGTGTGAAGAGAGTAATTCATTGATGACCAATGCTTCACTAGCAGAAGACCATAATAGCTAGAACACTTTCCCAGGAAAGAATTAGAAAATCAGACTCAGTACAAAGAAAAGATGACGTTATGTTAGTTTGCTTCTTAGAGCTCTTTCCTACATTGAAATGTTAACATTTTCAGATCTTGTCTCTTTGGGTCATCAGGCAGAGACAATGAACCCCAGGCAACAACAGGGTTGGTGCATCAGCAGGCCTGTCCCTCAAAACAATGATTTGAACTTGGCTTACTGTCTATCCCAGATCTAAGGCATTATAACAGTGAGGATGACTGACAAGTTTGGTTGTGGGGATTACATCTGCATGGTCATGAAGAGTCAGCACCATTACAAAAACAAAAGACATTCAGGAAGCATTCTAATGCCTGAATGAAGGCTAGACATTAACTTTCCAAGTGCCATTTTTCCCATGTAATAAATTATCTGGAATTGTTCATGAGATGCTTTTAAATTTTACAATGGGAATATCACAGACTCTCTAAGGTGGAAGGAGCCTTAGAATACATCCTATCCAAACTATACCTAAATAATAATACCCTCAATGACATCCTCTACAAGCAATCATCCAGTCTCTGTTTGAAAAGTTCTCTAACTGAACAGTTTTGATTAGCAATAATTGTTAGACATATGCCCTTCTATTTAGCCTAAATCTATCTCCCTGCAACTCACATCTATTGATCCTTGCTCTTCCCTTTGGGAGTAAAGCTGAATAAATTGATTCCCTCCTCTTTCCTTCAATTACACCAAGAGCTGTCACTCTCTTGCTTTCAAGTCTTATTTTTTCTATGACAAATATCTTTAATTCCTCCAAATGATCCTTGTTCCCTCCTCCTAATCATACTTTCCTAGATTTGTTTTGGCTCTTAAGCAGAAAAGGTCAAAAAAGATTCCCATTTCCTCAATCTGTTCTTGCTTATTCTCAACTGGCTTCCAAAGCCTCCCACTCTTGAAATGTTTGTTTGAGGAGTTTGAATTGAATTGAATTTTAGTGTTAATGTCCCTCCTAAAATGTGGTGCCCAAGGTTGATATGATTCTTGAGATTTACTGGACAGAGTTTAACAGGACCAATACTTCCCTTACTTATGACAATTTATGTCTCTTAATATGATGTAAGATGGTAATAGGTTTTTTCTTTGGCAGCTGTTGCTAAATTTTTAAGTCATACTGAGCTCACAGTGAACTAAAACTTCAACTATTCTGTACCTAACCCAGTTGATTGTATAAATCCAAATGTAAGACTTCAAATTTCTTCCTATCAAATTTTATATTATTAGATCTGGCCCAATATTCTAAATTTTAAGGGTTTTTTGGATCCTGACTCTTTTAGGTGTATCAGGTATCCCTCCCAGACTAATAAGGCATTATTAGCAATTATCAACGTTTTTCTAATGTAGCAGAAGTATTACTAAGATAAAAAGTCATGATGTATCAGGTCTTCCTAACTCTGAGTTGGTTTCCCTATCTACTAAGTTGTACTGCTTGTTTGGGTCTTTTATATGTTAAGGTAAATTTCGCCTCCCTGTAACTTCCACCTATAGGTCTCTAGTCCCCTGTTTAGATACAGAGTAAATTTACTTAAATGATAATTGCATTAGCTAAGTTAAAGGTTAATCCAATTCAAAGTATAACATACCACTAAAAATGTAAAAAAAAAGTCCATAGACACAATACAAATTTAATATTATCTTTAAAATGATGCACATATTTAGGAATAGAATGATGAATGAATAATAAACCATTCATTTCCAGGACTAGTGGGTGATAGAATATTAATACAATGATATGAAATCGTATTTCAAATTTAGGACCCGGATTCTGACAAGGAATCATTGCCAGGGCAATCATTCTTAAATTTTTCTGGACACAAATTACATCGCGATGAAACAAATTAAGAACTTCCTATTCTTTTTCTGTTTCTTTTAAAGTATATTCTGCTTAAGTTTTTAGTTTTCTAAGTACTTGCTTGACATTTCCCTCTGAATAGTCTATGTGCATCTATAGAACTCAGTCCCTCCAAAATATAAAATATTATATTTCCTCTTAAAGAACAAGGGGAGGGTGGGGTAGAAGGAAGGGAAATATCATCAGTGTTACAAAATACGTCCATTGTGGAGGTGTTCTGTGTAACTACACATGTATGGCCTGTATTGAATTGCTTGTCTTTTCACTGTGGGTGGGTGACAAGGGAGGAAGGGAAAGAATATAGAACTTTAAGTCCTAAAAACCGTATGTTTATATATATATATATATATATATATATATATATATATAATTATTATTATTTGCATACAATTGGGAAATAAGATATACAGGCACTGGGATAGGGAGAGAGCAGATTGGAGGAAGGAGTATACAGTGGGATCAGTGTTTTGGGGGGGGGGATGGTAGGGGAAAGATGGGGAGAAAATTTGTAACACAAAGTCCTGTGGAAATCAATGATGTAAACTAAAAATAAACAAAAGTTAATTTAAAAAAAAAGTTGATCCTTGTCCTAATTTCCCTGTGTCTCTGCCACCATTCTGCACTTGCCCAGGTTTGTATACCAGGAACCATTGTTGGCTCCTCCTTACTTTCATTTTTACTGTTCTTGCCATGCCCTTACCCCTTTTTATTCATTTAGTTACCAGATTCTGTTGATTTTCTTTCCCCAATATTTCTAAAATCTTTCCCCTTCTTTCTGTCCATTCCTAAACAACACTAGTCCAGGCCCCTTGGTTAGATTACTCTAATAACCTTCTATCTGGTCTTTCTCAAAGCAAAGGTCTCAATATACTTCATTGCTTTTAGAATAAAATATAAACTCCACTATTTGGCATTTTATCATCCTTCATAATCTGTCTTTATCCTTCTAAAGTATTTTTAAAATGGTCCCTTTGTTTCTTACTCTAGCCAAACTAGCCTATTTGCAGTTCCCTGGATGTAATATTAAATCTTCCTCCCCTGTGTCTTTGCCTAGGCTGTACCCTATATCAAGAACACTCTCCCTTTTCTACCTAGAGGATTTCACTTAGAGGCACAGCTCAAGTGCTACTTCTTTTGAGAGTCCTTTCCCCTGTGGTAAGAATTCCCTCCAACCATCATTGTGTATTTTTATATATAATATTTCATATTTACGTGGGTATGAACTTGTTACATTTCCAACTTGTTATTAATGAGCTCTGTGTATGCAAAAAAGGGCAATTTCTCAAGTTCAATATAATTGTTTTTTCATAGTTTTATGTATTTTATATTATTCATTGTAAAATATTGTTCTGAGAAAGCATCTATAGGATCCGCTGGACTGCCTAAAGTTTCCAGGACTTACAAATCATGAAGAATTCTTGTCTTAGAAGAATATAAGCTCACTAAGGGTAAGGAGTCTTACACTTTTCTACCAACATTGCCAGTATGTTATGCAGTCCCTGGCATCATAAATACTTGTGATTTATTAAGTGAATCAAGCAAATTTGATGAATAAATAAATTCCACTTTACACTACAAATAATATTAGAGGTCAATTTCTTGGTTTTTTAATATTAAGGAAAAAAACAAGTAAATCCTTAAGCTATGAGAAAAGTTGAAGAATAAAGTAAGTATTAAAGGATCCTGGAAGTAAGAGATACATTCCTTGAGTATAAGAGAAATGCCTTGGATGACAGATAAGAATTTCATATGACATAAGTGAAGGGTGAATTAGCATGAAATAAAAAGTATTTGAATAAATCCATGGACAATACATGCAATTAACCAAGAGGATAACAGAATAATATTTTTAGAGGAAGAAGGGATTATAGAGGTCATCTAATTCAATTTATTGATTTTGAAGATGAGAAAATCAAAGTCCAGGGAGATTAAGTGAATAGGTAGATTAAAACATTCAATTAAAACATATTGTTGAACATACTTAAATATAGAAGAGTTATAGTAATTTGTCATTTGCTTTTTAAAGATGTTGACATTGCTTAATGACATGCTTAATGGTGTCATAGTCATAATTATAGAAACTGTGTGATACTGGTCAGTTATTTAAACTCTCTAAGCTCTAATTTTCTCACTGGACAAAGTTAAAGGATTGGTTAAACTGGATGATCTCTGAAGTTATGAAACTTTAGCCTACTTCTTACTCTCTATCACCATTTGGTGTTAACAATGTATGTTAGTGGGGAGAATCATATAAAAAAAAAATAAAAAGACCTTCATCACTGGAGGAGAATTCAATGGTTATTGCTCTAGTTCAACTCCAACCCACATATAAAAGAGGAATCCATTCTGTAACGTTTCTGACATGTGGCTATCCAAGCTTCGCTTAAGGACCACTGGATGAGCATTCCCTGATTTCTGGTTAACACTCGTTCTACACTTGGGGACCTCTCTGATCCAAGGGAATTTTTCTCTATAGTCATGCTAAACCTTCTTTTTGACAATTTCTACCCATGTATGTTTGCCCAATGAGATCAAGAAAATCATTCTTAATCCCTTTTGCTATGCCAAAGACTTATATTCTTCACCCTACGTCTTTTCTGAACATTTCTTTTCTAGGTACTCTAAGTTCTTCTAATCAATTCTCACGATGCATAATTCATGTTCTCCTTTATGGCTGCTTTCCTCTGAATACTTTGTGCTGGCTAATATCCATTCCCAAGCATGGATCCCCCAAATGAATGCAATACTCTAAATCATTTGATCAAAGATTATAGCAAAACCATCACTATAAATGGGCAGTTAGGTGGTAGAGTGGATAGAACACTGGGTCTGGAGGCAGGAAGACTCATCTTCCAGAGTTGTAATCATTCAAATCACTTACTAATTGTGTGATCCTGGTCAAGTCACTTACCCCTGTTTGTCTCAGTTTCATCATATGTAAAAATTAGTTGAAGAAGGAAATTACAAACCACTCTAGTATCTTTGCCAAGAAATGGTAACTGGGATCATGAAGTCAAACATGACTGAAATAACTGAACAACAATAAATTACTATAATGAGTCTTGATTGGGGAGCAGAGTCAAGATGGTGGCATAGAAGCAGGAGAACTCTGTGAGCTTCCCCCATAACCACCTCAAATACCTATAAAAGATGACTCCAAACAAACTTTAGAGCTCCAGAACCCACAGAATGACAGAGAAACAAATGTGCCACTGAAGGCAGCCCAGCAGGTGGACAGGAAGGGTTCATCACAGCATGCTGGGAGCTGAGACAAGCCTGCCTGAACCCATGGTTTTAGCTGCAGGGCATCCAGGACAAACTGCAGCTGGAGCACTCGGGAGACTGGATCACCAGCAGCTGTGGCAGTTTCCAGAATTATCAACCCATAAGAACCAAGGACAAAGTAAAAGGTTCGAGGAACTTGGCTAAATTTTGGGGAAAGGAATAGGTCCAGCCATCTTCCCCCCGGGGCAAGAAAGCAGCAGAAGTGGCTGCCCCACAGCCACCTCCATGTTGCTGCTTCAAAGCTCCAGGCCTGCAGATTGCAGTGGGGGCAAGCGACCATTCAGAGGCTAAGTGCTGTTGCTTTGACTTGCCTGGATCAGGAATGTGGTCTTGGGTGGTGGTCCTGAGGTGCATCACTAGTGAGCCAAAGCTGGAGGGAGCTGCAGAGATGGTGGCCTCCTAATAGCTCCAGCAGCTGTGAAAACCCCAGCGATTTGGGACAAATTTGTCCTCTCTGAAAGCAGAGTTCGCCAGAGCCCAAAAGTCAAGTAACTGACTGGCAACATGAGCAGGCAAAGGAAGCAAAGCAAGAAGAGCAAACCAACTTTAGATTTCTTTTTTGGGGACAAAAGGGATCAAAGCATGGAATGGGGGGAAGGCAACACAGTCAGAATTCCCACACCAAAAGCTTCTAAGAAAAATGTAAACTGATTACAAGCCATAGAGGAGCTTAAGAAGGATTTTGAAAACCAAATAAGGGAAGTGGAAGAAAAATTGGGAAGAGAAATGAGAATGGTGCAAGGAAATGATGAAAAGAGAGTCAACAACCTAATTGAAGAAAATAACATCTTAAAAAATAGACCAACTCAAATGGCAAAAGAGGCCCAAAAAGCCAATGAGGAGAAGAATGTCTTAAAAAGTTGAATTTGCCAGATGGAAAAAGAATCTCAAAAGCTTTCTGAAGAGAATAATTCCTTCAGAATTAGAGTGGAGCAAATGGAAGCAAATGACTTTGATAAATCAAGATACTATAAAACAGATCCAAACAAATGAAGCTTGATCCTGTTAATCAATATGGATATTACTGATCCTTCTCAATATCACATCATTCACAAATATAAGTATGCTATTTATATCTTCATTTGCATTTCTAATAAAAAGCGTTTAAGAAAACAAGACAAAAGTAAAAGCAGGATGTTTCTTCACTAGAGTCTTTCTGGTCTGATTCATGTTCCCACATTCTCTTAAACATTCAATACAAAGTCACTGTAGAATACTTGCTGACAATTTGTGGGAAAGGAATGATATGATTAATTAATATCAAGAACAAAGTCAAAGATATGGCTATATTATAAACATCAGGCCTGGATTATTTCAAATTGACAATAATAATCATCAGTTCAAAGTCTGAGTCACCACCTGAATGCCATGTCAAGAATAATGGATATTTTGATAAAGGCTATAAACCAACCAGAGAGGAAATATTAAGGTGGTTAAATTTATATAGTGAATCTACCTAGCCTTTACTGACTGTGGGGCCCATTTTCATATATAATAAGAATAGCCTACAAGATAACTTTGGAGAAATTCAAAATACCTAGACCTATATAAAACAATTCCATTGGTGAGAAAAAATAGGTAAATAATTCCATAAACATTATTCCACGTCCATCATTTTTGGTGCTCCAATTCCAAAGTGAAGAGGCAAATATCCTCCAGGCCCAAAGGATCTTCTCTCAATTCACTGGGTCAAGATTTTTATTGTAAAAAAAAAATCTGCCCTAAAAAAATAAATGCTTGAGAGGATTCTGGGAAGATGGCAGAGCAGGTCAGAAAATTTCAAGCTCTCAAGATTTTTCACCCACAAAAGAGATAAAAATAATACCTTAGAGGAAGCAAAGTATGTGGGTGTGGGGCAGGTCAATTTGGGGTAAAAGTTCAATAAGAAAGAGGCACAACGGGAGGCTACCTGGGACAATTGGAGAAGAGGTGAAGAAAAATCCCAGAATGAGGTTTGGTCCCCATGAAGAGTAAACATCTCCAGGCTAGGGACAACTTAAATAACAAACCTCAAGCCTTGGGATTAGCTGGGTTGGGAGGGAGGCCTCTTCAGCCTGGGCACCTTAACTTCTTCCCCCATCCCCCATAGTAAGGGGAGTTGGGAATCTGAGCAAGAGAAGATCGGGAGAACCATTGCTGACCAGGAATGCCAGGCTCAGCTCTGAAGAGCAATAGGGACAAGAAGTAACCAGTGCACATCTTGGGAGTGCAGAAGCAGTGGGGCAGAATGCCATGGGTTGTGAGCACTTACATAAGGCTGGAGATTTTTGGCTTTGGTTCCAGGCTAGTGGGGAACACTGAGATCTGGGACAAGAGGCACCATTCCCAATGCCCCAGGACTACAGGTGAATACAAAAATTAAGTTATTACTACAGAAAAAAATGCACAGGCAAAAGAGAAAGAATAAACCATAGGAAGCTATTATGGGCATAGAGAAGATCATGGTTCATCTTGTAAAGAAACCCTCTTCTACCCCAAAGAGTAACATCAAATGATCACCTGTCCAAAAAGAATTCATAGATAACCTTGAAAAAAAAAAGACTTTAAAAACCAAATGGGAGAGATGGAGAAAACTTTTTTTAAAAAAAGAGAAGAACAATCCAAGAAAAACAAGAGTATGAAGAGGAAGTCAACCAATTAGAAAAGAAGATCCATAATCTTTTTGTTTTTGGATGGGGGAAGGCAGGGCAGTTGGGGTCAAGTGACTTGCCCAAGGTCACACAGCTAGTAAGTGTTAAGTGTCTGAGGCCAGATTTGAACTCAGGTCCTCCTGACTTCAGGGCCAGTGCTCTATTCACTATGCCACCTACCCACCCCAACCAAGTTGTTTTTTTTTTATTATTTTGCTTTTTTTGAAGGGGGGAGGGCAGGGCAATTGGGGTTAAGTGACTTGCCCAAGGTCACACGGCTAACTTAAGTGTTGTGTCTAAGGCTGGATTTGAACTCAGGTCCTCCTGTCTCCAGGGTCAGTGCTCTATTCACTGCACCACGTAGCTGCTCCCAGCTTGTTTTTAAATCAGGAATTCAGGGTTGACTTAATATTTGGAAAACTACAAACTTAACCATATCAATAACAAAATCAACAAAAACCCACAAAATTATGTAAATGTGTAGAAAAAGCTTTTGACAAATGACATAATGATTTCTCTTTAAAAAATAGAAATATATGAATAAAACGATCTTTAATTTAAATGATACATGTCGGAATCCCCAAACTACTATTATTTTTAAGGGGATTAACTAGAATCCTTATGAATAGATTCAGGGGGTGAAACAAGGATGGTCCATTGACACTGATTTTACTAGACACAGTGCTAAAAATGCTTGCTATAGCAATAAGAAAAAGAAATTAAAGGAACTGGCAGAGATAAAGAAGAAATAAAATGATCCATTTGCAGATGATATGATGGCATTAAAGAGCTCTAATGAATTAACTAAATATTAAAGGAGCAGTTAACTTCAGTCAAATAGCAAGATAGAATATAAATCAATAAAAATGAGTATTTCCACATAATATCAATAAAACCCAGTAGGAAGAGACTGAAATTTCATTATACATCACTATAAAATGCACAAAATACTTGGGAGCTTACTTTTCAAGATATGTATGAGAACTATGGAAATACAACTATACAAAATGGTCACAGAAATAAATTTAAATAATTTGAGAAATACAGATTGCTCAAGGGTAGGATATAAAAGGTAACAAAATAACAATACTATATAAATGAGCATACTCATTCAATGCCATGCTAATCAAACTACCAATGTATTTACTTTATAGAATTAGAAAAAATAATAATGAAATTCACATGAACAAAAAAGTCAGAAATCCCAAGACAAAACTAAGAGGGGCTAGTGGTGTCAGATCTCAAACTATACTACAAAGCAGTAATTATTAAAAACAATTTGGTTAAAATTGAGAGCTCAATTAGTGGAACTGATTAGGTATACAGCATATGGAATAAACATATTTTATATCCTACAATTTAATAAACACAATTCACAAATACCTGGAGGAAGACACTCAGAGCAGATCTGCTTATGTTAGGAGCAGAATAATGAAACATTGTTAGGGTAACTGGATGAAAGTAAAAGTCTTGATTTGGGCCTTCAAGTTTAGACGGTGGGCAGTGTTTCTATCTAATAACGAAAAAGTATACCAGAAGACGTTTATAGGTTCAGGAGCAGTCTTCAATTCAGTCCAACAATCATTAAGTGCTTACTACATACAAGGCATCATACTAGGTGATAGTAATATAAAGACAAAACAAACAAAAAATTCTGGTCACAAGGAGTTTGCATTCAAATAGGGAATAAAACATTTAAAAAAAAAAAGAAAAGGTAATGAGGAAGAGAGAACTAACACCTTAGGGAGGAATCAAGAAAGGTTTTGTAGGAAGTGATGCATGAACTGAGCCTTTAGGGAAAGCTGGGATTCTAAGAGACAGAGATGAAGAGAGAGTACATTCCAGAACAAGGGGACTGAAAAGCGTAAAAGTGGGAGATAGATTTCTAAGTTTAGGGAACAGCAAGGAGGCTTGGTTGGTTGAAAAAGGAGCATAAAGGGGAAGAATGTAAAATAATCCTGGAAAGGTAGGCTGGAACAAAACTTTAAAGGGATTTAGAAATCAAAATAAGAAGACTGTATTTCCCTAGGGACGATCAACCAGGAATCACCCAAGGTTCTAGATTTGGAGAGTGACATCACTCTAGGCCGTGCTAGTGGTCTAGAATTGAATCTCAAGTCAAGATCCCCAATATTTTGGTTATATATGGCATGAATATGATAATGTGAAGAGCAGAAGTTAATCTTCTTGGGTTTCCTGGTGTTGTTTATCCTTTATTTTCAAAGAGGACCAGTCATGCCATGGGGTAACATCTTGACTCATGTGTGAATTGGATTTAAGTGAGGCAGAGTTCCACAAAGTCATCAGTCTCACTCTCTTTTCCATAGACATCAAAATCCAGTGGGAAGACAAAACGTCAAGAAAACTGGCAATGACCAAGGATAAAGTGGATAACCTTGGCATCTTTGATGTCTGACCAAGTTCTAAGAGCTCCACAGTGCTTGCTTCAGCCACCTTTATGGCCATTGCAAAAAAAAAGTTCTTGTCCACTCATTTCACCTGGGGAAGTCTTCACATGCTTGGGGTAGATGTCCCCCTAACTCACTAACAGGTTTGAGGCGCATCAATTATCCTCAGGTTTCCTATTACTGTGGCAAAGAGTAAGAACTAGCTATTAGTTTAACTGACCACAGCAAGTTTTGTTATGCCTTTTAAGTTAGCATTTAGGGATTTGGAAAAGAGTTCTTAACTCATTTATACTAATCTACTTAAAATGCTTTTTTAAGTGACATAATTTTTTTTGTTATACCTGCACATAGTCATTAAATAATGATTTTTTAAAGAATTTGCTTCAGTTTCTTGGTTTTTTTTTGTTTTGTTTTTGCTTTTTGGAGGTCAGTTGGGGTTAAGTGACTTGCCCAAAGTCACACAGCTAGTTAGTGTGTTAAGTGTCTGAGGCCAGATTTGAACTCAGATCTTCCTGACTCCAGGGCCGGTGCTCTACTCACTGTGCCACCTAGCTGCCCCCAGTTTCTAGTCTAAAGAAAATCTAGCTTAACCTTCTATTATGTCTTTAGGTATCACTTTTGATTAATTGAAAGAAGAGGAAATATGGAGTGTGAGATCTTTGTTTTCAAAATACTTTGTACTATGCATTATGCTTTCTTCAGTGAGTGATCTTATGTTAACCCCAGCAGTCAATCAGGTCCCAATATTGAAGTGATCACTCCCTCTCTAAGTCTCCTTTCCCCCTGGAAGTAGCTGTGGAAGGTTAGGGTTTATAACAGAAGGAAAAAAATGATCATTTTGATTACATAAAATTGGGAAGTTTTTGCACAAATAAATCTAATCTTAAGATAAAAGTGAAAACTTTAAACTGTGGGGAAATTTTTGTAGCAAGTTTCTCTAATGAAAATGTATCATTTCCAAGACATACAAGGAGCTGTTTCAAATTTATAAGAAAAAGAGCTATTCCCCAATAGATAAACAGTTTAAGGTTATGAAACAACAGTATTCAAGGGAAGAAACCCATGCTATAACCATATTTTTTAAAATGCTGCAATTTACTAGTAATTAAAGAAATGCAAAATAAAACCATTCTAAAATCCTATTTCATGCTCATTAGAGTGTGAGCGGCAAGGATAAAAGAAAATAGTAAGTGATTAAAGGTTATACACAAACAGACAAATTTCTGCACTGATCTATAAAAGAGTATGACCATTCTGCCAGTTTTGGAGATAATAAACAGTGAGAGTGTCAGTAGTTGTATTACTACTATATCCAAAGGAAGCCAAAGAAAGAAGATCATTTTTTTACAAAAACATTTAAAGCAACTCTTTTTGTGGAGCCAACAACAAAACCAAAACGAAACTAATGTATGTTCATCAATCAAGGAATCTCTGTCTGAATAACTTATGATGTATGAATGAGATGAAACACCTTAACACTTATTTCCTTCCTTCTTAGAAAAAATAAATACTAAATACAGGCGCTACTGATGTCTTTGCAGTGTAAGTATAGTACATTTTTAAAAAGTCAACATAAAGTTCTTTTATTGATGAGAGAAAAATAGTAAGTCATGATAATACTTGTAAGATTCTATAGTAATGATTTTCATCAGTATAGTTTTCCCCCTATGTTAATAACTTTTGGTTTTGCTAAGAGCAAGAATATGACTAGAATATATTACTTATTCAGAGAAAGAAGGATAAGGTACATCTAAAATAATCTTTTCATTTCCTAAGGATTTATTCTGTATTTGTGGTTCTGCTGTGACTAAACTCTTCCTATAGTCAATTAATTTCATTGATTGGGATCTGCTTTGTTCTAGTAATTGTAAAGAATCTATTTCATTCTTTCTAAGGAATCTTTTCATTTTTTCATCAGCCAAAATGAGAATGGGTTCCTTTCGAAGCAAGGGATAGCAACAGCCAAACCATTGCCCTTCAACTAATACAGCAAGAGCCTTAATCTAAATCTATACCAACATGAAATGAAGCTATCTATTGCGATTCAAGAGCAGAACCATTTTCCAAATGAAGAAAAATGGAATATTTTCTGTGAATGGTTTTTTCTTGTGGACAAAAGTCATTCCTTTGGAGGAATGTGGGATCAAAACATTCATCTACCTTAGAGTTGCTTATATTTTCATTTAAAAAAAGGTGTGAGAGACAACACGGTGTAGTAGGTAGTCAATAATGAATGAACATTTATTAAATATTTACTCTGTGCCAGGAACTATGCTATCCTATGGGGATACAAATGTGAAAAAAGAAGAAAGATTTTCCTTGTCTTCAAGGAACTTATAATCTAATGGGGGAAGATGGTACTTAAAATGAATCGAAAAAATAAAGACACAGAGACCTAGTGGGAGAAGTCTCAGAGCAATACAACTAGATGAGAAATAAAGGTTGTAGCATTCGTGGTTGTGCACTTCAGTATTTCAGTCAGAAAGGGTAGTGATAAGGTGGAATATTAAGACTGATGGAATCCTGCAAGATGATGACGTTTTTCCAACCAAGAATTTCTGGGGCATAGTACAGAAGTTAGAGATGTCCCAGAGTAGTGTGGCCAGATGAGAAATGAGGATAGAGAATTGGCCTCAAAGCCAGGAACATCTCAGATCAAGACCAGCCTCTACACATAATAGCTATGTGACCTGGGGCAATCCATTTAAAGTGCAGAGCTACTCTGGTAGAGGAAGTTCCTTATACTATTGAAATAACAAGTATAGTAACAATCTCTTCCCCCACCCACAGAAACAAAAAAAAAAAGATTTGATTATAAGAAATTCCTTGTCACAAGAAATATATCCTTTTGAACTTTTTATATTGATAAGCATAATACTGAATACAACTTACAAAATAAAGTCTACCTTAGGTTTGTTTGTCCTTCCAATGGGCAATAGTTAAGTGCTTGCTGTGTGTAAGATAGCTCTATGCCGGTGTTTGGGTTGAAAAATACCCTTCATTCTTAATTTAGTAAAAAAAAAAAAAGTAAACACAGAGATGTCTTAGGATAAGAACAGGAGTTTATTCTCTTCCCTCAGAAAAGAGGGTGGTCTGCCCCATGCCTGGACATGAGGGAGAGGGTGTGTTTCAAAGGGCAGAACTAGAATTTATAACTTAGTCAAGCCCCCTTTCCCAACTGTTTCCTCTCTCATTGGTGGAGAAGCACACCTCACCAAATTCTTCCCAACTGGGACAGCAAGAGAAGAGAGGGGGGAGGGTCCCAACAAGGCAGGAAAACAGACAAATGAAGGTAAAAGTGATTGACAGCAGCCATGGAAGAAGGGGAAGAGAAGGTTAATAATCCCAAATTGAGAAATTTTCACTCATTCCGTACAGTGGTAATTAAAAAATGCAACATGACCCAACTCTTGCCTTTAAAACACTTATGATATAAAGATGAGGGAAGTATGTAATACCATTTTTCTTGCTACATTAAATGTAAATTTTAAAATGTTTCTATTCATATTCTTTTACTATTTCCTGATCAGTCTTGCATCATTTTTCTGTCTTCAAAATAGATTCCTCCTTTTTTATTGCTGTGGTCACATTTCCACAAACAAAATATTTCCCATCACCTTACAGTTTATTCCATTCTCTTTCTCCTTAAGTCTTTCTCTGCTTAGATCTCTTTACATTCTAGTATTTATTTTTTTAAAGAAGAAAATGACTCCCATTGCCTATTGGCAATAGAACCAATAGAAGCAAGGGAAACATGTAAATATGTAAAACAAATAGGTATATGTGACAGGTGGTACAGTGGATAGAATACTAGGCCTGGAGTTAGGAAGATCTGGGTTCAAATATAGCCTCAGGTACTTCCTAGCTGTGTGACCCTGGGCATGTCACTTAACCTCTGATTATCGGACAAAAAGATCCACTAGATCACAAAATGGTGCATATCTTTGCCAAGAAAATTGCAAAATAGGGTCATGGAGAATGAGACATGACTGAAAAACTGAACAACAATACCATATGAGTGACAGAAGATTAGAAGGGTTTCCTGATTTTACATAAGGAATAAAACACCAATCTCAGATGTAAAATAATTATATAAGTAGTATTTTCTTTTTACTTATATGAATAGTAAAATGTTTGCCTATATGTAAATGAACAAAGGAAAAATAGTTTTGAAAATGTTGAATTAACATAAAATAAATGTTAAAATAAATGATTCACACAGGCAAGGAAGACGATAAAATATATTTAAAAACACAAAATGGTTAAGTTTGTAATGTTGAGTAAAACAAGAAATTGGACTAAATTTCAAATGCATGGCATGAAATAGGTCTTCATAATACTGAATACAAACTAAAGACTAATCTGCCCCCTGCTTAATGCTGAAGGAAATAGGTGATGAGGAGGAGGCAAGAAACCACTAGTAAGAAGGTCAAGCAAAGGAGAATGTAAGTCTGAAATTCTTGAGTTTTGCATTTCTCCACCCTTCATGTTTGATTTCAGTCTTGCCTACACAAAGTAGGCAAGACTGAAATCAAAAGTCAATAGTCAAAAGTCAATAATACTTGACTAAGTGATTCCAAAGTTCCCTTTTGAGTGATCAAAACTACCCATTTTTAGGGTATAGATGACGATGAGAAGCTATAAAATGATTTTTCTAACATGCAGCACATATGGGACAATATTATCTTCTTAGCCATATTTTTCTCACTGTCTTCTGTTTTACAGTCATTTCATAACAAGTAGAGATTCAATCTATACATTATTAAACTTTCCTTCTCTTTCCATGTCCATGTGGTCAAGGGGATAGATTATGTTCCATATATCTGGTAGCAACCTAATAATGGAGTTGGAGAATTTGGATACAATTCCTAGCCCTTTTACTTTACTATCTGGGTAAGTCCCTTAACTATTCTAGGTCTCAGTTTCCCCTCTGGTAAAATATGGGATTTGGACTAAATGATCTCTGAGTTCTCTTCTAGCTCTAAAATCTTAAAGTGATCATAAAACTTACAGCCTGGCTATTCACAGATACTAGGTTTTGAAATCCAATAGGAATAGAACAGTTCCCAGAGGACTCTAGATCATTAGTGTCATTTTTAGAAGTTCATAAAGAAATACTATTATGAAGATCCAGTATTGTTTCTTTTATTCACAATTTTCTTGCTAAAACCAGTAGTTTCAGGATTATTACCATCTCCTCCAACTTAGCTCATGGCTAAAGCTTCCTGTACTGATTTTCTGCTGTTGAGAAAAAAATTTCATTTAGAAAAATGGAAGGGGAAATTGCTTGCTCATTTTTATTTGATTTTAGTTATTATTGTGTGGCTAAGTGGTTTCAGACTTTCTTTGCCAACATATTGAGAATGGGTCTCAAAAGAGGTTATTTCTCACATGGCGCTTTTGCAGGCAGCCAATGCAATATGTACAATGGAACATTTGTGGGCCTCAGGTAAAGAAAACATTTGGCAAAAAGCTCTTCTACAATGAGAACATTTTAAGCCATGTGTGGATCCGTCTTAAAAAAAATTTAAAAAGACAATGCTGAGCATCGGTGTAACCACAAGAACTTGCTTAGTAAAGATTTAGAGATAAATTAACTTATTTTAATGAATAAAATATGGTAATAATTTCTTCTATTACTACATATCAAAAAGGATTGATTAAAACAGTAGAAGAGATACTTTTTACAAAGGTTTTATTTTTCCAGGGAAATTGGGCTCAGTAGTTCCTCCTGTGGTACATAGAACAATGGGAATATGTTTCAGCCACTTGGTTCTATTTATTTCTTGGACAATTTTGGTGTGTGAGAAGCTTCTGAGAAAAACCAACTATATAACTGGTAGCATATATCCATATGCAGAGGAAAGGGAAGGAATAAGAATTATAACAAAAATAAATGGCAATTAACCTACTATTTTACATTTAATAGAAGAGTTTATATTATTTATGAATTCTCCAAATATTAATATTGCTCTATTGCATCTAAATATCCACGATTTCAGGAGGATTTCAGGAGGATAAGAGACAAGGGAAAGGGCTTGCATTTTGAATCCAACCACCTAGGTTCAAATACTTGCTCAGTCATTTTCAGTCATGTCTAAATCTTTGTGACTGGATTTGGGATTTTCTTGGTAAAGATACAAGAATAGCTTACCATTTCTTTCTCTAGCTTAAAATCTTACTCTTCTACTTTACTACCTGAGGCAGCTAGGTGGCATGGTGGAGAGAGTGCTAGGTCTGAAATTAAGAAGACTTCAGTTCTAATCCAGCCTCAGATACTAGCTATGTGATGCTGGGAAAATCACTTAACGATTGCCTCAATTTCTTCATCTGTAAAATGGGGATAATACTAGCACCTACCTCCCAGGGTTGTTGTAAGAATTAAATGAGAGAATGTTTGTAAAACTCACTTGGCACAGTGCCTGGCACAGAGAAGGTATTATAGAAATGTTTGTTCCTTCCCTACCTCTGTGACAGTAATTGGGAGAATTACTTCACTTTGAGTCATCTGTAAAATGAAGGGGCTGGATTAGATGATCTCAAAGGTCCCTTCCAGAGCTAAGTCTATGGTCCTTTGGAGATTCGAATTAAAACTCTTTGATGCTTTAATATATAGTTAATATGAATTGTAGACAAAAATTCAACAACAAAAACCAAGCAAACAATAACATGAAAACATTGTCCACTGTTAGCTAAACCTCTCATGATGAGTCTCTGAAAAGATAGCTAGACTGATTTTCCAATGCAACGCTTGTTTTTTCTTTTACACTTGAAACAAGGCAATCCATTTGAGGGTAGAGAAAGACCTTAGACCTCAAGATATAAGGCTCTACAGGGGTGGGACCCTACTTGGGAGGAATACATCAGAGAACCTGAGATACGCGGGGGCATAGCATCTAGGGAAGCTGAAGTAGGGGAGAACATATCATGGTATTGTTTGGGGTAGATGAGGCAGGAAATGGGTCAGCTGGTAGCTTCTTATTTAAACTAATTATTCTTGCTGATAAGGTGCTAAATTCAGTTGTGTCTACCTACTAAAGAAGTCTAAGTACTGCGAACAGCCCACTACAAATTATCCTGCCTTAGTTATTACTTTGTTTAAAACTTTTGTTGATTTAAAGGACCTGCCAGAGTTTCCGTTCTACTGGCAAAGCTTTCCAAATACCAAAGACACTTCCACCTAATAGAAAGACAGGAAACAAATTTTAGTGAAGGAAAGGGAATAAACATTATAACAAAAAGAAATAGCAATAAATCTGTTTTACATTTAATACAAGAGTTTATATTATTTAAGAATTCTCAGTTATGTCTCCCAATGCCCTTGTCCAAGTGGTAGGAGACACAAGTTTAAACTTATTTTTACTAATGAGGAAATAGAGGCACTGAACACCTGTTCAGTGATTTGCCCAAGGGCTCATAGTTTATTGGATGTTAGATACAGGACTAGAAAACTCTGGTCTCCTGATTCCCAATAGAATGCGTTTTCTATTATGTCACAGTGCCCTCCATTTAAAATTATAACACAGCAAGTAAATAAACCAAATTATATCATCAGATGATTCAACTATATAAATCTGACAGACAACCTTGATGAGTCAGATTGTAGCTTCCCTCAAAAACTGAGTGCCTTCCCTAGAGACTTAATTCAAATATTCCTACTTGCCCCTGACCAGCAGATGGCGCTATATTCCCAGCCATTTTAATTGGTTAGGCAGTAGCTTAAAGTCAGAAAAAAAAGTTTATAGAAGAGACTGGAAGTGAATAAAATCTGCCCTTCCCTTGTTCTTTCCTTCAAACTTTGTGGTAGATTTGAAAAACCAACTGCTCTAGGGTGTTCATTGAAATCTATTATGGTCAATTTTAATTATTGACATTGCTCAGAGGTCCAGGATTGAACATGAAAATGAGACAAGACACCTGAAACATAAAATGCTATTGACAAATACCAAGAAATTAATCCTTGAGAGAGGTCTAAATTCAAACTTGGAATCCATTGCGTCTTTGAGAGTATTAATGTCAACTGAACGCCTGCCCTACAATAAAGACTTACTACCATTGGTCTACAGATACAGAAGCAAATGCCTGGGCAGGAATACAAGTTATTATAGCATTTCTCTATTTCTTTCACTGTTTATATCACAACAAGTAGTTAACGTTTTGGGGAAGCAAAGAATCTGACCATTATGTTGCAAAGACAGATATTAAACTGACTATACCTGTCTTGTGAGGCCCTGTCTGGTTTCTCCTGGGATTTATATGTATTAGTAATACAGCACCTGATCAGGAACCAGGAGAGCTGGGGTTTATTCCCACTCTTAAGCTAGTTGATTAACTCTGGACATATCATTTAGCTACTTAATGTCTCAACTTTTCAACATCAAAAAATGGATGTAATAGTTGCCTTCATCACATGAAGGGGTTATGGTAAGGGTAAAATGAAACAATGCGATTTTAGAATTTTAGAGCTAGAGATCTGGGTAGCTAAGTAACACAGTGGATAGAGAGCCAGGCCTAGATTCAGAAAAATCTGAGTTCAAATGCTGCCTCTAATACTTACTAGCTGTAAGACCCTAGGCAAGGGACTTAACTCTATTTGCCTCAGTTTCCTCATATGTAAAATGAGCTGATGAAGGAAATGGTAAACCACTCTAGCAGCTTTACCATGAAAACCCCAAATGGGGTCATAAAGAGTCCAACAAGACTGAAACAAACGACCACCAACAGTAAGAAATGGTCATGAAATGGGAATTTGGACTGAGAGAAACTAGATTGAAAGCCTTGCTTTGCTCCTTGCCACCTATGCAGCAAGCCCTTCCAAGTCCTTAACAGCAATGACTTCCATCTCTTTTGGTTATCTCTAATTTATCCCATCTACAACTGTTTGGTGCACACCTGTTTACATATTATCTCCCCCTTTAGACTGTAACTTCCTTGAGGGCAGGTACTGTAAGTAGCCCCAGTGGCACAGAATAATGGCTACTTGATAAATGCTATTTGATTTGAATTATATTAACTCTAGACCTCTCTGGCAAAATGAGTAGGTTGGAAATCTCCTAGATGCCTTCTAAATTCTAAGTCTTTATTAAACTTGTCCCAAGAGTGCTTTACGAATATGATTGACATTTAAAAAATAGTCAACTGACAAGCATTTATGAAGCATCTATTATGTGCCATATTATTATGCTAGGGGGCAGGAACACAAATGCCCAAAATGAAACAATCCCTACTCACAAAGAAATTATATTTTAGTGGGAAACCAGTCCATTTATAGGTGCATACAGAATAAATTAAGAGGAAATAAATATAAAGTAGTTAGAGAGTGTTAACTGGAGGATTAGAAAAGATGTTATGTAGATGGTGGTTCTTCAATAAGAAAGAAATTCTACAAGGCAGAGGCAAGAAGAAGGTGTATTTCAGGCATAGGGATAGCCAGAAAAAAGGGGAGATGTAACTTTATGTGTGAAGAACAAAAGAAAAATTAGTCTGGCTAACCCACAGATTATGGAAATGGGGAGTAGTATGCAGTGAAGTTAGAAAAATAAGTTCATTCCAAATTTCAAAGGATTTTAAAATCTAAACGGAGGAGGTCATACTTTATTCTGGAAGCAACAGGGAACCATTGCAGTTTATTGAGAAGGGAAGAGTCATGGTCTTATCTATGCTTAAGGAAATTTACCTCAGAAGAAGCATGGAGGATAAACTAGAAGGCAGAAAGGTTTAAGGCAGGGAAGTCAATTAGGAGATTGTTTCAATAATTTAAGTGAGAAGTAATGAGTGTCTGATCTAAGGTGGTAGTTACATGAGTTAAGGAGAAGGGGTTGACTTGCTATGTGAAGTGAGAGAGAATGAAGAGTTGGGGTGATGCCAAGGTTATGACCCTAAGAAACTTTTCAACGGAAATAGGGAAATTTAGAATAAAAGTAGTGTTTTTGAAGGAAAGGGGATACAAGTTCTATTTTAGACATGTTGAATTTGAAATGTCTCCGGGACATCCAGTCTGAAATGCCCAATAGGGAGCTGCTGATGTGGAACTGAAGTTAAGAAGAGAGATGGGTTAGATATTTCATTCTCATGGAGATGACAGTTAAACCCATGGGAGCTGGAGGTCACTAAGAGCATGTAGAGAGAGAAAAATGGAGCACAGGGCAGAGTTGGGGAACACCTGCCAGCTAGATGGTATGTTACAGAAGATGAGCTAGAAGAGGGGACTTAGGAGGCTTGGTTAGATGGGCAGAAGAACCAGGAAAGAGAAGAGCCATGAAATCCCAAAGAGGAGAAATTTTCTAGGAGGACAGGGAGGTCAACAGTGCCAAATGGAGCAGAGAGGTGACTTAGGTTGAGGACTAAGGAAAGATCATAACATTTGGCAATTAAAAGATTACTTTTGAAAGAGTTACAGTTGAGGGATGAAGTCACAAGCTAATACGTAAAGGGCTGAGCAGTTAAAGGAAAAGAAAAGGAGGCATTGAGTGTATATAGTTCCCCCCTCCCAGAGTTTAGCTGAGAAAGAGGACAGATATAGGATGATAATCAGAGGGAATGGTAGAATCTAGTTTTCTTTAAGAAAGGGGAGATTTGGACGTGTTTGAAGGAAGAAGGAAATGAACTAGCAAATAGGGAAAGGTTGAAGATGGCAGAAAAGTGGTGATTCCATCTGCTGGGAAAAAATGGAAGAGGATAGGATTAAGGGCACGTGTAGAGGGGTTGGCCTTTGCAATGAGACGGCCTAACTATGAGGATTTTGGGGAAATGAGGAGAGAGTGGTAAAAGAGATATTGCAAAGAATTATAAGATCAAAGAGGCTTTGGGCTGAAGAGAAAGGGGAGAAGGGGAAGGATTCTAATTTCCTAAAGGGAAACTTTGGACTTACTCTGGTGATATTATTAAGTCAAACCCTGATCAAGACATTCATCATGGTAATGATCATCATCACACATGAACACCGATTTTGGATCTTCTTTGTGCAAAGCATTACACGAGACAGTCTGGAGCAAACAATAACCTGTTCCCTCAAGAACATTCACTCAACCAATAAACATTTATTAAGTGCTTACAATGTGTCAGACTTGTACAAAAAAAGGCAAAAGACAGTCCTTGTCCTCATGGAGCTTACAATCAAATGGGAAAAGCAACATGCAAACAGATATATATGAAACAAGTCATATATAGGATAAATAGGAAATAATTAACAATAATTAATTGAGAGGAGTTAGGGAAGACTTTCAGTAAAGTGTGAGATTTTAATTGGTAATTAAAGGAATCCAAGGAGGTCAGGAGAAAAAGGAGAGAGTGTTCAAGGTAGTAGGGACAGCTGGTGAAAATTCTGGGGAGTCAAGAGATGTAATTTTTTTTCTGTGAATGAAGGAGGCTAGAGTCTCAGGAGTGAAGAATATGTGGCAGAGAGTAAGGTGTAAGGATACTGGAAAAGTAGGAAAGGGCTAGTGTATGAAGGGCTTTGAATACCAAACATTATTTCTCATATATGTTGCAGGGAGCCAATACAGTTTATGGAGGAAGATAGAATCTATGCTTTAGGATTATCATTTCAGTGACTGAATGGAGAATGGATTGGAATAGGAACAGGTAGAGCTACCAGCAGGTTATTGTAATAATCCAAGTGTAAGGTGATGAGGGTTTTAACTAGAGTGGCGGCAGCGTCAGAAGAGAGGAATATTGGAGAGATGTTGCAAAGGCAAAATCTATAGGTTTTGGCAAGAGAATGGATATGGGCATGAGAGAGAGTTAGGTGTCTAGAATGTGAACTAAGTCACTTAAACAATGTCTGGCTCAGTTTCATCATTTGAAAAATGTGGTTGATAACGGTCCCTGTCTTGCAGGGTTATTGGGAGGATTCAATGAGAACGTATTTGAAAAGTACTTTGCAAACCTTACAATGCTACACAAATGTTAGTGACTATTATCAGTATCTTAATTAAGAGCTGAAAAGGATCTTAAAGTTCATCTAGGTCCACTATAGGACTGATAAACTGAGGACCCAAGATGTTAAGTGGCTTACCCAAGGTCACAGAGACACTAAGTCACAAAGTCAGTGGTCATGGTCTCATGACTCTAAGTTCAATGCTTTTCCCACTAAATCACACTGCCCTCTAGAGCCAAGCTGGGAAAGCCTAATACTTCAGTAAGATTCCATTTTTTAAACAGTTAAAGATTGCTAATATATTTGCCTAAGTAGAATAAGAAATGACACTTTTTCTTCAGGCTAAACTTTTGTCATTTCCTTCAATTAATCCTGGTAGACCATGGTCTCCAGGCCCCTCATCTTCCTGCCTTCTCTGCTTTCATTTGCATTCTACTTTCTCGATACCCTTTCTAACATGTGGTACCCCAAAGTGAACATAATACTATAGATATGTTCTGACCAGAACAGAGGACAACTGTCACTACCTTTCATGGATGTGTCAACAAATGTTTAACAAGTGGATGGCATTTTGAATTTTAATAGGCATGATATACTTTCAATTGAAATCTGTAATATTAACATTTAGTCCATCACTTTCTTAGCTTAAAATATCAACTAATAGACCACCAACCAATCTGGAAACCAAACAAACCATAAATGAAAGAGCTGATTTGTAGTGTATGCCACTTCCCGACACATAAATGTTCACAAAGAAAATTTAAGTCATCTGTCTGAGCTGGTATTCCATATCTTGTTACAGATACTATTTCTCTTAATGCAACCTAAAATTACATTAAATTTTTATTGCCAAATCAAAAAACATGCTCATATTGAACATATGGTCCACTAAAATTTCATAGATTAACTGTATTTATTCATACAGTTGATTCTGTGATTCAAATATCTTTCGCCCTTTCTATACCCAGCAAGCTATCCCTTATAATAAAAGAGAGAGAGACAGAGACAGAGAGAGAGAGAGACAGAGACAGAGAGAGACAGAGAGGGAGACAGAGAGGGAGACAGAGAGAGAGAGAGAGAGAGAGAGAGAGAGAGACAGAGACAGAGAGAGACAGAGAGGGAGACAGAGAGGGAGACAGAGAGAGAGAGAGAGAGAGAGAGAGAGAGAGAGAGAGAGAGAGAGAAATAGTAGCTCACCAAAACTAACCAGGATATTGACAATATCTGACAATGTATGGAGTATTCCCTACTCATAGTCCCAAACCTCTGTTATGTGCCATTTAGAAGAGAAATGAGTTATTTTCAGATCACAGACATGTGGTCTAAATTTACAAGTTAGTCTTTTTTTTTTTACTATAGGATACACACAGTCTACAAAAATGACTGGCCAATGCTTCTGAAAAGCATTAAAGGTTTAGTGATGGATTTTTATACTGACTATGAGTAGGAGGAAAATTCATATTTTAAAAATGACAATAAAGGATAAATTCTCAATTCACATTTATCAACTAATTGTTACTAATCCACACATAAATCAGTTTTTCTGGGTAAAAAAATGAAACACTAAGAAAAAGGCCCAAGGCAGCTAGGTAATACAGTTAATAGAGCACCAGCCCTGGAGTCAGGAGGACCTGAGTTCAAATCCAGCCTCAGACACTTGGCACATTTACTAGCCATGTGACCTTGGGAAAGTCACTTATCTCCAATTGCCCTGCCATCCCCCCTTGAAAAAAATTTAAAAAGAATAAGGGCCCTAAATAAATTGGTATTAGGAAATATCTAAGGCCTTGAAAATAGGTTGTAAACTGAGGCTCTTGGGTTTCCTTAGACAAAGAGACTCTTCTTCCCTCTGTATTCCTCCCTCCCTGCCATATTAAATCACAACATTATTTGAAAGGAAAAAAAGAGCTGAATAAGAAGCATTTTTCAACATATTTCAGGACTACGGCAAAATAATGTTTTGAATTGTTAAGGGTCTTTTTAGGCAGAAACATAGATAATGAAATTCTATTATGCGAATTCTTTTATTGTGAAAATTCATTAAGTCATTAATTTATCCCACTGAGAGCATCAGTGAATCATTTACTAACTATCCACAGGCTCTGAAATCCCAAGTTCCCCCCAAGGTAACCTCTTTTCACCCCTCATCTCATGAGAATGACATTGATATTCCATTTGACATTGGAATGGACAAGTTGTTAGAAAAATAGCACCATGCCGGCATGAAAGCATCCCACGGGAAATAAAAGGAATCACCTTTTTTCTCATAGTCGAACTCCTCATTGAAAAAGCTTTATTACCAATCCACATCCTAGGGTGATGAAATTTTCAAGGAGAATAAAAATGGGTAACATTTTATATTTGAGTTCCTCATAATTTACAATATACTAGTTGGCTCAACTACCTTAGAAACTAATTTTTAGGCATTGCCTAAGCCTCAACCTCAAAGAGCTCTGAGTTGAGGTCAAGTAACTTGCAAGCATTGCTGGTGCTTGGTTTGTTTGGGTGAGGTATTTTAAAAACTGACTTCTCTTCCTGAATTTTCAGAAGTGTCAGCAACCCTGTGAATTTGACACAGCTAGCAGAACACACAGAATATGTCAACAAAATCTTCCAATCAGCTCAGACTTCCTTGACAGGTCTCACAACGGTAAGAATTTGTATGTAATCATAAAACTTCCAGCTCAGCAATTTAGGTGTTAACATAAAAATAACCCAACTGTAATTCAGTAAATTCTATCACAGGTAACACAAAAATACGTTTTAATATTTGTCCATGCCTGCTGGTTGAAATATTTAATATTACTGATATAGTTTTGTATAATACATTAATAACAATTTACTTAAGTGTTTATTTAAATTAAATTTGGATTCTCTGTACTTCGGTTTTCTTATCTTGACTTTTCATGGAAGTCAATAATAATTTCTCTTTTATTGTTATAAAAATGCATATTCAGCAAGTAAGATATGAGAACAAAGATTATAAGGGTAGGCCACAAGAGGAAATTGTATGAATAATTCTATTAAATGCAAATAGCAGAAAATTCTTTTAAGGGGTCTCTTGCTATCATTGTCCTGCTAGCTGAGTTTGCTACTCTAAGCTACCTTCCATCATATTGGTTCCCCAGTTCTGCTCATCCAGATTCATGGCCTTAGATGCAAGCAGTATGTTCAAATTTTCTCCTCAAGAAATTTCACTATTATTTTAACAACCGTTTTCCTCTTTCCCAATTATACTCTAACCTGGTTTTCCAATTGACTAGTCATTCTACTGTGTTCTTTAGAACCCATGTTCTATTCTCAATGAACTTACAACATATATCATTAATTTTTTTCAAAAGGTATTACTACCCACTCTCCAAAAATTAAAATTGTCTTTGTTTTGAACATCATATCTCTTGCAACCCTCTCTTCTAAAGGCTAAATCTTCCCACTTCTCCTGACTCAAAGGTCAGGAACATGATTTTGTACATTTTCTGCTCTTCTTCCCTCCCTCTCCCCACTTCCCAACTATGCCTCTAACTACATCACTTAGGAATTTTTTTTCCTTTTAAAGTCCATGCAGTTTGTTTAGAGCAGCAGTTCTCAACCTGTGGGTTGTGACCCCTTTGGGAGTCAAATGACCTTTTTGCAGAAGTCACAGGGGTCGCCTAAGACCATCAGAAAACACACATTTCCAATGGTCTTAGGAACCAAGACACCACTCCTCTATCCATCTCCAGGCAGGTCTGCCCACATGCAGATACTCCCACATACAAGTATTAAAGGGTGGTGGCATTAGGAAGGTTGAGAACCACTGGTTTAGAAAAACATAGTGTAGTGAAAAAATGCCATACTTGGAGTCAAGAGTTGGTTTGTGGGAAGGCTAAAAGATGGTGTGATTCTCTGCTATGCTGTGGTGCATTAACTTCTATGTTGCTATGATGGATTTGGTTTCCTGGTATTGGGATGTGGTTTTCTGGTGTCTGAATAAAGGTTTTGCTTCTGTCTTCTATATGGAAAGTCTGTATTTTTATGATTGAGCACCATGCAGGTATATTTAGAGTGATCATGGGCGTTGTGAATATTGCATTGGTGCTACAACCACTAAAGGGTATGTTATCAAACAACTGAAAGTGGGTAATGTGGATGACATTCCATTCTCCCTTGACTTGGAAAAGAAATGTGCTTATCTCCAAGAAAACCCCACTTATCCTTCACTCATTTCCCTTCAACATTGTTTCTATTCTCTTTCTCTGATGTACAAACTTTTAACCTCCTCCCTCCTGAGCCCAGAGTAATTCAAAATCTAGTGGAGGGCACTTACATCAGGAGGTGACATTATTTAAAATTTCTCTCCTCAGTATGCTGACCTCCTGCTCTCTAAATCACCTTGTAGCTATAGGGGCACATCTCTACAGAACAGGCATGTGTTTTGTGTCAGTGTAATAGGAAGCACCCTAGCACACCCAGGATAACCTGCTAGAACAGGTTCTTTGATCTGCTTTGCTAAAGGAAAGACAACTTTTAAAGGGGTCAACAACCTAACTTTAATTACAGATAAGAAGAAAAGACAAGCAGAGAAATTAGCTAAGAGATTCGTCAGACAGGGCTCTACTCTCTGAACAAAGTAATACAATCACCTACATATACCACCAGACTAGGAGAGTACAAATTTCTGAGCAGCCATGGGGCTCATTAAAAATGGCTACTTAGAGTACTGTCCAGGGAATCAAAAGATCCTTTTCATAAGCAAACCCCAAAAGTAAAATGTCAACTTTTCACTATATAGAGCTTACAACTAACATTCTCAGAACCAGAAGACACCACAACCCTGGTGACTTAGTGTCTAATTAGCTTAGTACCAAAAGGTGTGAAAGCCTTCCTACAAGCAAGCCTCAGCGTAAACAAGCCTCCCCTAAGCGAGGTCCTCCTTAGGCCAGTTCCTCCCCAAATGGGCTCTCTGTGACTCAGGATGTATCACGCTTGTGAAAGCAGCAAGACATCTGTGATTGAAATACCTGTGTACCTTTACATCTGGAACATGGCTCCTGTTCCAAGGGAAAAGGGGACACATGTGGTCACATAGGCTTATTAATGGACAGGGAAGATCTTCCTATTCCATTAACAGTAGAGTCAATAAGAACCCTGCCTCTCACTTCTCTTTTTGGATGGAGAAGAGTAAGTCACATTGGATGAAGAGGTATGGGTTAGTTGTGATCTTTATAATATTTTTATAACATTTATTTCCCCACCCCCAACTATCCTTCTTCAAAAATTTCATATTGCTGTTAAGGATGTCACCATCCTTCCAATTTCTGAGATTTCCAATCACTGAGTCATGCTTATTTTCACCTTTTTTCTCACCCTCCATAACCAACAATTGCCAAATCTTGTCATTTATGGCTCTACAATATCTCTCACATCTTTCTATTTCTCTTGACCCACATAACAACCACTTTTTTAGGTCTTCATCTTCTTGCCTGCACTACTGTAATAGTGTCACTTGGTCTCCTAACTGCACGTCTCTCCCCTCTACAATTTAGCTTCCACATGACTGTCAAACTGACCATATCACTTCCCTACTCAAATGGTTCCCTATTGACATTAATATTAAGTCAATTCTTATTTTTATCTTATCTGTAATAATTCATATTTTACATTCTTAATGACTACATAATTATTAGTTTTGGAATAATAGTAATATGTGCACATTTTTTGGATAGGTGTGTACAATAAGAAAAGTCTGGAGCCCATTGACATATATCACTTTTCAACTTTACAAAGTAACGATAGAATCTTTTACTTCACCACTCTTAGAATAGTTCTACCTTAAAGAGATGAAACTTGGCACATTCTACTCTTCAACCATATGTTCTTTTCCTTGTATCTCTCTTTTTACTCCATAGAAACTACTTTTGACCTTCAAAAGAGGTATTTTCATTGTATTTTCATCTATCGTCCAGAAATTCAAACCAAACTCTTAGATACCATCTTCCTTCTTATCCAGTCATTTATTTCCCAAACCTGCCTTTCTCTTTAAAAGCCCCTACATTCAGTTGATAGTAGTGCTAGAAATTGTCCATTCCCCAAAGATGATCAGTTTCTTCCCCAAGACTGTTCAATCCCCAATGCTGTTTTCTTGATTCCTTCCAATGGCATAATTTATCTGACACAAATCAGAAGAAGTTAGTTGTCTTCAGGTTAAACAAGTCTTTAGGGCTGTCAGGATTCTTGAGAAGGCTCATGTGAAGTTCTTATCCCTTTATTGGTACAGCAAAACCTGAATTGTCTACTTGGTCTTCTCATAGAGATAACCATGGTTTCCATCACTGTATAGAGAAGAAACTATACTGTCAGTTTTTTTGTTTATTGTTTTTTGGTGTTTTTTTTTTGCTTTTTGGAGGGCAGTTGGGGTTAAGTGACTTGCCCAAAGTCACACGGCTAGTAAGTGTGTCAAGTGTCTGAGGCTAGATTTGAACTCAGGTGCCCCTGACTCCAGGGCTGGTGCTCTACTCACTGCACCACCTAGCCACCCCATATACTGTCAGTTTTGAAAGGCTTCAAGTCACTGACAAGAATTTTGAGCTACATATACTCAAAGTTATGCCATTTTAGAAATTAACAATAATTAACCCACTTTGAAGTAATTGCTACTGTTATTATTACCATTTTGAAGACAAAGAAACTGAGGCCAAGGGAGGTTGTGTGATTTGTTTGCAGGTTCAGAGTATATAGCTATTAAGAGTCTGAGGCAGGATTCTTACTCAGGTTTTCCCACCATCTACCTGCCTCCAAAGTCAGCAGTTTTAAAAAATTATTCTTAATGTGACTTGAGCTACTATATTTCTATTAATGTAAGAGAAATATAATTACTAATAATTTCCCTTCTTGGGAGCCAAGATGGCGGCATAGAGGCAGCAAAGCACCACAGCTCCCACACAAACACGCTAAAAAACTCATAAAATGGGACGCTAATCAGATTTTCAAGCTCCAAAACTCTCCAAAAGACAGAAAGTACATCTGTTGCTACAGGCAGCGCAGCAGGCGGGGCTCTTCGCAGCACTCTGGGACCCGTGGCCGTGGCCGAAATCCGGCAGGCTCAGGGCCTGGGGCATTGGGCGGGGAGCCGTGTCTATAGGAGAGCAGATCTGCTGCACTGGAGGCACAATTACCACATCTATCAGGCCAGAAGAAAAAAAGGCTAAGAGAAAGGTCAGTGGATTTTGCTAACTGGGGAGAAGAGGGGGTCCGGCCAAACTGCTCCCAGGGCAAGGAAGCAGTGGGAAGACCGGTAACAGCAGGAACGTCTGAGAGTCGCAGCCCCCACTGGGCTGCTTCAGAGCCCTCGCCTGCAGATAGCAGGGGGGCTGACGCAATCCATTGGGGCCAAGGGCTCTTGCGTTGAGTGGCCTGGATCTGGATTGGGGTCTTCAGTGGTGGTCCTGGGGTGCGCTTTCAGTGAGCCAAGGCTGGGAGGTGGGGCTGCAGCACCCCACTAAGAGCCCCGGCAGCTGTGAGGGCCCCAGCAATTTGAGACAGAGCTTTCCCCCTCCAGGAAGCAGAGTTCCACAGAGCTAAAAAGCCAAGCAATTAATAGACTGGCCAACATGAGAAAAAGGAAGCAAGCTAGGAACAGCAGTAAAACTCTAGAATCCTTTTTTATGGACAAAAAAGACCAAAGCATGGTGCGGGAGGAAGACAGCTCAGTCAAAACTCCCTCACCAAATGCTTCCAAGACACTGG
>CM053599.1:147562247-147582106 GCA_028646575.1 Pseudocheirus occidentalis
AGGGAATGGCGGGGTGGGGGGAGGAGTACAGGAAGCATACATCACAGTAAAGGGACAGGGACAGGGTAGAGAACAAAACAAAGGGGGGTGCAGGACAGGAAGGAGGGACATACAATTAGTCTCTCACAATTTGCCCACCATGGAGACGTCCTGTGTAATTACACAGGTACAGTCTGTATTGAATTCCTGCTCCTCCCAATGGGAGTGGGGGACAGGGGAGGAATTGCAAGAATCTAGTATTTAAAGCTATACAATCAAATGCAACTGGGAAATAATACATACAGGGACGGGGGTAGGGGTCCCTCCCTGCCCTGCTAGAAAACTAGAGTGGTGTTGGAGGAGGGCATGAAAGGGAATAGATTATGGGAGGGGCCTTACAGTGGGATCAATGTTCTGGGGTGGGGAGTAGGGGCAAAAAGGGGAGAAAATTTGTAACTCAAAACCTTGTGGAAATGAATGATGTAACCAAGAAAATAAATTAAAATTTAAGGAAAAAAAATATAACAGACTCTCCATGTAGAAGACAGAAGCAAACCATTTATTCAGACACCAGAAAACTGAATCCCCAAACCAGAAAGCCAAATCCATCAAAGTAACAAAGAACTTAATATACCACAACAGAACAGAGAACCATACTACCCTTTAGCCTCCCCACAAACCCTCACACTCCTCGTTGCTGTAGCAGGGGCCACACAAACACTCATGAGCATAGCTGTCTCTGTGCCTCAGTCCTCTCCTCCCTTCAACTCTAACTACTCTGACTCCCAGCTTCCTGCGGGGTGTGCTGCACTCTTCAACAAACTCCTCCCACCACAGGCTCTGTTTGATTACATTCAGTCTATTAGAGGGGAGAGAAGATCTTCAAATTCCCTTAGGTCTATTAAGGGGCAGGGAAGATCTTCAAATTCCCATTACCATCACAGTGATACTGTGGATAGAAAGCTGGGCCTGGAGTCAGGAAGACTCATATTTATGAGTTAAAATCCAGGTTTAGATACTTAATAGCTGTGTGACCCTAGGCAAGTCATTCTACTCTGTCTCTGTTCATCATCTGTAAAATGAGCTAAAGAAGGAAATGATAAATGGCTCCAGTATCTTTACAAGAAACTAAACCAACTCAATGGCAACAAAATACTTGCTGGGCTTGTTGTAAAGACAAATGGAGATGATATTGGTAATGTGTTTTGCAAACCTCCCAGTGCTATATAAATTCTATCGTTTGTTTTTGCTGTAATTATTAATCTTCCATAAATTCCAAACCATTTCTGACTCATTCCCTGAGACTGCTTCATCACAAGGTCAATAAGCCAAATTCCCTTCAGTTTTTCCTCTTGAATCACTACTTTCTGACTGTTGAATATTCACTGTGCTTTGCTGCCAAGCCTTTTTCCTCCCAGGGGAACCTGCTAACCATCATACATAGTATAGTCTGATCCTTTCTAAATATTCCAGATAGCTACATGCTCCTGATAGAGCAGTGGATGGGGCGATCAGGAAGATTTTATATTGAAGTACTAGTGATCTAGTGATACGTTTATGTGGTTTCATTTCTTTTTCAATTAGCCCCCAACTCATTATCAACTTGTTACCCATTAAATTTTCTATTTAAAGCTCTTGTTGGCCTTTAGATAATCACCATTCATCTTATATTTGTGCCCAGTCCAGCGTGTGATCTAAGCTGAAACTTCAGCATTTTAAATTTCGGTTGAGTGGACTGTGTACGTTTCCAGCTTAATAGCATGATTTCATATTTGGATTTCTATCCCTTGGGGTGATGATAGCCCATCACCTTTTCTCTGCTACCATCATTTAATGAGACAACCTTACCACACAAGTTATCACTGCACACAATTTTGTTAGAGAACATTTTTTCTGGGAATAATAATAGTAACCACAAAATTATGTTATATACTATATAATTACGTTATAATCCCACGTAATCACAAAATTAGTAGTTTTATCTAACTCCTCAGGAGTCTAAAGAATATTAAATATCAAAGAATATAAAAGAAATTATAGCAGGATAGTGACTTATCCCAGAATTATTTCTATCTCAGTTTCTTTGGGGGTGGAAACAATAACAATGGGAATAATAAACTAACAACAAAAATATATTTACACATATTTTCAAGCTTGTAAAATATTTTATATATATTACCTTGTTATTCAGTCATTTTTCAGTCATGTCTGACTTTTTGTGACCCCATTTGGGTTTTCTTGGCAAAGATACTGGAATAGTTTTCCATTTCCTTCTCCAGCTCATTTTACAGGTAAGAAGATTGAGGCCAACAGGGTTAAGTGACTTGCCCAGAGTCACACAGATAGTAAGCTTCTGGGATTGAATTTAAAATCAGAAAGATGAGTCTTCCTGACTCAGACTCATGCACTCGAGTGTCCACTATGCCACATTATCTTGATTTCTCACCAGCTCTTCTTGTTGCATTACACATATTCTCCTCATGTATAAAACTGAGGTTTTAAGGTATTCAAGGTCTGGCCAATAGTCACTCCTAACAAGAATCAGAGGTTGAATTTGAACTCAGCTCTTTCTGATGCCATGGCCAAGAATGTACCAAGTTTATCATGCTGATTGATATAAAAATCAGAGCATTTCCAAAACAATGCCTCAGTTTTCTTTGAGTCTCACAACCCAAGTTGAGTATTGATATGTGTATAAGATGGATATACATGATGATATAAGTATAGATTTTGTGTATATACATATATAGAGAGAGAGACAGAGAGATTATATATATAGAGAGAGACATTATATATATATACATATAGACAGAGAGAGAGAGAGAGAAAGAGAGAGAGAGAGAGAAGGAGGGAGGGAGAGAGGGACGGAGGGAGAGAGATATTATACAAGTATAGATATGTATTGAAATTGTATCTTGTTGTGGGTTCTCTTCCTTCATCCCCCACTGGTAAGTATACCAAGTATAAAAGTAGCTAATATAAGGTAAAAATAAATAGGGATTAAGAGTATAAAGAGGAGGTGGCTAGGTGGCACAGTGAATAGAGCACCGGCCCTGGAGTCAGAAGGACTTGAGTTCAAATCAAGCCTGACATTTGACACACTAGCCGTGTGACTTTGGACAAGTCACTTAACCCCAATTGCCCTCCAAAAAGAAAAAAGAAAAAGAAAAAGAATGTAAAGGGAAACATGGAAGCCAATTGCAAAAAATGCCCTAAATTAATTAAGATCATATCTAGAGACTACATGCTAAATTAAGAGAAGCCATCAGACTGTAGTTTAATATCCTTTCAGCTGCACTAAGACTCCTTGATCTGTACAGTGTAGATTAGTACAGTAAGACCAGAGAACGCTTACGTTAATTAAGTTCTAGATCTAAGCCTAAACTAGTCCTGAGAATTTTGAGATGATTTTGATATATTAATGAATTAACCCTAAAATGGCCTGGATAAAACATAGTCTGTTCCCCCCCTGTAAGAAAGGTACTCCCAAACTCTGCCCCTCAGACACTCCTCTACATGCCTTGGGTCCACACTACCCAAGTGCTCTAAACTCCCTACTGCAGTAACATGATTCTATGTACCCCTTTCCCTCCTCTTTCTTTTCAAGCTTCCTGCTTCTTTCCATCACCCCTTGACTACTTTATTCTCTTTCCTTCTGCCTCTATCCTTTCTGTCTTATTAAAGTATGATTGATATGTTACTTCCTGTTTGCTGCCAGTGTGACCTTTCCTGGGGAGCATCCAAAGAACTAGTCATGTTCCCTCTGACTTAATAAGGGATCCCTTTTTGGCCCTCTTTCTTTAACTGTAAATTGAGGGCACCAGGACTGGGACTGATTGTTTGTGGCCACGCATCTCAGTTGGCGAGCAGGGCACCATGAGCCCATTCCAAGAAAGCAAGAGAGGACAAGGTATCAGTTCCCTTCCTTTGGGAGGGACCTTCCCTCAAAGTTGGGTTGTAAGAGAACGGATATTATATAATCTGTTTCACAGAATAAGAAATTAAGATTCAGAAATGTTAAAGGACTTGTGTTGGGTCTCTTGTTGGTAATGGGTTGAACCGTCCTCAGCTAACAGGAGTACACGTGATCACCTGGGGGCAGAATGCGAAGGCTGCACCTGCTTGCTATAAACAGGATTATCTCTCTGCCTTCGGGGTAATGCACGATTGGCTCGCTGTGGTGAGGACATGGCCGGGGGAGGGGCCCTAAGGGGCCCCTGAGAAACTACTTAAATACAGGCTACCCAGAGGCAGAGGGAGGTCCAGCCACGCCAAGCTTAGAGAAAGTAGCTAGAAGCAAGTGTTGTGTTCTGAAGAAGAGAAAGTTCCAGCCACACCAAGCTTAGAGAATGTAACTAGAAGCAAGTCCTGAGTCCTAAATTTTCTGTGCAGCTGTTTCTCCCGGAGTAAGAGGAAGCCGGGAGCCAGGCTGCCCGAAGCCTGTCGAGGAAGGGTATAGGTGAAACCTATACAGCTTGACCCCCCAAAACCATAGCAAACTTGCTTATGGTTAAAGCCGTTAAGGAAAGTGGTGAAGTGTTATCATGGATGGTGCCAGGCTTAGAGTCAGGAAGGTCTGAATGTTAAACCTTTTTCAGACACTTACAATTTATGTGTATGATCCTGAGCAAATCCCTTAAACTAGCCTCAGTTTATCTGTGTAGTGGGGATGATATTAATAGCGTGTATTTGATAAAGTTGTTGTTAGATACAATGAGATGACAGAAATCAAATGTCTTATAAACCAAAAAGCCCCATACCAAATGCTAGTTATTTTAGCTAAATATGGACGATAGGACCTCCCTTAATCTAATGCTAACATTCTATCTGCTATAATATATTGCCACTCAAAACTGGGTTATATCAAAATATAACACTATTTTTGGCATTTGTCCGTAAAATAAGACCATTTTTGGTCAGATGGGTCATTTTCAATATTGTGCCCCTCTGAATCTATTTTCAAAGGCCCTACCTATTCCTCTTGCTGTTCCCTTTCCATACATTCTTCCTTAGTGATTTCATCAGTCATCGACTAGTATTTATTATGTGTCTTCAAATTAATAATCAGGGCAGTTAGGTAGCACAGCAGATACAGCACTGGGCTTAGAATCAGGAAAATTGATCTTCAAATCTGGCCTCAGATGCTTGCTATCTATGGGACCTTGGGCAAGTCACTTAAGCCTGTCTCAGTTCCTCATCTATAAAATGAGCTGGAGAAGGGAATGGCAAACCACTCCAGTTTCTCTTCCAAGAAAACCCCAAAATGGGGTCATGGAGAGTCAGACATGACTGAAGAATGACAATAACAAAATATAACAGGCACTGTTGATTAATTATTATCTCTCTGTCAGGGATGTACACGTCAGTCCGCCCTATTCTCTACCTACACTCCAATCCCATATCAGTAATTGCCTACTAGGCATGTCAAACTAGATGTCCCAGAGGCATCTCAATCTTAACATACCCCCAAGTAGGACTCATTTATTTCTTCCCATTTCAAACACTTTCAGACTTGCAGTTTTCTGACAAAGGCCCCACAATCTTTCCAGACTTCCAAGTTTGTAACTTTGATGTTTTCATCTTGATTCCTTCATCTTTCTCAGAAAACAAACTCTGTTCTCAAGGACTGGGAGAGATGATATGTGAAGAGCCATAGACAAAAAGATACATACAAGATAAATTGGAGATATACCTAGGTGGTACAGTGGGTGGAGTAACAGGCCCGGAGTCAAAGTCAAGAAGACTTGTCTTCCTCACTTCAGATCCAACATCAGACTCATAACAGCTGTGTGACTCTGCCAAGTCACTTAACCCTGATCGCCTCCATTTCCTCATCTGTAAAATGTGTTTGGGAAGAAAATGGCAAACCACTCTAGTATCTTTGCTAAAAAAATCCCAGATGAGGTCACAGGGTGTTGGACATGATTGAAATCACCATAATCAATAGAAGGAAGGAATCAAAGGGGATTAGGAAAGGCTTCTTATAGAAGCTTTGGCTGTTATAAAAAGCCAGGGAGGTCAGGAGCTAAAGATGAGTGGCAGGCGGCATTCAAGATATGGGGGACAGCCAGTGAAAACGTACTGATATGGCAAATGGGATGTCTTGTTGGATGAACTACAATGAGGCCAGTATCACTGGAATGTAGAGTAAGGTGTAAGCAGACTGGAAGCACAGGAGGCTGCGTTATGAGGGAATGATGGTTATGATGTTATTCTGTGGAAGCCTTCCCACTTTCTATATACTCATAGGTCTCAATTTGAGCATTATCCCTTGCTCCCCTAACAAAAGGAAGGAAAGGGAAAGGAATAAGCATTTATATGGCACCTACTATATACCAGACAATGTGCTAAGTGCTTTACACATATTCACTAACTTGACAAAATAAACCTTGCAGGAAAACCTTTAGCTCCTAAATCTGTGGAAATGCCATTTTGTGGCATTCCATTCTCTTCCAAGAGAATGTGTTGCCTGGCTTTTTGAGGAATTGTAATCTTAGGAAAAACATAAAAGAAAAGATGCTTGGTAACATGAATGATTCTGAGACACTGTTCCACAACTGTTGCTTTTGGGGGAGGGAGGGATTGGAGAGTGAGAGAAGGGTATTTCATTATTTTGAAACTATGCTGTATGGTGGCTTGTTTTATACCTGCAGCATGAATAACAAATGCAAATCCAGTTGGCTTTGATTTTTGGAGTTAAGCCCAAAATCTCTGGGGGAGACATGGAGGAGAGAAATTATCAGGGCAAAGTTAATTGGACTATTGTACTTAGTTTCTATTCATGAAGCTGAACCCAAGAAAGTCATGTATGGGGTCCCAGGGTTTGAGATGACCTGGAACAAACTGCTTGTATTTTATTTAGTCCTTAGCAAAATCCCAGGATAAGAAATCCTTTGATTCAACTTCGTTAAACTTAAGGGCTTACTGTGATTTGCCCTGAGCTTGCCAAATAAAGGACTGGCTACTGTGTTTGTCTTTCTAAGATAAGAGCAAAATCTTATTCCATGGGCTTTTGTTGCTTCTTTTTTTGCCTCCTCTCAATAAGATTAGTTCTAGCTAATAAGCATCTCTTGAACTCCTAGACCCATAATGTGTACTTGGTGTTTAATTGTATGCTTATGTGGAGTTTTTTAAAATCAGAAAAAAATGGAAAAGTAGAGAGGAAATTTACATGAATCTTTATAGTTCACTTTTTTATGCAACTAGGGCCCTCTAGTGGTCTGATCTTCAACATGTGAATAATTTCCCTTGTTAAGTGAAGAAAATTTAATAATAATTTCGAATTTTTTAAATAAGGAAGACATTTTCACTGTGTGATATGAGAGCTAAGCTCATCAGAAAGTACCACATGGCATGTATTTATATTTAAAAATTTAATTTAATTTATTTAGTGAGTAGGGAGATCATAATGACATCCCTTGAGATGACCAGGGTCTCACCAAAAATCAGGTTGGCAATTTCTGTCCTTCATCTACGGAAAGGAGCAAATCTTCCAGTTTAATTGGAACCTTCCAGTTTAATTAACCTTCCAATTAGAAGGTAACCTAATTGGCACAGAACTATTGATTAGTTATAAAAACTTAGATTTCATGTACAATGATTTTGGGGTTTATTTGTGTGGGAATTGTCTGACATTTGTTTTTGCATTTCTTGGTTTGAATTTTTTATTCTTTAACCTTCTATAGATTTCAACTACTTCCTGAGTGATGTATATAAACTATTCATTATTTATTTGTAATGTTTAATTCAACTGTTATCATAAAGTACAATATAATGAGGAGTTATTGTATATTAACAAAAGATCTTTGAACTCATTAATATTTTTAAAAAGTATTTAAAAGTAACTCTGAAATCATAGGATTCAGTACTGAATGACAATCTATATTTTTACAAATGAAGAAACTGAGTCAAGAGGAGTTAAATGAATAGACCTGGGTCGCACAGGTTGTAAGCAATATACTACTTTATAATTTCTTATTATAGGAGAGCCATGTATATTCACAAACTATGTATGTATGTAGGTATGCATGTGGGCATATGTTTGTACATATATACATACCCTATACATATCTATATCTGTATCTTTCTATTTATCTATTTGAAACAGAGTAAATTTGCAAAAGGAGGTTCATTTGAATTCAGATAGGTGGGTAGGACCTACCACTTGAAGAGAGAGCTTGATTCTGGCCTTCAAAATATAATAAAACAAATTAATTAGAATCAATTTAACTATGTAATCAACGTGGCTATTTTGAAACCAACCATTATAAAATGAATGGATTTTAGTTTTGAAAATTCTCTCTTAGCTTAAAAAAGGGAAGACATTGATTAGTTTTGCATTCAATTATAATATTAAATAATAATAAATTGCTAGCACCTTTCGCATTCTGTTCCTGGAGTCGTTTCTCCCCTCCAACTTTGCTTTGGTTACTCCAGGACCAGTTTATTCATAGGAACAACTTCCTTTACAAAAAAGCAGTTTCCAGCTTATCAAGGATCACTACCTAAATATGAGTCATAAGATTAAGGTTCCTTTAAACAGACTGTGTAGATAAACAGTGAATGCTGTTTGCTTATCTCTAAGCTTCATTTGGCCTGAAATAAAATCAAAGCTTTCTCTCTCTCCTTTCCTTCTTTATTTCATTCCCTCTCTCTCTCTTTTTCCTTCTAATCCTGGGAATTTGTGATTTTTTTAGTCCAACTTCAATACAATTTCTATGACTAAAAGTTCTTATCAATTCTAACGTAAATTAGCTTTCTCCTTTTTAAACAGATAGGTATCAAGTTGTTAAAATGAAAGCATGCACAGTATCGGGGCAGCTTTTAGTTACCTGTCTGTGTCTGAACAGTCTCATTTTGAATTATATGGTCATAGATTTGAAATGGAATGCATCTTAAGGTCAGTTGTCCCAATTTTACAGATGAAGAAACTGAGGGCCATAGAGGAAAAAAAATAACTTCTCTAAACTCCCACAGGGAATATATGAAGGACTTGAAATGTTCCTGGTTGTAAAACAGGATTATAATCAGGAATCAGTAGAATAGGAATTAGAATCATCAGGAGAATCCCAAACCAGTGTTATTACCAAATTCATTTACATTAAGTAAGGTGCTACGATAGTGTCATCTCTATTATTTAAAAAATATGAAGCAAATCCCACATATAATTTGGGAATGGGGAGCTGGAAAGAGAATTTAAAACTCAAAATTTTTAAAAATGGATATAAAAAATTATAATTTTAAAGAGAACTGTTATAACTTACTTTTAAATTACAAAACAAAAACTGAAAGCTTCACATTGGAACTTGACCACTGGCATCCAGTTCAGTGGCTTGGGAGGGAATTGTAATGCTTTCTTTACTTTTGTTTTATTCTAAAAACTAACTAGAGGTACACTTTATCTTACCCTAGGCTAGTTGGACATAGAATTGTGATATGTTTGTATAGTCAGAAATTTTATTTTCTTCTGTTTTTGCAGGGGGGAGGGCAGGACAATTGGGGTTAAATGGCTTGCCCAAGGTCACACAGCTAGTTTTGTGTTAAGTGTCTGAGGCCAGATTTGAAATCAGGTCTTCCTGACTCCAGGGCTGGTACTCTATGAACTATGCTACCTAGCCACCCCAAGAATTACTTTTTATAAGTTTTTCATCTCTTGTAAGCCACTTTTGTACAGTTTTTTGGTATGGACTCAGGAAAAAATAACTCTTCTCTTATTCTAGGTAGAAATTATATATGAAGACTATGTGCTCTTTCTAACTTGTAAGATTTCTCCTTCTCTGGAGAAGGGTACTGGAGCATGTCAGTCTCCCTGGGTGGAGGTATACTAATGTGAGATAATGGTGGGAGTCTTGCTATGTAGTCCAGAGGGAACCCTAAAAGACATATCATAGAAGTCCATGGGAGCCACAGCAAGAAATACCCCAACGTTTCATTTCATGAAGATCAGAGTTTTGTTCAAACTAAAGCTATCTAGCAAAGGACGCAGAGGGCTGTTCCCCAACCAGCATGGCTCTACTTAGCATCAAAGCTAGATTCTAATAATTAAAGAATGGGGAAATGCCAGGTAGTTCAATGGGGCAAGTGCTAGACTTCTAGTCAGGAGAAGCCACTTCCTGCTTCAGACATACATAAGCTATGACCCTGGGTAAATCATTTAAACTTCCTCAGCCTTATCATCCTCATCTATAAAATGGGGTTGATGATGATGATGATGATGATGATGATGATGATGATGATGATGGAAAGCAAGCATCACAAGTGAGGAAAAGCAGAAAGGTCAGTGTTGGCGAATCATAAAGTATGTGGATAAAAATAAAATGTTAAGATATCTGGAAAGACAGAAGTGGAACAAGATATAGTATCCCTTCTCAAAGAGCTTACAGTTCAATGGGAGAGACAACATAAAAAACACTACATACAAACAAGTTACTGTATACAAGATAAATTGGTCATAATCAACAAAGAGAAGGCACTGGCTTATTTCAGTCTTTACTCTGGGCTTAAAAAAATCTACCTTGCTGAAATATCACAGATACGTTATCAGGTAAGACATTTCCTTCCTTTCCTGTTAGGAATTTTCAAGTGACATGATGTTTTTTTTCCTATCAGTCCTATCATTTTCAGTCAGTGGTAGTTTCACTCATCATTTTCTGAGGCATCCAGTTGTCCTAGAGGCAAGTTGATTATAGTAACAATAGGTAGTGTATATGTATATATATATATATATATATATATATATATACAGAGAGAGAGAGAGGAAGAGAGAGAGAGAGAGAAAGAGAGAGAGAGAGAAAGAGAGAGAGAGAGAAAGAGAGAGAGAGAAAGAGAGAGAGAGAAAGAGAGAGAGAGAGAGAGAGGGAGAGAGAGAGAGAGAAAGAGAGAGAAAGAGAGAGAGAGAAAGAGAGAGAGAGTTTGACTGGTTATTTTGTTTGCGAACTTAAAGATTAACGTAGTGCTTTGTCCATATCATCTCATCTGTGCTTTAAAACTGCACTGTAGTTTGGTGTTATTATTATCCCCATTATGCAGAAGAGCAAACCGAAGCAGAGAGAGATCAAATGATTTGCCCAGCGTTAAACAGCTAGTAGTCACAGCATTTGACCTTGGGCCTTCCTGACTCCCCTTTAAGTGCTCTATTCTTATTGTTACCCAAATGCTTGATGAGTTAAGAACCCAGCCAGTGTTCTTCTTTTAGCAAAATAATTTGCAACAACACTATCCTTTCTCATTTTGTTTTCAATCCTTCACAGTCCAATTTATGTCCCTATAACTCTTTAGAAATTAAACTCTCAAAGGTCACAAATGATATTTTAATTGCTAAATGCAGAATCCTTTTTGATATTTATGCAGTACTTGACAGTCGCCTGAGCTGCCCCTCTGCCTTTGATGTCCATCTTTCACCCAGTTCTCACCTGTGTCTCACAGAGTGGTATATGTCGTATTCAGGGAGGATGAGCACCTCTAGTGTGAAGATTTGTTGAACATTTTTCAGGGCTCCTTGTTCAATTTTGGTCACCTGTGGTTCCAAGAAGCAGTGGATATACAGTAAACATACTGCTCTTAAAACCATCTTGGCAGATGGACCAGGTTGAATGTAACGGACAGGCCTCAAACCTGGTGAGTTTAGAGGAATGTCTACTCTAAGCATGTGAGGACTTTGTAATAGTAATGTATATGCTTACGTCACATGGGACACATGAGTTTGAGTCACATAAAACATGTGGTGGGAAAAGCTTACTGAACGGGTGGAGCAGGAAGGGTGGAGGAGAGCTAAAAGGAAGTTTTGATCAGAGAAGTTAAGAGTTGAAAGAGGGAGTGGAGGTAGGCAGTGAGCTGTGTTTGTTTGTGGGAAGGCCCTAGCAGGGGGAAAGCTTGGGGATAACAGTGCTCCCTGCATTGTTATTATGCATAAATTTCTTTGTTGCTATGATGGATTTGGCTTTCTGGTGTTTAAGTAAAGGTTTTGATTCTACCTTTCATGTGGAAAGTCTGTTATATTTTGTGATTCAGAATTATGCCAGCATTTTCACAGCCACTGTAGGCACTGTGAATATTATGTTGGCACTATAGAACTCTCCCATGGAATGGGCAGATGAGAACAATTTATTTTAATAGTAATGAAGGTAACTGAAGCAGGAGCTGTGGAGTGTGTAGAGTTGGTCAGACAATGAAGATGCCAAGGTCATTCACTGCATCCCAGGCCATTTCCAGTTGTCCTGACTTTTGTCTTGTCTCTGGACTTCTGTGACTCTGGAAGAGACGCTGAAGACTTTGTGCAACACCTTCTGATGTCATTGATCCTCTTTGAAAATGAGGATTACCCTACAAGAAAGTAGGGGGGTAATGGGGAGGACAGAAGAGAGAACAGATTGGGGGAAGGGGTGTTCAGTATTGGGGTAGGTGTAGAGGAGAGACAGGGAGAAAATTTGTAACCCAAAATCTCATGGAAGTGAATATTGAAAACTTTTTTTAAGTAAATACATTTATTTTACAAAAAAAAAGAAAACGAGGGATGAACAACTAGGACTGTTGTCCACCTCCTTTTTTTTCTCCTCTTCTTCCTTTGGCTTCTGTGGTACTCTGCTCACCTAGTTCTCTTTCTACTTAACTGACTGCTGCTTCTTGATCTCCTTGTATGGTTTTAGAACTAAAAGAGGAATTGCTGCCCTGCATTGGTAGAGGGACTTTCCTCATCTTAAGAGTTCCTTAGGCCAACAAATTTGCTTTAACTATCCAAGAAAAGAGAATTTTCAAATATCTGGAGGTTTTATTTGGGGGGGGATACATTTCTTTTTCATTAAAAGGAGGCAGTTGGCAAGATGATAACTCCCTATAAGAAATTCACTTTTAGGGGTGGCTAGGTGGCCCAGTGAATAGAGCACAGACCCTGGAGTTAGGAGGACCTAAGTTCAAATCTGGCCTCAGACTCTTGACACACTTACTAGCCATGTGACCTTGGGCAAGTCACTTAACCCCAATTTTCCTGCTTTCCCCCCTGCAGAAAGAAAAAAAAAGACACAAAGATGAGTCATGTGTAGACTCTGTCCCCCAAACATTTAAAGTCTAGTAGAAAAGATAAGCCAAGGACACAAATGAAATGTTTGAAGAATATTTTGTGAACCATCATACAATTATTTAAATGCTAGCCTTGTTGTTGTTGTTGTTGTTGTTAGAATGATTACACAAGGCAGCATGTTGTATATATCATAATCAAAATACAAAGTATAGGGTGGCTAAGTGGTGCAGTAAATAGAATACTGGCCCTGGAGTCAGGAGGACCTGATTTCAAATCCAACCTCAGACACTTGACACACTTACTAGCTGCATGACCTTGGGAAAGTCATTTAACCCCATTTGCCCTGCCTTCCCCCTCCAAAAAAATAGTCCCTGAGGATGCAGAACCTGTTTAGAGGGTGGCTAGGTGTTGCAGCGAATAGAGCACCAGCCCTGGAGTCAGGAGGACCTGAGTTCAAATCCAGCCTCAGACACTTGACACATTTACTAGCCGTGTGACTTTGGGCAAGTCACTTAACCCCAGGTGCCCTCCAAAAACAAACAAACAAGCAAAAATACAAAGTATACTTCAGATTCGGTGGATTGGGCACAGAATATTGATATCTTTTCAATGGCAAGTTAAGTTGTTGTTAATTTTTGTTGTTGTTGTTGTTTTTGAGAGGGATAAGGTGAAGCAACTGGGGTTAAGTGACTTGCCCAAGGTCACACGGCTAGTAAGTGTGTCAAGTGTCTGAGGCTGGATTTGAACTCAGGTCCTCCTCTCTCCAAGGCTGATGCTCTATTCACTGTGCCACCTAGCTGCCCCCTGTTGGACTTTTTTTGGCAGACATCAATGTAGCACTGAAGGCTTGTTACATCGTTGATCAGTCATTTTCAGTCATGTCCAGCTCTTTGTGACTCCATTGGTGTCTTCTTGGCTGGCATACTGGAGTGGTTTTCCATTTCTGTCTCCAGCTCATTTGACAAATGAGGGAATGAGGCAAACAGGGTTAAGTGACTTGCCCAGGGTCACACAGCTAGTAAGTGTCTGAGGTCAGATTTGAACTCAGGAAGATGAGTGTTCTTGACTCTAGGCCCAGCCCTCTATCCACGGTGCCACTTCACTCTTCTAAGTATAGGAATGAAATAATTGTAGCTCTGGATGATATATCTAGAAGCAATATTCAAGGTAGACTGGAGAGAATGGAGCTTGGGAAAGAACACAGACATTTATTAAGTGCCTACTATGTGCTAAATACTGCTTTGCAAATATCCCATTTCACTTTCATAACAACCATATGAAATAGGTGCTGTCATCATCTGCATTTTACGCTTGAGGAAACTGAAACAGATATCAGTTAAGTGACTTTTTCAAAATTGCCTGGCTAATAAGTGAGACCGGAGCGGAACTCAGGTTTTCCTGAATACAGGTCTAGCAAAATGCAATAATGTAAGCATCTGAATTTTGATGGTAAAAGTCGTCATGGAATGAAAAAGACAAGTACTAGAAGCATTGCAAAGGAAAAATACACAGGGACTGGTAACTGCATGGGTGATGAAGGTAAAGTAGAGGGGAGGTATAGATTACTTATGATGAATAGCTTGGGTAAATATGAGAATGGCAACTTCTATGAGAAAAATAGGGGAGCTAGGAGTGAGAATTGACCTTTGGAGGGGATGAATTTTGTTTTAGACATGTTGCATTTGAGGAGTTACTGGAGAATGCAGATGGAAATAGGCACTAGGCTATTAACTCTTAGAAAGGAGGTTGGGGCTAAAGATTTAGACGTAGTGGTTGCTTAAGCAGCCATGTGAACAAATTAACTGTTGGAGGAGTAGGAAGAAGAGGAAAAGAGTGTTGGTAGGGAGAGAAGGGATTTATAAATGATTGAGAATAGAAGGAAGAAAGATAGATACACCCACCCAAGGAGACAGAAAGAGGAGGAAGAAAACAGAAAAGGAGAAATAGAAGGAACAGTAGCCAAAGGGGTATGAATAAACAACGGCAGCTACGTGGTGCAGTGAATAGAGCACCAGCCCTGGAGTCAGGAGGACCTGAATTCAAATACGGTCTCAGACACTTAACACAAAAAAAACTAGCCATGTGACCTTGGGCAAGTCACTTAACCCCAATTGCCCTCCAAAAAAAAGCTTTAAAAGAAATAAATTTAAAAAAAAAAAGAAGAGCATAAATACTCAGGTGCACAATGAGCTATGCTGTTCTTGTGATGAGAAGATTAGATGTTGAAAACTGAAGTGGCTTGGACAAATTAGGTCCCATGAAAATATTACCACTTGATTTAAAGTCATGAGTTTCCAAAAGTGGGTGGGCTAGATTAGATGTTCCCTGAGGTCTTTTCCAGATTTAGTATCATATGATTGTCTGACTTAAATCTCTTTCTATGCCTTAAGTAACAAATTGATGGTTTTAAGTTCATATGTTGGTAAGCCACAGACAAGAAGATGTACACTGTTATTTTTTATTTTGAATTCCTGCACAGATGGTGATAACAGATGTCTCCTGCCAACAGACCTTGAAAATCACAATTTCTCTCTGAAGTTTAGAACATAAATATGTGCAGACTTTGTAGTCATTTGGCACACTCCTTGTTTATAAAAATAGGCCTACAACCTCAATGCATTTGGTGTATGCCCCTGGGTAGGTCTGGATTTTGCATCATAATATACTTTATAATTATTCGTAATGTAGACTGACTCCATCAGTGGTGGCTTTTGTTCTGTTTTCTGTGCTTTAGCAGTAGGTGAGGAGCATCAGGTCTTAGGAATCAGCCAAGGTCTTAAAATAATATGAGATATGGTGGTGGAAAGATAGAATTTCTTTCTTTTTTCCTTTTTCTGTCTGTCTCTGTCCTTCCTTTCTTTCTCTTTTTTCTCACTCTCTTATTCTCTCTTTTCCTTCATCATTTCCTCCCTCCCTTCCTTCCTCCTTCCTGCCTTTCCTTCCCTCCTTTTTTCTTTCCTTCCTCTCCTTTCTGTCTATCCCTTTTTTCCCTTTCATTCTCTCTTCGCAGTTGTAAAAAGTTTTAACTTCAAATTTAGTTCTTGACTTGCTTAAATATTTTATTTTCTCAAAGGCGCCTTCCCAACTTATTAGACAAATATTTAGCCACATAGTGTACTGACTTTGAGAACATCATTTATATAACAGATTATTTAAAATCTGTTGTATAACTGTACATATTTTGAAGATGCTTTCTCTCTTTTTTAAAGTTTATTTTTGATCTAGAAGATATCACTCCAGCTGTTACTGCCTTCACAGTAAGGGTTTTCTCTCCTCTTGATGTATGCCTATCTCCTACTCAGGCAACAACCCAATGGAAATATTTATAGGAGAAACCAATCTGTTGAAGAAACTAAGTCATTACTTCTTACTTCTACAGTGAGGTAATACTTGATAGTTTTAAAGATAAGAAGTGTGTGTGTGTGTGTGTGTGTGAATTTAGATGTCCTTGCAACAGGTTCTTTATGATCAGGATAACCTGGGACCTAGGAGAAATGGGACTGAGTAGGCTAGCCTAAGACTGGACTTGGAATATGAGGAGGAGTCTAGGAATTCTGATTTATTTTTATTCCTCTTGAGTCTTAGAGTCGTGATCAATACTTCTGTTGAGGGATGCGTGTGTGTGTGTGTAGTGTGTGTGTGTGTGTGTGTGTGTGTGTGTGTATACCACCAAAGATGCCCTCACTCATGTTTTCCTTTTGTCTCATTTTCTTCAATGGTCAGTCTACATTTAAAGAACTTCTGGTTCAGTTCTAGGCACATTTTAGGAATGAATGAGTAAAGGATTTATTGAGCATTTACTCTGTGTCAAGTATTCTTATTAGAGGGAGGACATAAATAAGTTGTACTATAACTAGGATGGAAGTGAAGAAACCATGGGATAATTGGCATTTTGTCATTCAGTCATTTTTCAATTGTGTCCAACTCTTCCTGACCCCATTTGGTGTTTTCTTGTCAAAGATACTGGAGTAGTTCTCTATGTCCTTCTCCAGCTTATTTTACAGATGAGGAAACTGAGGCAGAAAGGGTTAAATGACTTGCCCAGGGTCACTCAGCTAGTAAGTGTCTGAGGCTAGATTTGAACTTGGAAAAATGAGTCTTCCTCATTACAGGCCTGGTGTTCTGTCGTCTGTGCCACCTAGCAACCCAGATTATGATTGGCCTAAAGACTATTTAGGAAGACTGTGATAACAGTTTTTCAAGCCTATGAAAGTTTTAATATGGAAGAACCATTACACTTGTTCTGTTTAACCCTTACGCTTAGAACAAAGAGTAATAACTGAGAGTTGCAGCAAGTTGGATTTTTGGATTGGTTTAATACCCTCCCCATCCCCTACCCACATACTAAGAATTAGAGGTATTCAAAAGCAGAATAGACAGTTTTGGGAAGTAGAAGGTCTTCCTCTTCCTGAAGGTCTTCAAATTCTATCAATAATTTTAACAACTGTCTCCCCTTTCTGACTGCACCAGGATACTTATTGTCTGCACTATGCCTATTGGCTCCTGATTATATTTAACCTAGCACTTTGTCATCAAATCATCCAGTCAATCTGTGTTTATTAAGCGCCCATTTTGTGCCAGGCACTGAGCTAAGTACTGGGGAATGGATCATCAGTCCCAGCTCTCAAGAAGTTCACATAAATTTGTTTGTTGCATGTGAATGCAATCTTATCTCATAAGTTAGATTGTAAGATCCTTGAGGGCAATGGTTTTCAATATATAATTATATAGACATTGTCCCATAAAGAAGACATATCTTTGATGACTTCGTGCACATTAATGACCATTCTAACATCTTGACTTCCCAGTTCATCAATGCCTCCAACTCTTATAACCTTCTATCTCCTCTCTACCTCAGCCAGAGTAATCATCACCAAAATCTCTTCTACTTCCAAGACAGTATTTTCACAGTCTGTAATCCTTCCGTGTCTCCAATGCTTCATTCTTTCCAGTCCTCCTCTTTGCTACTCAGTCCTTCTATGTTCACTCAAAAATACCTTTGTTCTTGAACCTTCTCCTCTGAAACATTATTTTTCCTTTTGGACTAGACCTGAGATTTCATCAGTATAGGGAACTCTGGTCCTCTGCTATTATAAATGAGCTCCTTTCCATGGCACAGGAACCACACTTACTATAGCAGAACTTCTTATAGTATTTCTGGATACAAGTGCTACCAAGAACAAGTCTTCCTACTTGTCTCTTTGCCTTAAATATAGAACATGACCACTTCCTTGTTCTAAGAACTTTGCAAGAACCAATGCCAGTCACTGAAACAGCCCTCCCAGGATCCCTGTTTCAAAACACCTCTTGTGCATTCTAAGATTGTTATGCCAAGACCAGGCTCTCAAGACCAAGGTAAATTATATGTCTCCTTTTATCTAACCAAACTGGAATATAAACTCTTTAAGACCAATACTAAATGGTTTTTGAATAATCTCTGTGTTCCCTCCCTAGCTCTTAGTATTTTACAAAGAATGCAGTGCATATATCATGGTTAGTATGCATTTTCTTTGTGTACTCCATTTAAGAAATGTTTAATAATTTGTACTTGACATTTTTCTGTAGTTTTGATAATGGTTATCATTTTTAAAAATGTTCTCAATGAAATGCTGCTATTATCACGGGAGAAATATTTTCAGTTTGGCTGAGCTGTCATAAATCACCTCTTGATCTGTCTGCCTTCTGAATCATGCACAACACATTTGGATTGAATTCCAGAATTACTTTGCCTCTCACTCATTCCATTTCCAAGCTTCCTTCCCCTGCCATCAGTCAGCTTATGTGCTCAGGGAATCACAAATATTTTAACAGTAACTCATAGAAAAGATTATTGGATAATTTCTTTCCCAAATGTCATATTCTGCTGGTACATTAAACTTTTGTATATTCCGTGTTTCTGGAAGAAAGAGTTAAACTAACTTTCATCTATATTATTTTCTTTTACACAGTTAAATTTTTATTCTGCAAATTTTCAAATTTTTGTCCTGATTCACAGAGAAATGTATCTTTGACGTTAAAAGTCAATTAAAAAACTTGTTGAAGAAGGTTATGACTTTATAGGGGTATAATTTATATATAAGATAGAAACAAGAATGAAATACTTTTTTTTAAAAAAAGTCAATTCCTTTAGATGCTCTTAAAATTAATATTTGCCTTTTCCAGAATCTTTTAGGAATTGGAGAATTTCTTCATTTCAAGTCATTTGGAGAACAAGGGCAAATGAAGAATAAGATGCTCTGACAGGTTGAAGGATGACTGCACATCTAATCTTGTTATTTCTGCTATCTGAAAGGGGAAATATAAAATGTTAGAGATGTGCAAATACAGCTGTTTTGTGGTTCCTCATGTATTTCTATTTATTTTTCAAAATATACGAAAAAGCTTCAACTTTTTCAACAGTCAAGTTATTGCCATTTTAAGTACATGTACTCTCTTAATATTTTTTAAAAATTCTTTTAGATATATGCAAAAAAAATTGACAGTGGAAATGACACTAAATTTGATGCGGATTTGAATCTTTGTCCTTCTGCTGACTATCTATGTGACCTGGGGAAATCATTTAAACTCCCTGGACCACACAGCCTCTTTATTTTATGATGAGAGACTTAAAGAACTACAAGATCTCTAATGTCTAGTGTATTATCAGGCTCCTTGTTGGAGGATTCGTGAAATACATAGTGAAGCCATTATAGTCGAAAGACTGTATGTTTATAATTAGGGGACCTTTAAAGGTTATGTAGTCCAGCTTCCCCTTTTTCAGGATGAGGAAGCTGATTTACAGAGAAATGAAACAAACTACCTGAGACAGTAGAGATAATAAGTATAAAAACTGGCATAATAATAAGTATTTAAGTATTTCATAGAG
>CM053599.1:147582606-147604991 GCA_028646575.1 Pseudocheirus occidentalis
AGAGAGAGAGAGAGAGAGAGAGAGAGAAACAGAGAAATAGAAACAGAGAGACAGAGAGAAACAGAGACAGAGACAGAGAGACAGACGGAGAGACAGACAGAGAGACAGATAGAGAGAGATCAAAGAACAGGCACAGTAAGTACCCATCAGTGGGAGAATGACTAGACCAGTGGAGGTGGTACTTGTATTAATGGCTTATTCTTCTGAAAGAAACAGTAAATATGATGGATACAGAGATGCATGGAAAGATTTTGGTGAACTAATGCAAAGTTAGCAGAGCCAAGAAAACAATATATATGATGACTAAAACAATGTAAAGGGAAAGAGCAATGATCACAAATGAATATTGCAAAATTTAAAAGAATTTCCTGGCCCCAAAGAAGTTATGAAAAGACAATTCCTCCCACTCCTTTGCAAAGGTGGACGTTCCCTGGTGGTGAAACATTGCATATATTGTCTGACTGTGGTTTTAATGTATTGATCAGTTTTCTGTTTTTTTCTCCTGTTTGTCATTTTCATTTAAATATTTCATTTAAAATATCATTTATTATATAGAATGGGTCACTGGGAGGAAGAAGAAGGCAGGAAAAGGTTTGGGAGAAGTAAAAACAAAAGATATCAATGTATTTAAAGATAAGGAATAATCTTAAAAAGGTAAAATATTTTTTCTATTCCATTTCTTTTATCAATATGCCCCACCCCCGAGATATTCACAGTATATTATCTCTTGTAATAAAAACAAAAAAGAAAGGTAAAAAGAGTAGTTCAACAAAATTAAACAACAAATCAACTTAGCTGAAAAATATTTGTGATGTTACAAACCCTTCCTAGGTCTGCAAAGAAGGGAGGAAGTTACATTATAAGGGCTTTTTAAAAGTACTTACAATATTCTAGACTTTATAGTAATATGTTCCTTTAGATGAGGATGAGGAAGGATAAGAATGAGGAAGATATTTTCTTAGAAGTTGAACAGTGTATTGTTGATTGGGAGTTTCTGATGATGGTGTTTACTTTGACAAATATATATCCGGTACTTATTATTTTCACAGTACTTTTATTTCCACCCCCCCCAATTGATTTTTAGTTTTTAACATTCATTTGCACAAGATTTTGAGTTATAGATATTTCTCCCCATGCCGAAATAGTGAGCCTACTGAATACCCTTTCCTACAATCTCTTCTCTCTTATATCTTCCCTCATCCCCCTCACTAACTTTCTAGTAGGGCAAGATGGATTTCTTTTTTTTTTTTTTTGCTTTTTTTTTGGAGGGCAGTTGGGGTTAAGTGACTTGCCCAAGGTCACATGGCTAGTTTTTGTGTTAAGTGTCCAAGGCTGGATTTGAACTCAGGTCCTCCTGACTCCAGGGCCGGTGCTCTGTTCACTGCGCCACCTAGCCGCCCCACAAAATGGATTTCTATACCCCAGTGCCTGTATATCTTATTTGCCAGTTGCATGTAAAAAGAAATTTCTTTAAAAATTTGTTTTTAAAACTTTGAGTTCCAAATTTTTCCCCTTCTTCCCTCCTCCCCCCGCCCCACACTGGGAAGATAAGCAATTCAATATAGGTTGTACATGTGTAGTTATGTAAAACATTTCCATAGTATTTGTAGTGTGAAAGACTGATTATAATTCCCCCCCCCATTATCTCCTGCCCCCACTTATTCTATTTTGTCCTTTGACCTGTCCATTTTCAAAAGTGTTTACTTCTAACCACTCTCTCCCCCAGTATGCCCTCTCTTCTATCATCCTCCCTCTTAATAACCCCTTCTGCCCTATTTTCATGTAGGGTAAGATACTCAATTGGGTGTGTATGATATTCCCCCCTTAAGCCAAATTAAATGAGAGTAAGGTTGACCCATTCCCTTTCACCTTCCTGTCGTTCCCCTTCATTGTAACAATTTTCTCTTGCCTCTTTTATGTGAGATAATTTACCCTAATTTATCTCTCCCTTTCTCCTTCTAACAATATATTCCTCCCTCACCTTCTAATTTTATTTAGATATCTTCCTTTCATATTCAACTCATCCTGTCCCATCTATGTATACATGTACATACATATGCACACACTCACATATTTATACATATATATTTATACACACATACATCCTCCTATACATACATACACACACATACATATGTGTGTATACATATATACATATATGTTCCTTTCAACTTGTAGGACTATAATTTTTAAATTTTATCTCCTGGATCTATTTTCCAGGTCAGTGTTTTTTCCAGTGAGATATTTCACATTGCCTTCTATTTTTTGGATCTGTTTTATAGTATCTTGATTTCTCAAAGTCATTAGCTTCTATTTCCTCCAATTTAGTTTTGAAGGAATTATTCTCTTTAGTGAGTTTTTGAAAGTTTTTTTTTTACATCTGGCAAATTCAGCTTTTAAGGCATTCTTCTCCTCATTGGCTTTTTGGACCTCTTTTGCCATTTGAGTTAGTCTATTTTTAAGGTGTTATTTTCTTCATTATTTTTTTTTTTGGTCTCCTTTATCAGGCTGTTGACTTTTTTTCATGATTTTCTTGCATCATTCTCATTTCATTTCTCAATTTTCCTCTACTTCTCTTACTTGATTTTTGAAGTCCTTCTTGAGCTCCTTCGTGGTCTGTAAGCAGTTCATATTTTTCTTGGAAGTTTTTGATGCAGGAGTGACTTCATTGTCTTCCTCCTGTTCTATGCTTTGATCCTTTTTGTCCCCAGAAAAGGATTCTAGGGTCTGTTTATACTCCCTTTGCTGCTCATATTGTCAGCCTATTACTTGACTTTTGATCTCTTTGCCAGGGTAGAACTCTTCTTCCAGATTGCAGAGCTATGTCCCAAATTGCTGGGGTTTTCATAGCTGCTGGAGCTATTATGTAGCCCCCACAAGCTCTGGCATACTGGCCACACACCCCAGGACCACCACCCAAGACTGCAATCCAGATCCAAGCAGGTTAAAGGAAGAGCGATTACCCTCTGAATTTTTGCTTGGTCCCCCTGTGTTCTATGGGCCAGCTGCTCCTGAGGCAGCCACCACACCTCTGCCAATTCTTGCCCGGTGGCAGGGGCTCTTCTCCATCCACTACCAACAGAGTTCCTGACTGATCTTTTACTTTGTCTTTGGCTTTTATGGGTTGAGAAGTGTGGAAACCACCACAGCTGCTGGAGATTCATTGTCCTGAAGTCTGCTCTGGCCATTGCTGCTCAGGGCCACCTGGGACCAGAACCGTGCAGCTCACAGGGGACTGTGCTTGGCTCCCAGCATGCTGAGACAGAACTATCCTGTCAACCTGCTGGGCTACCTTCAGTGGGAGACTTGTTTCTCTCTGTCACTTTGTGGGTTCTGTAGCTCTAAAATTTGTTCAGTTATTTTTTTTTACATGTATTGGAGGAGGTGGAAACCAGAGCCTCACCGGAGTCCTGTTTCTACTCCACCATCTTGGCCCCCCACAGTACTTTTCTAAGCACGTAATATCTAGTAAGGAAGATCTTGTCTTTCTTAAATTCCACACGACTTCCAGTGAGTTGAACTGTTTTATAGATAATCATAGTCATAAAAAAATGATAGCTAACCTTTATATAGTGTTCATTATATGCCAAGCAGTGTGCTAAGAGCCTTACAATTATTATTTTAGTTTATCCCCCCAGTAGCCTTAGGAGGTAGATGCTATTATTGTCCTTATTGTACAGATCAGGAAACTGAGGCACACAGTTTCAGTGACTTGCAGAGGGTCACACAATTTAGTAAGCTTCTAAAGCTGGATTTGAATCAGGTCTTCCTGACTTCTGGATTGGCATTCTACCCACTATATCACCTAAATGCCTAAGAATATAGTGGGTTCCCCAACACTTGAGTTTTTCAAGTGGAGGCTGAATGGCTTTTTGTTGGGAATGTTGTAGAAGCATTTGCTGTCCAGTTGAGGGTTGAGTTGATAACGTCTTTGTAATTTAGTCTCACCTACGGTGTAAAAACATAGTTAAGAGAATCATCTCTTAGTCTTTTCCCTTTAGGGAAAGTAAAGAGGAACCAGTCCTGGCAATATTCTAAGTGGAGTTGTGAGCATTATAAAGAAACGCTGTGTGCTCTTCCACAAATGTCTAGTTTGATAACTCTGAGAGAGAAATCCACTTGATGGGAACAAACAAGGCAGCAGTACCATCTAAATACAAAGCAGATGTCTCATTTTGGAAGAGAAACCTACAAATCACCAAACACAATTTTTAAAAAACCAGGAATGGAAAATAATGTTGAGTTCAATCATCGTTGCTCTTCAGCATTACCTAAAGACATAATGAACATTCTTCCTTCTAAAATTCATTGCCTTTTCCAATTAATATTTTAGCAAATCAAGCCACAGACATGATAAATACAGGGACACACTTGATTTCCTACAAACATGATAACTGTGTTATTCTCCCCTGCCATAAGGACATGGACCTGAGAGAGGGGCTAGAGAAAGAAGCTGAAATATTTTTTTTAAAAACAAGCGAGAGAAATGGTTTATTCACAGCTGTGTGGGAGGAGTAGATGAATTCTCCCTAAGCATCTCATCCAGAAATTGGTAGGATATGAGAAAAAATGCTGAAAAGAGAAATTTTGGCCATTAAAAATGTCTACAGTAGGATGCCAAGTTTTTCTATGACATGGTCTTGGAAATGTTTTGACAGACATAGAGTAAATGAGAAGGGCAGTGGTGAATAATATAAGGCATTGCTGGAAAAGTGAGTCACAAAAATGGAGGAACTGGAGTGTATTAAATTTCGGTGGAATGACCCTAGTAACAATATTCATTAATATCCAGGGGTAAGATAACAGAAGCAATAGGAACAACTTAAAAAAGGAGTCACAAAAGTGAAGTCTTTTGTTTTCATATTGCCTTCATTTCCTTGTGCATTGGTGGGCAGATTGTAAATTCCTTAGCAGCTCATATTCTTTGTGTGGATAGAGTTTCTCCCTAATATATAAAGATATTTAAAATATTTTTAAAATAAAATCAAGAAATAATCTAATTTCTCTTTCATAATTCAACATAGCCCCAGCAAAAAATAAACAAACAAACATGATATATCTATGGAAATCTTATCCTTTTTGTACACCGAAGAATTTATCGTACTGACATTTGTATTCTATATGTTCCCTTTGATGTGTTAAATCATGCATATTAGAAGGAGAAATATTTATTGAATTTGGGGTTCATGTTTTGTTCTGGACCTATGATTTCATCTATGAAGAGAACTACCAATTTGGAAAATCTAATCACCTGGGTTCTAACTTAGAGCAGTAAAAAGTTGCCTGGGGACACTGGGAGGATAAATGATTTGTCCTTGGGAAAAGAATCAGTATTTGTCAGAGACCAATGTTGAGCTGAGATTGACTCCAAGGCCAACAATCCATTTAACCATAGATTCTCAGATAGATTGACCTGATAACCTTCTTCCTTTTGGTTATGTTCCTCTAGAATTGACATTCTTCAGGTTATACACAGTCTATAATATTTGCCCACCTCCTAATCTGATCACATGATAACAGTTTATTTTTGAAGGACGTTCAGTGTCTTGTAATTAATGTCATGCTGACTTTTCTTTAATTGAATGGTAGTGGTAAACAGGCTTAATTTTAGACATAAAAGCTATTAAGCCATTTCTATGACCAGACACTGTATGGAGGAGGACATCCTAGGGTTGAAGGCATTGTCAGTGTGAGAAGGCTGCTGGGGCAAAAGTGGAGAAGCTTTTGAGGAAATTATGGGTTGATCTGGGTTTGAAGTTTGCATCCATGATATGGGTCCTTTCTCAAATTGAGGTTTTTTAGAGAAACTCACCAACTAGAGGAGAGGACTTGGGGTAGAGGCCTTGCCATTCTGAGATATCTGCTGGAACATCCGTGGAAAAGTTGTTCAGGGATTCATGGACTGAGCTGACTTTGAAGTAAGAAATCTCTCCGTTGATATTTGCAAATATTTAAAATTCTTAGAACCGAGCTAGGTAGAGTTTCTGTAAACCCACTTGAAGACAGAGGAAAAGCAGCTCTGCTCATTATTCACTGCCCTGCACGTTCCTCGTTATAAAGGGAATTGTGTACTTTCTCCACAAGTTTATCCTTCGCTTTCCCTTTAAACTTTAACATTTTGCCAGTCCCTTGATTCTTTCCCATTTTTACCCCATTTTCATCATTTTCTCTCAGTTTCCTGATACTTCTGTAGTTCTCATACAAGAATTCTGGCTAATTTATGCTTATCTACCCTTCCCTATTTGTATGTCATCACTCACTGGAAGATATTTTATATCTCCTCTATTTTAGACTGCATTGTTATTACTAGTTCAGTAACCAAGGACACAAGCTTCTCCACCTTGGCTCAGTCTAGATACCTGTTTTATTTTCACATGGTGCAAATATTGTAAAACTAATGAATATGGGCAGTTGGGACACCACAAGAGAAACTGAAGCACTCTCATCACAGAAGTGACCACATTCTTAGTCTTTTTTATGAGAAGTAAAAGCTGGGATGAATAGGGCATTTCCAGTCAGGACGTGATTATTAGTTGTTTTATAACAGCATTAAAAACCATGATGTGTTGTTGTTTAAAGCAACGATACGTTTTTCCTGTGGTTGGTTAGCTGTTCCATTCTTCATGTCCCTTTTATCACCAACACCCTGTGATGAGAGCCCATTCATTACTTTATGCTTGAGCTGTGCTTTATTCCTCTTGCAGGGGTGGAAGTATTAACCTCTCCTCTTCTCAGCCTCCAGCTCACTCCAATTTATCTGGCTGTCATGTTTGTTGAGTGTTATTTCAGGGTTTCACTGTAGAGGGAGTATTAGACATTCATTTCAAGATTATATCTAATCATGCCTTTCTCACTTCTTACTTGTGAAATTAATTTCTTAGACCCAAGTATAAGTTTTTTTTTAAAAAGCGTTTTTCTTTGTTAAATTTCATTTCCGTCAGATTCAGCACAAATATTCTTTATGGATATTGCCTCAGGATCAATTGCCTTTGATCCTTGCAGCAACCCTGTGAGGTAGGTGCTACTATTATCTCCATTTTATGGATGAGGGACTGAAGCAAACAGATGTCAAGTGACTTGCTCAGGTTGCATAACTAATAAGTATTTAAGGCTGAATTTGAACTCAGATCTTCCTGACTCCAAACTCAATGCTATATCCTCTCTGTCACCTTGCTCCTTACAAAGATCTCTGACATTGCTCACGCAGGACCTGCCAATTCTTTTAGTACCTAAGGATGTGGTTCATTTGGATCAGGGGACTTGAGCTCATTGAGAGCAGTTAGATGATCTCTTGCTATTACTTTGCTTATCTTCACTATCAATTATCTATTAGCCAATACTTATTCATTCCTTTCCAGTCCAAGGATACCATTTCTGGTAGAGAAAACAGAAATAAAATAAGAATTTAGCATCTCTACCTTCTCTTTATTTATCCTTGGTGCATACATACTGAATAGCATCCCTATCCCTCCTTTGGTCTTCTTTTCTTTTACTATATACTTTTCTTTTACTTATTATTATTATGTTTAACTTCCTTCACCAGCCTTAACTCATTCTGTACCTCAGCATTCCTTACACTTTTCTTTCATAATGATGACATAGTTCATTGTCTCTTACCTATTTATATCTTTAAAAAAATTGAGTGCATTCCTTGTATCGCAGCAAAATTTCTTCAAAGAACTCTTTTGTCAGCTTATCAGAATTGTGCCCCTTTATGTGTACAGAATACCTTTCATGAGAACTTCTTTGTTCTCTTGAATTGTAAAATTTAAATTCATGTGATCTTAGTTACCCTTTCTGTGAACCCCTTGAAATCTCATCACACAAAATCTAGAATGCAAGTCACACCATTTTAAACTTTTTATTCCTATATACATTCCTTAGCACAATGCTTAGCATATGTACTAGGTGCATAATAAATGTTTATTGATTAACAACCCAAATGCTGTGGAGGAGGGGTCACTTATTTTCAAGGTTTCTATCATTTATGCCTGAGAAACTAGTTCTTCTTTGCTGGTAAGAATCAGGTCTATACAAGAATTTCCTTTCACTTTTTCTTCCCTTTGAAAGATATAATTATCGTTAAGGCAAATCAAGAAGTATTTGCTGTTGTACTTTAGTCAGAGAAACTGAGCTCTGACAGATTTATGAATAATTGAAATCCTCTATCATTACTGTATCCTTCCTCTGTGCTATGTATTTGATTTGTTTACTGAACTCAACTGTTTCTTCTTTCTGTCCCCAAGTTCCATTTTTGCCTCCCAGGATCCATATCCAAATGCTCTCCACCACTGCTCCTACCTCCTGGTTATTGGATCCTTCCTAGAAGTATGCCTTAGCCTTATTAATATATCCTCATGATCCCCTCCCCTCGTATCCATCCCGTTTATTTTGTAAAGGTATATCCAGCCAAATTCTGAGGAATACCTACCTATGCATTATCATGTACCTTCTTCTAGTAAAACTTCAAATGTATTTTATTTCGTGTAATGTGTGTGTAAGTATGTATATATGTATATACACACACATATATATTATAGATAGACAGACATTTAGACAGACAGACAGAAGACATGGATTTTACTCTTAATGGCTTTTTTGGAATTTGTCTCTTGAAATTTCTGATGTTTTATTCTACATTATGGCTATTTTACATAGGATCTTCTTTGTTATATATCCATAAGGATTTTATTCTCTTCCATATCCTTTGCAGTTTACAAATCTTTTTGATTGGATTTTCAAGAAGCAAATAAGTTATTGTTGGACATACTCCATCTCTGGCCAGGAGCCTGTCCTTCCTAGATATCATACTATGGTCTAGAAATCAGAAGACAACTGAATTGAGCCTTGAAGGGAAGATAAAGATCCTCAGAGGCAGAGGAGAGGAAGAAATCTAGTAAACACATGATTTAGAGGTACTTGTAATTTCTGTCATGGCTGTATTCCCTTCATTAAATCACTCCACAACCCTTCCACATCTTAACAGGCAGGCTCTGTGAATTGTCAGGTCTGTGTGATCACACAGAATTGTTCACCCAAGGTCCAGCATTCTAGTAATCAGTTCTCCAAATTTAGATAGGCTGATACTTCATGTCATATATTGCCAGGTCTATATTCAAAGCTTAATAGAAAATGTTGGGGCTTTGAGAACCCATTGTGAATTCTAGGATACAATGAACATTGGTGTTGGGCCATAATGCAATGAAACAAAAAATACTAAAAACAGAAATATATTTAGTTTCCTTGAAGGTTTGTGGTAAAGAAAGTCATGTATAGATGATGAAGTATTATATGAATCTTACAAAACTAAATAAATAAGCTTATTGATAGTAATATAATGATAGTAGTGAAGATGAAGATACCATTTGGAAAGAGGTATATTGTGATACAGTGAGAAGAGTATCAGAGTCGGGGGTGCTTTGGTTTGAATCTAATCTCATATGCTTGCTAATTGTGTGACCATGCAGAAATAACCATTCTGAATCTCAGTTTCATCATGTACAAAACGGAAGGAAAATATCATCTGTGTTCCAAAACAGGACTGTTATCAGGATCAGGTGAAAGAAGTAAAATCCTGTGCAAGCTTAAAAACACTATATAAATGTCATTGGAGTCCTTATTTCAAAGGGTTTTGTACCCTAGTGCCAGGGGAAAACTAGCCAGAATGACAGCCTTGTACCTGAAAAGTTAGTCACTTCATGGTCTGTCTAAGCTGCTCAGCAGGTGCTCTGGTAAAGGCGAAGGAAGGAACCATGAATTCTAGACATTGAAGGAATAGTGATGAGTCAAGGGAGGAGAAATCTGACATCTGTTTAAAATATTTCTATCTCTTGTTACATCAAGGGTAAAGAAACTTTTTTTTCAAGCATCATTATCAGGGTGTAAGTTCATGTTGGCCATATAAATATTATCCCAAGGGATTAATAAAAATCTAACCAAGGACCAGAGACTCCCCATATTTAGTCTGTGATGTTAGAGGAGACTAGCCAGAAAATGGTGGAGGTTGGTAACTGAATTATAGTGACTGACAGGCCATTCTTCAAGTAGGAACTAGATTACCTCTTCTATTACCTCTTTAAGTTGGAGTCTGACGGGCTTCACTACATCAGGGTTTATTTGTAAAGTATGAGAGACAATTTCCCTGACCTCATTGGAAGCAAGAGTGCTAAGTTGCCTCTCACTGCAGGGTATTAGTAATGTACAGAGTGCCTGAATCCTCAGTGAAGTCAGAATAGGTCACAGGTTTTCAGCAACAGGAAAAATCCCTGAAGTCAAGAACTCAAGTTGTTTGCCTTGGTTTGTACTGAAGAAAGAAGAGAGGAAAGAGTGAGGAGACCATGTGGAACTATGACAGAAGAGCTATAGATATTAGAGTTGAAAATCTGGTCCCAAGGTCAACAGTGTAGCCCTGTAATTAAGGAGGCAAACCATGTAATATCTAATAGGAAGTTAGGACAGAAAAGTATCTACCAGAAGAGTATTGACTGTGGAGTCAGAACCTTTGGGTTCAAATCATGTCTCTAGTATCTGACTTTAGAGAAGTCATTTAACCTCCTTGAATTTCTTCATTTGGAAAATGATTAGACTGGAAGACCTCTGAGGTCCCTTCTAGCTCTAAATTTGATATAACCTAATGATTATATGATATAATCTATTATATATATGATATGATATCATATAATATGATAAAATCCATGATATATTCTAACTCAGGGGTGGGGAATCTACTGCCTCAAGGCTACATGTAGGCTTCTAGGTCCTTGGCTATGACTTTTTGACTGATCCAAGTTTTACAGAACAGATCATTTTATTAAAGGGATTTGTTCTGTGAAGTTTGAATTCAGTCAAAGGGCCACACTTGAGAACCTAGAAGGCCATGGGTGGTCTCAAGGTCACCAGGTTCCCCATCTCTAAACCTTTTCTTTTCCTTTCTTTTTTTTAAAGCTTTTTGGAGGGGGAAAGGCAGGGCAATTGGGTTAAGTGACTTGCCTAAGGTCACATGGCTAGTTTAGTGTTAAGTGTCTGAGGCCGGATTTGAACTCAGGTCTTCCTGACTCTGGGGCTAATGCTCTATTAACTACACTACCTAGCCACCCCTGAACCTTTTATTTTCTTGTGAAATTAAATATTCATCAAATCTGTACCAAAGTCTGGAGTTCCGTAGCATAGATTTGGTTATGGAGAATTTGGAGGTGGTTAAAATATGGATTTGAAAAGGACTGAGTAAAAAGGCCTCAGGAAGAAAGTCCATAAGATAATAGAATTTAAAGTTTGCATGTGCTTTCACCTAGAATTCTCATTTTAAAGATGGCAAGACTGAGGCTCTGAAAGTTAAATGATTGATCCAAGGTCACACAGAGCTGATAAGCAGCAGTGTGGAAATTCAGACCTAAGGTCTTCTAACTCCAAATGCTAACTCTCTTTAAATAATCTTTATTTATTCAGCTTACATACAAAAGCAGACTTTGTGAGTTACCAAAAATATATTCAGTGTGACAATAAAGTAATGACTTGAATAAGAGTAACTACTGCAGGAACTCATGTGTCCTAATGAGAGCTGTTTACCTCAAAATAGTTCCTTTGGGATCAAAGTTCTCCAGCCATGCTATCGTATTCCCTGCACCTGTGATCTCATCAAACTGGGTATTCCTGCCAACCACAGCGCAGACCACAGCACTAAATAAACTTCCCATCTTAGAAGACTTTTGTCCACGACTTACCATAAATCTACCAGATGGGATTCACCCGACTTCCTGGGGGCCCTTTCTCTCATTCACTGCACTTTTCAGGGATTCCAGTGGAACGTATAGACTAGAATGGCACGATGCCTGACTATGCTACTATTTTAACATTCATTCCTCTTCGGGAATTGCCTTCAGAGATGATAACACATTGTTTTAAGTATTATTAGTGTTGTTAAACCATCTCTCTTTGAGAGTAGATTTGATTTCTGGAAGAGTCAAAAGACATACAGAGTCAAATATACTGTTGTATAGTGGATTGAGCACTAGTTCTATAGTCCAAAGACCTAGATTCAAGTTTTACCTATGATGATAAATATGTTTGTGACATTGGGAAAGACAATTAACTTGTCTGGGTACCAATTTCCTCATTCGTAAAATGAGAGAGTTGAACCTGAAGATACCTTCCAAGGGAAGTTCTATGTTCTACTTCTTTGATCCTTTGTTCCTAAAAATAGCATGGGCAAACACCTCATTTAGTAATAATAATAATAAAGAAGATTAGATGCTGAGGTGTGGAAACTTTAGAGTTTTAAAATAATTTTAGAAGCTTATTTCTTATATAGTTCCATTCATTTTTTTCAGTGAGCTTTTTATAATTTCCTACAATGTGTCAATTATGGTATTAGACACGGGTGGTATAAAGACAAAAACCCAGTAGCCCCTGTCCTCCAGGAGCTTACACTCCATAGGTGGTGGACTGGAGCGGGAGGGGGACCTATACATGTAACTACAAAAATTAAATCAGCTGTACACAAAGACACACATCTACACTACTGCAGGAGTCACACTGGATCAAAAGGGGGACATGTAACTAGAATATTAAAGCATCTATCTATATCTATATACAGAGAGAGACATGTAGGTATGCATGCATGCATGCATGTATGTATATATGTATGTATGTATAGTCACACAGTAACCCTTCCCCCAGTACACTGTTCACTCTTGGAAGAGGAAGAGGAGAGGGGAGGGGAGGGGAGTGAGGAGAAGGAGGGAGGAGAGGAGAGAGAAATGAATAGCAAGAGGTCTCTAACAATTTTGGGGGGGACATGGTTCAGAATAAGCTTCCTGTAAAAGGAGGAACTTAAGCTGAACGATCAAAGAAGTTAGAAATTCTTTAGGCAGAGGTAAAAGGAAAGTATATTTCAGTCATGGAGAACAATTTGTACAAGGCACAGAGGTAGGAGCTGAAATGTTGGGTGTAGGATATGGCGATCCAGCCATTTTGGCTGGAACATATGTGTGGCTTTGGGTAAAAAGTAGTATGCACTCAGCTTTGAAAAGTGGGGTAGGCTTAAAATAGGCAGGACTTTCAAAATCCAAGTGAGGAATTATCATTTTATCCTAGGCGTAAGATGGAAACATTTTGGAGTTTCTGGAGCAGGGAGGTATTATGCCAAACCTATTCTTTAGGAATATCAGTTTCAGAACTATATGGAGGTTGATTTGGAGAACTGAGAGAGAAGAGGCTGGGATACTGCTTAGGAGGCTGTTGAGACAGTTCAGGTAAGAAGTGATGAGGACCCTAAGTAGGGTGATGATTGTGAGAATGAAAAGAAAGGAACAATTGTGACATATATTATCGATGTAGAGTCAACCAGACTGTGTTGACTGGACACAAGGGGTGATGGAGAGGGAAGAGACAAGGATTTATATGAGGTCTTGAACTTGGATAACCAGAAGGAAGGTGCTACCTACAAAAGAAATAAGAAAAGGATGAGGTGAATAAAGTTCTATTTTTTTTTTTTTGCTTTTTTGGAGGGCAACTAGAGTTCAATGACTTACCCAAGGTCACACAGCTAGTAAGTGTGCCAGGTGTCTGAGGCTGAATTTGAAATCAGATTCTCCTGACTCCAGGGCCAGTTCTCTATTCACTGCACCACCTAGCTGCCCAGTGAATAAAGTTTTGAAAGTATTTGTAATCCATATAAGTGGGCAGGCTTACCAATAGGAGCATCCTACTTTTCTATCTCATGGGATTTTTAATCCATATATTCTCTAATTCTTATCAGAAAAACATATAAATCTTAGACTTGGATTTTAAAGAAATTAGTGGTTTTATCTTTTGCTCAAAGGTGAGTACAGGGGCTTGTGATTCCTGTGGACATCTGATCAGTTCTTTGTTAAAGCACCTTGCAAGCCAATTCAAACTATTTGGTGAGAAAGGAAATACCTACTCTCTATATAGATTTTTCCAAGAATTTTTTTGTCTTTTTTAAGTAAGTGAGTTTTTCTAAAATACCCTAAACAGAAATATCTCTTATATGTAAAAAGAGTCTCATAATTTTTATTATGGAGGTAGAACATGGAAACATAACACAGAGATAGTTGATTAAACCAGACTCTGGATTTACTATCAGATTTTTCTTCTTTTTTTATGTTTTGCAATTGTGATAGTACTCATATTTAAGGAAATTTGAAAAAAGCAAAGAAAGAAACCCTGCATTTTTTCAGCTCTATTTGGCAGAAGGTGGTGTGTGTGTGTGTGCGTGCGTGCGTGCGTGCAGAGGGAGAAAGGGACCTTCGTAGTGCAGTGACCTGGAATCAGAAAGACCCATCTTGTTGAGTATAGATCTGATCTTGGACACTTATTAGCTGTCTGACCCTGGCCAAGTCACTTAAGCTTGTTTGCCTCAGTTTCCTCATCTACAATGTTTTCTCCAGTTTCTTTGCCAAGAAAATCCCACATGGGGTCATGAAGAAAATGGTTAGTTGTTGTTCTTCCTTCCGGAAGAGAACCAAAATGATATCCCTATGTTAGAGTCAAGTTATAATGCATCCTATTGAGGCTGATCAGACCAATAAGAGCTCAGAATTCTCCACCACAGTTTGGGCACAAGTAGTATATGTGAACATTTGGGGTGGATTCTCTAAATTTGTGCATCTCAAGTTTCTTTTGACCTACTTCCATTCTGCTTTACTCATAGAGCACAGCAATTTCTCTGATGAGGACATGCCATGCTGGGCAGTCTTGTACCAGTTTTCCCATGTCACAGAACCAATTCCAAAGTTCTTAAGAGAAATCTTGAGAGAGTGCCCTTGCATTGCTTCTTCTATCACCACTATGTGAGTGCTTGCCCTGTGTGAGTTCTCCATAAAATAAGCGTTTAGGGAAGTGTATATTTGGCATTCAAACAACAGCCAATCCATTGGAGTTATGCTTTGTGAAGCAGAGTTTGAGTGTTTGGCAGTTTAGTTTGAGAAAGGACAAATGGATCTGGTACCTTATCCTGCCAGGTATTCTTCAGAATCTTCCTAAGACAATTCAAATGGAAGCCATTCAATTTCCTGGTATGGCACTAGTAGACTGTCCAGGTTTCACAGGCATACAACAATGAGGTCAGCACAATGTCTCTAGACCGTCAGTTTAGTAGTCAGTCTAATACTCCTCTCCCACCATTTTCTTCAGAGCCTCCCAAACGCTGAGCCAGCTCTGGCAATGCAGATGTCAACCTTATTATCAATGTGTACATCTCTAGAAAAATGACTGAACAGCAAGAACAAAGTTGGAAAAGAGAACTGAATTTATGTTCACATTTAGTAGCTTTACATTTTGCTTTCCTATTCTTGTATGATACAAATGACTTCAAGAGACTAACATAAGATACTTTAAAGGTTTGTAAAATACTTCACATATATTATATCATTTGATCTTGATAACAGCCTTGTATGGTAGATTTTATCTTCATTTTACAAATAAGGAATTAGGATGAGAGAGATGAACTGATTTGCTTAATGTATCTAATTATACTTAAGGAAATTCTTTTATACTTACTCATCTTTTGTGACTGTCTTCTGTGTTTTCCTCTATATCCTTCATAGGGAGTCCAAACCATATTCTGAGGGCTGTCCTTTATATGTCCATTATATGGAGTGCCAGGGCCACCTTTCTTTTAACTCTCACTCTTGTTGAATAATAGACCCCTTGGTAGTGAATCATTTCTAAGATATCTTTTCTCTTACCACTTCTCTTGAGTCTATCTTCATTGTTAATGTGGCACAACCTATTCATGCCCACCATGTGTCTGTCTCTTCACTGTCCTATAATTTTCTGAATATTGGACATCCATAATTCATAATCATCCAACATCCCCCTAAAGAATGCCAAGAGGCTGAATGCCTGGTGATTGATTATTTGACTATGAAAACCTATGAGAAAGAACTGTAATACCTTAAGGAAATCATAGAAGGAAGAATAACATAAGCTTCCTGAGGCAGGAGCTGTCATTTTTATCTTTGTATCCACAGATTATACTACAGTAGCTGGCGCGTAGTCAGCAGGAACTTAATAAAAACTTTTAAATTGGTTGATTACTAATATACACTTTGGAACTTTAGGTAGAAATGCTTTAATGCAACACAAACATGAATAGCAGATAGGCTCCAGATAGATAAATAGATGATGGATAGATAGATAGATAGATAGATAGATAGATAGATAGATAGATGGATAGACAGATAGATATAGAGGTAGATAGATAGATATAGAGGTAGATAGATATAGAGGTAGATAGAGATAGATAGATAGATAGATAGATAGATAGATAGATAGATAGATAGACAGATGGATATAGAGGTAGATAGATAGATTTAGAGGTAGATAGAGATAGATACATAGATAGAAAGAAAGATACATAGAAAGAAAGAACGATAGATAGATAGATAGATAGATAGATAGATAGATAGATAGATAGATAGATAGATGATTGTCTTGAGAAGTGCTGAAAAATAATAGATGGGCTTGGAGTTTGGAAAATAAAGTTGTTTGGGGGCTCAAATGAGTGATTATTAATATGTATGAAGCATTTTGTAAAATTAAGGCATTAAATGTTAACTATTTTTATTATTAACTTTTAAAAATCTCCCCAATTTGAGTGAGCATTTGTAAATTTAAGATTTTAGTTCCTGTCATAGGTACTTTCTGTTTTGGGGGCAACATGCAATAGAAACCCATTCCAATATCATTGTCAAGAAAACCAAAATTGGGGTCACAAAGTGTCAGAAACAACTGAACAACAACAATAAAAAATAACACTAAGCAAAAGAAAAAGGTACAGAATATTATCTATAGTGACTGAAATCTTTATTGAAAATGTCACAGAATAGCTTTTTGGAAAAAGATCAAGAGAATGAATGAATAGAACTTTCTTATACTTCATGGGCTATAGATCATTTATTTTAGAAAACAAAGCAATTGTGGCAACAGATGTTTATAAAGGGCTCACCTCGTAATGTGTTTTGTCGTAGGAAAAATAAGGTTTGGATGATTTTCTTGTTCAAGGTAAGAAGCCATGTTGTGGCCATCTAAAAATTTCCCATGTTTTTATAAGTGGAAGAGATTTGGCAAATGTAGTCATGCAAAAATAAACAATCTACCACAATTTGAAAAATAAATCTGGATGGGCCTAAAGAGAATTAGGTAGTAGGCCTTAAAAAAATTATGCTAGAATTTCCATCTTTTCCTGCCCTATTTGGCTTTTTTTAAATGCTAAATACTTAAATACTTTGTTAAGCATGTTTGTCTTAACCTATTTAGTTGTCTTAATTTGGATCTTTGTTTTTATCCAGTGTGATGCTTTCTAAGTACTATTGCTTTGGTACTTATGAATTGTGTAACTTTGGGCAAGTCCCTTAACATCTCTCAACTAATTTGTTCATCTGGAGATAAGAATACATGCCTTACTTACTTCACACAATTACTATGAAAAATAAGTTCTAAAGCTTAAAATGCTGTAGCAATAGGTCTTAGCTATTTGACCTTTAAGGTGCTGGTTGTATTGCCTGAGCATAATTTTATGGCCATCTAAGAAGGAGAAGTGGTGCATTATAGAATAACACTCTAGGCAGCTAAGTGTAAGTCTCACCAGGCAACTTAATATTAGCAGAAAAATGAGTTATTTCTTTTAATTGTGAGATGAGTTTAGTAGTATTCTCTCCATTTTTGCTAAAATTTATTGAATGAATAACTTAGTGAAATATTTTTGATTGATTAAATGTTTATTGTTGGATGCATGAAACTTCTATTATGATTATTTGCATCTGTATCTTATTCCCCTCTTAGAGCATTAGCTTCATGAGGACAGGTCTATTCCTGAAAGCCCAATGCCTTTCATTGTTCTATGTACACAGTAGGTACTTTATTAGTGCTTAAAAAATGAATAATCTTAGTGGGGTTTTTTTTCTGCTGCTCTGAATTAGTTCTCCAGGATGCCAGATGCTCCAACCAGTCCAAAAGTTTATGTCTTTGGGTCCATGGTTTTCTGTATTCAACTCCTTTTTTAAACCTTCACCAGAAAAATAAAGCTTCTGGACTAGTCTATGAGCCTGCTAGGTTCCCTTGGTACAAAATTTTGAATGCAGTAATGAAAAATTTGAAGCATAAGTTGGATAACCTCTTGTTTGGAAATTTGTAAACAGGATGTCTATCAGGTACTATTAGACTAAATCACTTCTAAGGTCCCTTCCAGATCTGAGGATTTGTTTTCCTTTGATACCTTGGGTATTTCCTAGGTCAGAGTAAATGGAGAAACCTCTTTAAATAATAATCTTTGTTTATAAACACACATATCTACAATTTGTAGAGTCGTATGGCATGAAAAGTTTTAGGGGGTATATAGGGAAGAATTTTTTCTCCCCAGTGACAGAATGGTTAGTGACAGCAGTGGCTGAGAGATATTTAATTGAAGAGTATGTTGTATAGATTAATATCGTGAAATCCATTGCCAGACTAAGGTGAAGAGCCATCACAGTCCAAAATTAGACAAAACCTGAGAAAAAGTACTCGAGGGAGGGTATATGTGTGTGTGTGTGTGTGTGTTTGAAAGAGGGGACATTATTGACTAAAAGATATTCTTAGAAAAATATGGGGAAGATGGGACTTTTCTTGCTTTAGAATGATTGGACCAGTAAGGGGAGAGAGGTGGTTGGCAATGGTCACCTCCCTATCTTATTGTATTTTTTTTTCTCTCTCTCTCCTTTTCCCTGCCTGCTTCGTTATTCCTTTTCTTACCCCTTCCTTGTTCTCTCTTCACCTCTCTCTCTCTCTCTCTCTCTCTCTCTCTCTCTCTCTCTCTCTCTCTCTCTCTCTCTCTGTCTCTCTGTCTCTCTCTCTCTCCTGTCTCCCTCTATCTCTCTGTCTTTCTATCTCTCCCTCTTTTTCTCTCCCTCTCCCCCTTCTCTCTCCTCACTTTTCTTCATTCTTCCTCTCTCTCTCCCAGTCTCCCCCTCTTCTTTATATTCCACTTTCTGCTCCCAGGCTTCTTTTTCCTTTTATCAAGTTCTTTTTCCTTCACCTGTCTTCTTTTCCCCCCTCCCCCTCTATTTTTATTTCCTTCTATTTTTCATTTGCTTCTCTAACTCCTTCTCTTGATCATCTTTCTATTTCTTCTAAAGATGAGAAGAAAAGCTTCCTTCTCTGTATCTTCTGAATTCTTTAATGCAACTTGCTCTTACCATGTGTGTGTCCACATACATATACATGGATACATATATGGATATATATATATATGCATGCATGTATGTGTATTATATATTTATAATTTATGGAGAGATTAGAGAGTCCTGTCCTGTCCTATCCTATCCCACCCTACCCTACCCTACCCTACCCTATCCTATGCCATCCCATCCCATCCCATCCCATCTCATCCCATCCCAACCTAGCCTAGCCTAGCCTAGCCTAGCCTGTCCTGTCCTGTCCTGTCCTGTCCTGTCCTATCCTATCCTATCCTATCCTATCCCATCCCATCCCATCCCATCCCACCCTATCCCATCCTATCCCATCCTATCCTATCCTATCCTATCCTGTCATAGAATTCCCTTATTTTACAGTTAAGGAAACAGATGCCAAGGGATCTTAAGTGACATACCCAGTTTCACACCCTTAGGAAATATCAGAACTGAAGTTCAAATTCATTTATATTAAAATTTATATTGTTAGATTGCAAGACTTCCCAAATTCAAAAGTTACTACTAATAATTAGGATTTACATGGCACCTAAAAGTTTGCAAAGAACTTTATATAATAATCTCATTTGATCCTCACAACTGCCCTGGGGAAGTAAGTGCTATTATTATCCTAATGTTTCAAATGAGTCAACAGACTGGCAGGTTAAGTTACATTTCCACAGTCACAAAGCTAGTGTCATCCTACGTATACTGCTCTAATCACCACTTCATCAGGGAAATAAAGGTTTGAGACTTTTATCCAGTTATTTATGTGTTCAAAATACAAATGAAATATCACAGAAAAGGGCTATATGTTACTGCAAAAGAAAGTTGTTTACTAAAACTTTAGTTAACAGACTTGGAACATGTTTAACCTTTAACATAACCCCGAAGTCTTATGTTAGAGCAGTTGGTGGTGCATTCTAAATTTTTTGTCACACTGATTTTCATCTTCTGTAGCAACTGGAAATTGTGTATGTCTGTCTGTTGTCTCCCTCTCCTCTCTTCTCCTCCCCTTTCCTTCCTCCTTTTCTCTCCTTCCTTTTTCTCCTCCTCTTTCCTCTCTTTCCCTCTCCCCCCTCTCTGTCCCACCACCTCTTTAAGAAATTGATACTTATAATAAAAATAAAATATGAGTAAAATACTTGTGACCATACTGCAGAGTTCTGAGGATAAAATCCAGTGTATGTCAGTATTTAATGTCCCTTCCACCTCTATGTGTAAATCAGAACTAGATGGTTTCTGTAGTTCCTTCTAGTTGTTAAAAACAAAACAAACTTATTTTATCAGTAGGATGGAGTAATGAATACTTGTTTTTATTTAGAATTAGGAACTTGATTTGTTCACTATTATAGGGAACTCCTAGAGGAAGACAGCCCTTTTATCAATGCTGATTGGCATCTTTTCTGCAGCTCTCAGGCTTAGAGAATATCCCAGGGAACTGAGAAGTTAAATGATGCCCCAGAGTCACAGAGGTAATATGTGTCAGGGATGAGATTTGAATCAAAGTCTTCCCTGACTCTTATGTCAGCTTTTTATCTAACACCCCATATAACCTCTTTATTGTTTTCATGAAAAATATAAAATGATCATAGACTTCAAGGCTTTATAAATGCAAGTCTAAAACTTTGCAGAAAGTGATACTTTATTTAAAATTTTTAAATATCCATCCAAATATATTTGAATTAGCCACTTGTCTAATTTTTTTAATTATCCTGCCTTCATATACTTGAAGTATGCATGATGTTCTCAAAACAGAATATACTTTTATATTCCGTTCCAGTTCTCATTAGTGTTATATGTGAGTTATTGGTAATATTAATACAGTGTTAACGTATTAGTGGTCAAAATCAATGGACAGGAATAGAGTCAACTTAGACAAAAAATCTGAAAATAGAAACAAAAGAGTTAATGGATCCTGTTTCCTTCCAAGTCTGAAATAATTTCCTACTTTAACCACTAGATGGCAGTATCTTTGAACCGTAGCCAGTTTGCTATCAATTTCATAGTGCATACTTTCTTTAGCCACTTGATGGCATCTCTCCATTGTTTTCCAGCCATTTTTTGACCTGTAAAAATAGATTCCTTAGCATTTCCCGGTCCATAGAGCATCTGAAAGAAAAGGAATTATTTTCTTCTTTGTGAAAACTGATGTATGCAATATCAATCATAATTAAGGCTTTTTGCATATAGTAGAAATTCTTTTGAAGGTCACTGTTCTCTAAGAATTTCTTTCAGTTGTGTAATATTCTGTTAAAAGCAGAGGAGTATTTGTTATATTCTGTAATGGGAATGATACAAGATTGAGAATTATTAATCTTCCATATATCTATATATTTCTTCTACACGTATACACATATAAATATATATGTATATATTTATACATGTGTACTATGCTTCAGTGGAAAAAATACATATGGAATGGTAAGAGTGTTTTTAGGGCTTATGATTAGAGTGGAATAATGGATACAAAATGCAAAACTCTGGTTCTTTGCTATGACTGAGAATCTATAACATCGCCCTCTTTGTAGTAATTGGCAATTTATTCTCCTCTCTATTTGCCATCACTAGACCAATTGAAAACTAGGGCAAAATTCCCTAGTGTCTTTAAAAATGTATCCCCTATGCAGAATTTCTCTGTGCTGCAAATCGTATTTACAGGTAACTTGCACAAATAATTTTGCTTTCTTTGGAATCAATAATTGCTTTTGTTGAGTTACAGTTGAAAGCAAGCTGCTTGCATCTCTTGCCAATGTCCTCAGTAATTTGATTGACTTGACCTTCTAATAGAGTCCTTACCTGGCCTTTTATTTAACCAAGCTTTAAGTATTCACACTTCACTTTTTCATAGAATTGTAAAAATGCCCCATATAAGTTTTGCTGTTATCAAGGTGCAAATGAAACCAGTTAGTTTTAGAAGTTTTATTTTTAAGCAGGGAGCACTTATTAATCCCCCCCCAAAAAATGCTCACTATTTTCATTACTTATTCTATGAAAGAAAATTATAGTGATCCAGAAACTCATTACCAATGTTACTTGCAATAAAGGCTTTTTTATCTAGTAGCATATTATACTGCTAGGTAGCATTTTGCTTATACTTACTGGGGTTCAGTACCAAGAGTAGAGGTATTCATGCAGCAAAAACCTTCTCTCTCCCCTCTTATTTTTATCTTTGTATACTGCACATCTTTTTTTTTT
>CM053599.1:147605491-147620560 GCA_028646575.1 Pseudocheirus occidentalis
GGTTGCTACATAGGAGTTTTATTCACTTGAAAGGCTTCATTCCTTTGTTAAGGATTAACTAAAAAGGCCTTTTATGGCACCTAAATATAGCATGGAGGAATAATTTAGTGAATCATGAAATTCATTATATGAATGTGTTCCCTCACCCTTCTTAGACTTGAATGAGACATTTATATAACCCCTGCTGCACCTGCACCAAGATTTATATCTAAAATAACTTTTTGTCAGATTTAGAAATAATTTTACATCTTGATCATTTCTTTCTATTGGGCATAGGGATAGTGGATTCAGAGTCAAGCAAGGAAAAGGTTGATAACTAATTAAAGAGGAATTATTTCATATTTGAAATTTAGGGGTTCAAATTGTTGTAATAGATGCTTTCTCAGAGTGACAATCCAAGGAAGAGTGAACAGATAAAGGAAAACAGACTACTGTGAAGCTAACCATGACTGCCAAATGATGGAACCGATTATTGCTATATTGTTTACCATATATATTGATTTAGCATCTTTCATTCAAGACTGTTGCTTCTCACTTTGATTTACTGCAACTACACTGTGAAAATATAAATAAAGACTGGGATTGTTTTTCTAGGCACAGTGTTGAATATTTGTGCAACATTCTGGTTTTGAAGCAAAGTAAATAATTTTTTTGGAGGGAGTATGGGAATTCTTGTACTTATACACCACAATTCTGATTCACACTTTTAGCAACATTTATATGGCTACTCTTATTATCATGATACAATCAGGTAGGAATAGAAGACACTGAGAAAAATTGACATTTGAGAAAGAAAAGAGGCTTTTAAGCTATGCACTGTGAGATTATCCCCGTATAAAGAATTCTAATGGTATCTAGGTCATGACAGGGGGGAAAAATTCTTAATTGAACATTTTTGGCTTCTAAAGGTAGGAAAAAGTTTTCTACACTGTGAGTTATGTTGCGTTCTTTAAATAATTATCTACAAGGAAAGAAAAGGTTAAAATACATGTTCTGGGTTTCTTGGCTTCTACAAAAAGGATTACATATGGAAGGGTGGGGGGAAATTATCCCTAAATTAAGATTTACTTGTAGATGTCAAGCTAATTCCATGAACATACTAATCTTAAAGAAGGTAAAAAAATTTATAGCAAATTTTAACTCTAGGTTACTATTCCTTCCCTGAATACTCTGTTTCAAATTTGAAAATTCCAAGTGTTTTTTAAAACTAGAAATATCATCCAAAGATGCTTCACTTTTTCTGCCACTGTCATCTACTGTTCTGTTCTGCTACTAATTCTCAGAGTCAGTTTCCTTATCCGTAAATTGCAGAGGTTGGACTAGCTGGCCTTACCAAGTCCCTCCCAGCTCTAATCTTCTAGAATTCTTTCCCTCCCTGTCACTGGTGTTACCTTCTATCACTATTTTCTAAAGCAGTGCTTTCTAGGAATAGGTGTGTCCATATTTTATATGCCACTCATACGATATGATGTTGGCTCTTAAATTAGTTTATCAACCTAACTAGCATGAATTAAGAGATCACACAAATATACATTTTTCTCTGCAGAGGTACTTAGAATGAAAGTTTTGAGATTTAAGATTTTAATTAAAAGATGCATTTTAGATTTTGCATCAATTGGTATTGATTAAAAAAAAACTCACCGTGGAAAAATTATTTCCATGCATCAGATTCAGTGTATTCATCTCATAAGGTAGCTAGAGTATGATCATTAAACCAACAGGGCACTTAGGAACTGAATGACTCATATGCATTATTGTTTTGGAAGGAGATTTTTAAGACAAAACATCACTTACATTTGCATATGTGTCAACTTGGGAAATTATTACCTTTTAACAGAATTGAAAAGTTTATACAAAAGCCAACAGATGTAGAAAAACAACATTTAGAGAGTATATAATACCTAGCAGGATGATGTTTTGCAGGCTGTTTTCTTTTTAGTGGAGGAGGGGGGCTTACCTTGTTTTGGTTTGTTCTGAATCTGTAAATTTTTTTTTCTGGTTACCTTGTAGATAAACAACTCACCTTTTCACTTTAATTAAACTCGTAACTTAAAATCTTAGAGAATTATTGGCGGCAATGAGAGATTAAAGACTTGCCTAGGCCACACAATTAGTAGAGTGGTAAGACTTGAATCTTCTGATTCCAAGGTCAACTTTCTATCTACTATTTATGTTCCGTCTTTGAGTCTAATGCACTAAATTTTACTTGGAACACAATCTACAAAGTCAAACAACATTACAGACCTTAATGTTTTGAGTATGACTCTAAAGCAGACTTTCATTTATTTATTTGGGTTTTTTTTATTTGCTCATTCATTTAACATTTTATTAGTATCAAGAACTCTTAACTGAAGAAAACCACTTTACAAATGTAGGTTAGAAATTCATCCCTAACTTAGGGTCTAAGAGAGTTAGCAGAGGCACAAAGAGGTTACATGACTTGCCCACGGTCACGTGGTCAATATGTATCACACAGAAGTTCAATCCACATCTTTCTGAATCTGAGACTAATTCACTATCCTAGGCAGGAATTCTATGCTATATTTTACAGTTATTAAAGCAAGGCACTTGTAGATTAATTGATTTCCCAATAAATTCAATTTCCTCCTCTATAAAGAGAGCAGGTTGGAGTAGATGATCTCTTATATACTTTCACTTCAAATGTTCAACTGTTTTCTGAAATGATCAACCAGTTAGTAACAGGATCTGCTAGAATTAGGTCACTGGACTTCTCATTTCTAATAAGTTTTCACACCATAATACCACCTAGAGGATATATATCAACAGAAAGCCTGGTTCATTTATTTGTACTAGGTGTTTATTAATAAAAGGGAAAAAATTGCAGTGAAAAATTTCACCTTTAGATCCAGGAATTACAACTCAAGTTGGCACAATTTACCTCTGGACTTTGAAATAGTTAAGTTCAAAATCAGTCTTCTGGTGATCACCATATAGACAATTTATATGAAACAAGCAAATTTGTTCTGGCTTGACAATCTTAAGCCATAAGTCATGGATGATCATTCATTGGCTGGATTTACTCTTTTTAGTTTATCCACTGGTGTTCTAGGGAGTTTATTCACCAGAATGAACACCATCAGATATGTTTTGGATGTAGATATTGTTTTTGCATTTGTTGCTGGCACAATAGCAAGCCATAATTTTTTTAATGGAAAATGAATTATCCAAACATTATACATGTAGGTAATCTCATTTTTTGACTTGTGAGCAAGCACAATTATTTTAAATAATAGTAGAAAAACCAGCAGAATATCATATCCAAGCACAATTCAATTTTTTTTATGGGAGAGCTTTATCAAATTTTAGCACAAAAATCTGGGAAACAATAAATAGACATTTTACCAAGTCTGTAAGGCTTGGCTATAGCTTTAATTTTGGACTGATACAGATTTTAATTAAACTAAAAAGAAAAGAAGAGTAGGCGACAATGTCAACATACAGCCTCTGGAACTCGAAATTGCCCTATTCAATAGCCATTTACATAAATAACTAGCTTCACAAAAATGACTGGCACTCACTTGATAATGTGATTCATTTTGGCAATTCAAAATTGGACTCTTTTAGTCTATAGCTTTTAAAATTATCTACCCTGATATCAAGATTTTGTTCTGAGACATTTTAATTAATGCTTTACATGCAATAGTTAGTTAATGCCATTTTAGTGACTTCAGGTCTACAATACGTGCAATTTAGTTCTAATTTTCTGTGATGCTAATACAGATTACCATAAAATTGACTCTTAGAACATTTTATATAAAGAATAAACTAAAAGATATATTTCAATATTTAATATGTTGTAATATACTTTACTTTTTAAATATATATTTAATATATTTTAAGTAAGACCTTGAAATAGGGAGCTCAGGTTGGGGTACATGAAGAACCAAAATAATTCTGAGAGAAGTGCTGAGGTACCATTCTATGATCTGCTAATTAAGAGTTTAGATTGAAATCACCTTAACTGACAGAAAACAGGAACCCTATCGCTTGGGCTTAAATATCATGAATTCTAGGTCCAAAACTGACTCTGCACCTCAGCTGTTTAGATACATATCCTATGTGATATCTTAGAAAGGACAATAGACAAGATATCAAGCTGTTGGGGCGGCTAGGTGGTGCAGTAAATAGAACACCAGCCCTGGAGTCAGGAGGACCTGAGTTCAAATCCGGCCTCAGACACTTAACACAAAAACTATCCTTGTGACCTTGGGCAAGTCACTTAACACCAATTGCTCTACCTGCCCCCTCCAAAAAGCTCTTTCCCCCCAAAATATATCAAGGTGTCTGAATTCCATTTCTGCCTCTTTTATTGACTGGTCATGATGCCCTAGGCAAGTAATTTCACCTTCTTAGGGCTCAGTTTCCCTGCTTAACAAAATAGAAATAATTAAGGATTTCTTAATGTGTGTATATGAAGAAACTCTTGAGCAGTTTGATGAAGGCAATGGATTTCTTCTCTGAACAATGTATTTTAAAACATAGAGTAAAATATCTATGTAACTTAAGTCCCTCCTCAGTGATAGAGATAATTTCCTGTGCCTGTGTGAGATTGAGAACTGTCTCACAGTTGAGCTGAGCTACCTTGCTACTAAAATGAGCTCTCCTTCACTCCATATTGTCTGGTATATATTCTCCCACACATATTTTCTTTGATTTCTGCTTACTCTGGACTTTGAAGAAATGTGATTCTTTGCTACCTACATTTTGGAACTAGTAATTGGTGGGAGTTAAGACTTGGATATAAAGCCTGGAGTCACGCTCCTCCCACCCAATTAATGAAACCATGATTCAAAGTTATAATGAACCTGAAAACTACATCCTTTAGGCTAAAAATATTTAAGGGAGCAGACAGATACAATTATAGCCTAGCATACTCTCTCTAAGGAGCACAATGGCCAAGCTCCTGGCCCCAACCTCTGGTTTCAACATGGCAGAAGTTAAAGGAGTTAGAGAAAGTTTGGAGGGAGAAGGGGCTAGAGATTTCTATTCTACCTCCATGCCACAATGACACCCCCATGCCACATGTGAGGGGTTAGTCTTTGGTACATATAGGATTGCAAAGAAAACCAATTACACTGAAATTTAGTTGTCAAAATTTAAAAAGCAAAAGTTAGCAATCGTAATGTAACACAACAGCAACAAGTTCATAGATATCAGTTAAAAAAACTACTAGACAAAATTATCTTTAAGATAGTATCTAGCTCCACTGTTGCTTAAAGTTATCAGTATTTATTTATGCAAGAAATGGTCAATGAATTTTGATCAAATTTATTTTGAATTTTTACCATTATCTTCTCACTTGAAACCTCCACTTTAAGAAATAGTTAAGGAGGATTCTGGGAAGTTGGCAGTGTCAGAAAATTCCAAGCTCTCAAAATTTCTCCCCACAAAAGAGATAAAATAGTGTCTCAGGGTAAACATAGATCAGTAAAAATAAGTAAGATTGGGGGCAGAATAGGTGTTTTCCTGGGACAATTGGAGAAGATATCAAGAAAAATTCTAAGACAAGGTTTGGTTCCTGTGACCAGTATCAGACCAACATCTCCAGGCTAAGTTTGCTTAAACCAAAAGCGGTAAGCCCTGGGGTTATGTGGGTTGGGAGGCTGCCTTGGCCTCAGCACAGAGACTTCTACCTCTCCCTCCCCATCTGATGCCCCTCCCCAACAGTGAGAGAAGTTGGACATCAGAACCAGGGAAGACTGAGGGAACCTCTGCTGATAAGGAATACCAGACCCAGCTGCACTGTGGAAACTCAGCCAGGGGTGAGAAGGAACTAGCACATGCAGGGGAGTGCAGAAGCAATGGGGCAGAGGTACAATTGACTGTAGGCACTTACAAGAGGCTGGAGGTCTTGGTTCCAGCTCCAGGCCCGAAAGGAGAGGTGAAGAGGATCAGAGGTCAGAGGCACAATTCCCCCATACCCCAGGACTACAAAAATTAAGCTACTATGAAGAAAAAGTAATGCACAGGCAAAGAAGAAAGATCCAGTCACAGAGGTGGGAAATGGAGAAGACCAGGGTTCATCTTCAGAGGATACTGTAATGGCAAGCAAAATGGTACTTTACTCCTTGTTTCAGCTTTTCAAGTGCTTTTGGGCCTCACCTTTGATTGTCTCAAGTCTTTGTTGGAAACAGTATACCTTGTGTTGCCCTTAGTAGGCCTAAGCGAGTTTGGAGACCTTCCCTGCCATTAATAGGCCTAAGGTCATCACATGGAGTCCACAGTAGGAGAAGCTTTTGCCAAAAGAGCAGAACAGGAAGGAGCAGAGCAGGAAAAAGTTCAAGCAGAGCTGGGACCAAGTAGAACTGAGAGGGAGAATGCTTGTGATCTCAGCATTCTGTAGCACTCTGTTGTGTTAGACAAAAGCACCCTGTCTGTTGTTCTTATTCAGAAGCCCTGAAAGAGGACTTCCCTGATGTTATAGAAGCCCTGAAAGAGGACTTTACTGTTGTTACAGAAGTCCTGGGACTTTACTGTTGATTTGTGTTTGATTTCTCAGACACAAGCCTTGTCTGTTGATTTGTGTTACTTTCTCAAACAGAAAGTGAATTGAGATGATAGTAATAGCAATGTGTATAAATATTGTTGTAGGCCTGTTAAGCTTTGTCTTCCTAGAAACAGAAACTTTGCAGAGCTTGGAGTGGAGCAGTCCCCATAAGCCAAGGTTTGAAATAGGAGTAGAGAGCTGCTTATGTGTGAGTCCAGGCAAGAGCTGGCAGCAGTCAGCTCATGGAGGAGGAGCCATGGGGTTTGGAATTAAGCTTCCAGTCGAGATGAAAGAGAACTTTATTTGGGTACTCCATATTGGCTGATGAGATTGTGACTCATTGTGACCTAGGGGTGGGTGGTGTTTGTACTTTCTACTACCCCTTAAGGATGGTTGGCTTAAGGATGATTAGAAACTCTGTACTGACTGAGGAGGAGATTGTAACTTACTGAATCATATGTTTTGTTTAAGATTTGTGGCCTCTTTAGTGATAAGTTGTTTTGTCATATTGTTGTAAATGTTGCACTTTAGTTTCTTGAATGATTTGCTTTAGTTTATTGCTGAATAGAGAGTTCACTATACTTTGTGATTAGATCCTTAAAGTTATTCACAGCAGCAATCCTCAGGAGAGCTACTTGTGACTGACTTTACAGATACTGAAGCAAAGAAACCCTCCCAAAGAAATCCAAAAGAAAATATCAAATAGTCACCTACCCTAAAAGAATTCATTGAAGAACTTAAAAAAAGATTTTAAAAATCAAATGAGAGATATTGAGAAAAAACTTTAAAAAAAAGAACAATCCAAGAAAAACAAGATTATGAAAAGAAAGTTAACGAACTAGAAAAGGAAATCCAGAATCTTAAAGGAATAAAACAATTCCTTGCAAATCAGAACTGGGCAAGCCAGTGAAGTTAAAGGAGATCAAGAAATAAAAAAAATAAAATTTAAAAAATGAATAGAAAAGCATGTGAAAAATCTCATAAGAAAAAAACTGATCTGAAGAACAGATCAAGGAGAGACAACATAATCATAATCAGATTACTTAAAAGCTATGATCAAAAAAAGAATCTTGATACAATAATTAGATTGTCCAGAAGCAGGAGAACATGAGGAGAAAGTACAAATAGAAAAAAATCTACCAATCACCACCTGAAAGTGATCCTGTGAGAAAAAGCCATAGGAATAGCATAATCAAATTCCGAAAACCCTAGCTCAAAGATAAAATATTACAAACAAGACAATATAAAAGGAAAACAATTAAATATTGGGGGGACACAATTAGAATCACACAAGACCTAGCAGCAATGACATTAAAAGACCACAGATCTTGGAATACTATATATTGAAGAGCAAAGGAATTAGGGTTCTAGCCAAAAATATCATACCCAGCAAAGCTAAGCATAATCCTGAATGAAAAAAAAATGAGCATTTAATAAACTGTCAGACTTTTAGGATTTTGTTTAAAAAAAGCTAAGCTTATAGAAGATTTGACATGGAAGAGCCAAGAGAAATATAAGGTACATACCAAAGACTAATTGCAAGGGAATCAATAAGGCCAGACAGTTTACCTTTTATGTATACAAAATGTATTACTGAGATTGTTATTAATAATCAGGTAGTTCCTAAGAAAGATTTGGGTAGATCTGAGTATGATATGACTTTAAAAGAAAAACCAGCAATTATCTTATATAAATGAGATGTGAGAGGAAGAACTGACACAGAGGAATTAGATGGGGGAGGAGAGCTATTAGTTCTGGAACCCTACTTTCTTCAGGAAGAGGTTCAAGAGGAAACAATATAGATAGATAGAGAGATAGATAGATAGATAGATAGAGATATGGATATAGAAATAGAAATAGATATAGGTATATAAAATGGAGTAGGAGAGGATAAGGGAGGTATCTTTAGAGGGGATGGTGAGGAATGGGTCAAAGTGGGCTATAGAAGTATGTTCAGATTCATAAGAATGGGGAAGATAAGGGAGAAATCCTTTGGGGGCAACAGGTTAAGTAATAGGAAGGTAAGGTAGTGGGTAGAAGTAAAGTAGAAGAGTCAGGAGGAATACGAAATAAGAGGTCAACACAAACATAACAAAGATAAGGAGTAGAATTTGTTAGGGAAAGTATATATTAATATGTGTATGTATCTGGGTATGTATGTGTGTATGTATGTATGTGTATAGATGTGTATGTGTATCTACATATCTATATCTAAATATATCCATTCTTAATTGTAACCTTGGGGTGAAGGGGCAGCAAAGGGGGAGGGGATAATAAAGTAAAAAGAGCACAGCAGAGAACAAAAGAAAATGTATAAGAAAGCAAAGAAAAGATGGACAGCTCTTAACCCAAAGTATACTATTTATCATGCAGGCTTCCTTGAAATGGAAATTTCTTGCTATCTGTTTTCAATCCTCTTTTATATTCTGCTACACATATGACAGTTTTTTCTTTTTCTTATTTTGTATTTCAGTTTTAGTATTTAGGTTTATAATAAATTTCTTTTTCTATTCTTATTGTGTATTTGTTTTAGTATTCAGGTCTATAATAAAGGGGAAAAAAGATATTTTAAACTATTGTGGCTTTCTTATATGAATATTTTTGAAGCCCTTCCTTCAATGGTGGTGCAACTTGATGCTTGTGTCTGTGTGTATGTGAAAAATAGACATGAACAAGTTAGTCTACTGCTGAAAAATGATACCCAACATGAGTAGAAAGATTAAAAAGAAAGGACTTTGTGGTCTATGATGAGGTCAAATCATCAGGACCAGGTGAACTTCATCCTAGGGTATTGAAAGAACTGATGTATGTGTGTGTGTGTGTGTGTATTATATATATGTTTGAGATCACTGAACCACTGCCATTTGCTACTTATATTTATCATTGAAAGATACGGAAAATGAGAGAACTATCAAAGAAATGAAGAAAGTAAAATGCTATCTCATTTTTATGGGAAAATGAATTTATAAATATTAGTAAGTCTATAGATTGACATAAATTACTAGAATAATTGTAAAATGGATTATCCAAGTAATAGAAAACAACTAGAAAAGCAGTCAGTGATCCCAAAAAGTCATGCAAGTCTACCTTCATCTCTTCTTTTAAAAGTGGTATCCACAAGTTGACTAACATTTAGTGTGAAGGTATTTGTGGAACCTATATGGGATTGCATGCTACTATGGGGGAAGGGGGAAATGAGGGAGAAAATTTGGGACTCAAGGGATTGTGGAGCTGAATATTGTAAATGAAAAGCAAATAAACTAAACGTTTAAAAATGTGGTATATAGACTAGTAGATGAGGGCAAAGTTATAATATATTATATAATACAATATATAATATATAACATGATATATAATATATATAAGATGTAATTTACCTAGATTTAATAAAGAATATGACAAAGTCTCTCATGCTATTCTTATAGGAAAGATGGAGAGTTGTGGACGAGATAAAAATCCTGTAAAGTGGATTTTAAACTGTAAAGATGATCAGACCCAAAGAATAGGCATATATCAGAATTCAATGCTGAACTGAAAGGATGCCTTTAGTGAAGTGCCTCAAGGATTTTATACTTGGTTCCATTTTATTAGTCATAAATAAAGGCAAGGACACCAGATTTGTAAATGACACAAATTTAGGAGAGACAGTCAACACAGTATATAAGTCTGATAGGGAAAAAAAGTCAGTCTAGAATTCTAGGCTCAATCTTTTAAAAAAAAGTAGAGAAAATTGAAAAGTCTTATGCTTGAGTTTTTAAAAAAATTGGTTTTGGTCAATTAATACACATTTATTAAGCATGTCTTCTCCATTCGACGGTGAGGTTCTAGAATGCAAGGCCTGTTTTGCTTTCCTCTGTGGGTCTGTGTTAAATGCTGGGGTACACAAAGAAGAGCATCTTCCTAGAATCTCACGGTCTGATGGAGGAGACAACATGGAAACAACTCTATATGGACAAGATCCATACAGGATAAATTAGAGGTGATCAATAGTGAGAAGGAAACTGCCATCGAAGAGGATCAGAAGAAGCATCTCATAAATGTGGGGTTTTATCTGGGATGTGAAGAAATCCAGGAAGAGCAGAAGGCAGAGACCAGGAGAAAGAATATTCCAGACTTGGGGAAGAACCAGGAAAAATTCCCAGTGCCTGGCAACAGCACTTCTTGTGTGAAGAACAGAAATGATATCAGTGTCAATGAATTGCAGAGTTTGTGGGCTCCACAGTTGGATATATTCAGAAATGATTTCTCAAGATGTCTTCTGTTCTTATATCAACTTCAAAAATATGAGATTGTCAGAGGATTAATCCGATCACAACTGGAAAGATTTCTAGTAGTTTCAGTGGACCACAGGCTCAACATAAGTTAACAGTGTCATAATACAATTTATAGCTTGTATGGATCAAATTATTATGTACTTAGCAGTTGAAGGTGGAGAAGCTCTATAAAGTCATTTAAAGCAAGATCTGAAGTTAACTGGGGTTCAGATAATGAGCTTCTTTCTTATCACAAAATTCAGATTTAAATTATGGAAAGTAAGGGAAACCATCAGACCATATAGTTATGAACAAAATAAAATACTTTATCAACATGAAGCAGAAGTGACGAATAGCTTCAAGGGATTAGATCTGGTAGGTAGAGTGACTGAAGGACTATAGACAGGAGTTTACAATAGTGTATAGAGGGCAGTAACAAAAAATATCCCAAAGACAAAAAAAATCCAGAAAACCAAATGGCTATCTGATAAGGCTTTACAAATAGCTGAGGGAAGAAGGAAAGTAAAAGGGAAGGACAGGACAAAAATGAATGCAGAATTGCAGAGAAGAACAAGGAGAAATAAGATTTTATTAAATTAGCAATGCAAAGAACTAGAAGAAAACAATAGAATTGGAAAGACAAGAGATGTCTTCATGGAATATCATGAGATATTGATGGAATGTTTTCTGCAAAAATGGGCATGGTAAAAAGCAAAAATGGAAGGGATTTAACAGAAGCAGAAGAGACTAAGCAGAGGTGGTAAGAATATACAGAACTATACAAGAAAGATCTTAACATCACTGATAATCTTGCTGGTTTGGTTATCACCTAGACTGAGCCATGCATCCTGGAGAATGAAATCAAGTGGGACTGAGGAAGCATTGCTAACAATATGGCTTGTATAGGTAGTGGAATTTCAGCTGAATTATTTAAAAGCCTAAAAGATAATGGTTTTAAAACATCACACTCAATACGCCAGAAAATTTGGAAAACTCAGAAGAGGCCACTAGATTGGAAAAGGTCAGGTTATACCCCAGTCCTAAGGAAGGGCAATGCCAAAGAGCATTCAAATTATGGAACAGTTGCTCATACCAGCAAGTTTATGCTAAAGATTCTGCAAGAGAGACTTCGACAATATATGAACCCAGAATTACCAGAAGTTCAGGCTGGTTTTCAAAGGCACAGGAACTAGAAAGCAAATTGCCAACATTTGTTGGATTATAGAAAAAGCAGAGGAGTTACAGAAAAACATCCACTTCTATTTCATTAACTACACTAAGCCTTTGTTTGGATCACAACAAAATGTGGCATGTCCTCAAAAAGATGGACGTACCAGATCATCTTCCTTGTCTGCTGAAAGACCTGCATATGCGTCAAGAAACAACAGTTCGAACCAAACTTGGAATAACTGATTGGTTTAAGATAGGGAAATGAGTATGATGAGGCTTTAAACTGGTGCTTTGTTTAAACAATTTATATACAGAATACATCATGTGAAATGCCAGGATAGATGAATCAAAGCCCAGAATTGAGATTGTAAGAAGAAATATCAATAATCTCTGATATGCAGATAATGTCACTCTGACTGCAGACAGTAGAGAATTCAGGAGACCCTTATGAGGGTGAAAGAGGAGAGTGTAAAAGTTGGCTTTGTGTGGAATGAGTGAAAACTTCTCAATTTGAGGTTGTTAACCTTCCTTTCCCCTCCCCTTCCATGGCTGCTGTCAATCACTTTTACCTTCCTTTGTCTGTTTTCCCGCCTTGGTGGGACCCCCCCCCCCCCCACCTCTTCTCTTGCTGTCCCAGTTGGGAAGAATCTGGTGAGGTATACCTTTCCACTAATGAGAGATGAAACAGTTGGGAAAGGGAGCTTGACTAAGTTGTCATAAATTTTGGTTCTACCCTTTGAAACACACCATCTCTCTCCTCCATGCTCAGGCATGGGGCAGACTGCCCTCTTCTCCTGGGGAAGAGAATAAACTCCTGTTCTTATCCTAAGACATCTCTGTGTTGACTTTTTTTTTTTTACTAAATTAAGGATGAAGGGTATTTTTCAACCCAAACAGCTTGAAGTTTAACATTAAAAAAATCTAAGATCATCACAACTGGTCCCATCACTTCCCAGAAAATAGAGGGAGAAAAAAATGCAAGCAACATATTTTATATTCTTAGGTTCAAAGTTCACTGCAGATGGTGACTGCCGTCATGCTTCCTTCTTGGAAGAAAACTAACAGAAAATCTGGACAGCAGACCAAAAAGCAGAGACATCACCTTGCTGACAAAGGTCCATATAGTCAAAACTATGATTTTTCCAGTAGCTATGTATGGCTGTGAGAGTTGGACTATATGGAAAATTGAGCACCACAAAATCAATACTTTCAAGCTGTGGTGCTGGAGAAGACTTTTAAGAGTACATTAGACAGCAAAGAAAGCAGATCAGTTAATACTTAAAGAAATCAATTCAGACAGTAGTTGAAAGGACATTGAAAGGACAACTAATGAAGTTTAAGTTTAAATACTTTGGCCAAGTAATGAGAACCAGAATTCATTGGAAGAGACTTTGTTGTTGGGAAAGACTGAAGGCCAAAGGAGAAGGATAGAATGGATAGACAGCATCGCAGAAACAATGAACATGAGCTTCGACAGACTTCAGGAGATAATAGAGAATAGAAAGACCTGGCATAGGGTCAGGAAGTGTCAGACATGACTAAAGGAATGAACAACAAAAGGATCCTAGAGATTATCAGCTTACAATTATATTCTTTGTCTAGATGAGGTAATTGATATGCAAATTGTAAGTGCCAGAGCCAGGATTTGAACCCATATCCTCTGACTATAAATATAGTACTCTCCACATTCAAGACCAACATAATGGTTCTATTTCTGGTGTAAAAATGATTTTTTTTCTTTCTTGGAGCCTTAGAGCTCCAGCTCTAGCTGCTTCCCCCACCTCCCATTGCCCTGGCCTCCAGCCTTGTACTCCAAAGTTCTTCAGAAGGAGGACATTGCTGATAATGAGATTGCACTGAATCTTCTTATCCTAGTCAAACCATGCCTGAATTTATTTTATCCTACTCAGGCTTGTGTGGAGACAGATTCTTCTGCCTAGACAGTCCTGGTAGTGGTCTGGTATGGTGAGGAAGGTCTGAGAACAGGTATATCCTCTATTCAGAGGTAGAATGATGGCTGATGGTTGATGGCAGGGTGATATCAGCCCATGTTGAAAAGGTATTGTACCAGAATTAAATTACCTAAATCATATATTCAAGACCCTCATTTTAATATAGCCTACCTCCCAGTATGTTGACCAATGAGGATTAATTGGCACCCCTTGGAAACACCTACTCTTCAAAGGACATATAATCTCTACCCTCAAATCCCAAATTGAGTCATTTCTGGACTGTAACTCCCACACAATGCATGGGAGCTTGTGAATCAGCTTGTGAGAGAAATTAAATGTGGACACACAACCTAAATCTTTGTTTCTTTCTTTTTTTCTTTTTTTACAACAAACTCTGTGAGGGGTTGACACTGGGAATGAAGTCTGACTTGTGGTTGTACTTGAAAACAATCACGTCCTTCTAAAAAGTACTACTCTGATTCCTCATCATTAAGTGCAGGTGGTGACAAAGATGGAAACTGATGAGGTGTAGGCTCTGGGGACTCCCCCCCCATTTTGAGCTCTCCTTGAATCTTTGAGGTACAGACTCTGGGAAACCCCTTGATGTCTGATTAAATCTTCCCACTTGATGAGGCATTTGCAGAGGCCATAAGTACTTCACTGGCTGGGCCCAAACCTGTTACTAGCCTGGCCCTCCATTGTCCACCTGCTTCCCACCCTTGAGCCAATCAAAATATCAATCCACTCTTGCATTGACCTCATTAACTCCACCTGAAGTTTCTCCCCAAACTCATTACTGGAGTCTGACCTCATTAACTCCACCTGAAGTCCCTCCCAAAACTCATTACTGGAGTTTGACTTCATTGGCTCCTCCTGAAGACCCTCCCCAGGCTCCTCCTCTAGACCACCCCTAGATTACTCTGTATATAAGACCCCACCTTCCCTCCATCTCTGGGAGAGTTCCACAGAATGCACTAGCAGAGACTTGCTCTGTGAGAGCGCCCCATAGAATAGCTTAGCACAGACTTAGCACAACCTAGCATAGACTGGCTCCTTAAGAGTCTACCCCATATGGTGAACTTAAACTTTCAATAAACTTTACTTTTTCTTTGGCTGAGAAGACTTTAGTCGAATTCTTTCAGCAGGACCTTCAGTTGGTATTTTGGGGTCTCAGGGAGCCCTAACC
>CM053599.1:147621060-147643888 GCA_028646575.1 Pseudocheirus occidentalis
AGATGCTAGGAAGCCATTGAGCCCCCCGGCTTTGAAAACCCAGATGTTGGTGCTTCCCTCTCTGGTAACTAACTAGGTATGGATGTAATGATCAGGTAGCTGCAAGCCCTGTCTGCTGATCTGTTTCTTTGTCTGCTTGTAACTTCTGTTTGTGTTCTCTGAAGTTCTCTGAACTAGGTAAATGATATATGTTTGATTAAAGTAAGATTGTTAACTCATTTTGAATTTCTTTCCTTTAGAAAAGCAGATCTAAGAACCTATGCTAGCAACCACCCTGGGTATGCTAGGGTGCTTGGTGCTACGCAAATATAGAGTTGAATAAACAAATAAAACAGAAGGGGATACAGAAGGGGAAGCTAGTTACTTATTACAGACATGTATGTAGTTCATTTTAAAGTGTAAATAATTCTAAATATATATTTATTTGCTCAAATCTTTTTTTAGAAATTAAAAATAAAAGCAACCAAGTTTATAGTGAATATTTTAAATGGGAAGTATCGGGCAGCAATACACTTGTGAGAAGCAATGTGGTACGTAGTACACTGACATAGGATTTTGAAGACCTACATTCAAAGCCCCAGTTTTCTGACTATAATTAAGCCACTTACTTTTCTGAACCTGAGTTTCTCTATGTGTAAAACAGTAATGATAATAATGCATTATCTATCTCCATTGATTCCTGCAAGAGTGATCTTTTTCTAAACTATAGAGAGCTGTCTGTAGCAGTTACTGTAGTTATAGAAGTTACTGTCATCAGGGAATATTTCCAGGGGTTGGCTTCTCTGGGCATTTCTCAAGTGATTTCATGAAGGTGATCACTTGTATAAATGTATATTAGACCAGCTGGAAAAGATTGGCCATAGAATCATAGATTCAGATCAAGAGAAGGCCTCAAATGTCATATGATCCAAGTACTTCATTTTAAAAATGAGGAGACTGAGGTTCAGTGAAGTGAGAAATGTGAGACACACAGGTAGTAAGTGGAAGAGCTGCTATTTGAACTCCCAAACTCTGAGCCCATGTGCATTTGCAATAAAAAAATAGATACTAAATCTGAAAGTGAGTTTGCCTTTTTAGAAGAAAGCTTTTATGTTACATATTAGTACTATAGGTTGCTGCTTTGGGCTTGTGTTTGATAAGGTAGATTTATAAGGTTCCAAGTTCATAGTAAATCTGTTCTTATAAGTACAATCATGAAACATATGAATGACTCATGGTCATTCTTCTAGTTATAGTAAATCCAATAGCAGGCTAGATTTGGGACCCCAGCCTTGTGCTAGGAGACATCACTCTCCCTTGTGTCTATCGCCAGAGCTGTCCCACAGCATCCTTTATGTGAACAAAGGGATGCAAGGAAATGAAAGGGTCAGGGTCAGTGACACAAATTCTTGAGAAATGAAGGTTTGATCTATGAGATGCAGTCTTTAATAAAGTAAAAGAACACTGATAGAAATGACTACACATCTAGAAATGGGTGTCAGCTGCACCTATCTTAAGTAAGGTCAGGGAAGAGGATAAGGATGATTACTTCCTACATATTTCATCTTGCTCTCAGCTCTATCCTTGAGTGAGTCCCTGAGATTCACAAACAAAAATCACTTAGGCATTTTAGGTTTTGTCTCTCTGCTCCCCCTGGAGGCATATCCCTAGGCTGTTGCCTTAGTCTTTCTTCTGTTTCATAGGTTGAGGAAGCCACAACAACTTTATACTCTTCCTATATTCTCTTGTTTCTCTCTCAAGAAATTAAAAAAAAAATCTTACTGTAGGGGTAAATCCCTCCCTCAAGTCAGGATCTCCCTTAGCTTTCCCTCTTCCCACTCTGGGGTCTTCAGAGATTTAAGTCCTCTAGCAGGCAAACTAATCTCAAGCCTTATTTCAAATGACCTTTATATTAGCATCATAGGTCATTAGAATGGATGGCATAGAAACCCTATATCCATGGCTTTCCAGGATAGTTATTTTAGGAAAAGAAAGGTATACTTTAAAGGAAAATATTACCTATGACTTTTCAGGGGAGACGTAGGAAAAATAGTCTGGAAAAGGTGTAGGAAGACATCTCAATCAAATTATTCATTTTATAGGTGAGAAAAATATCACAGAGGCTTAATAGGATCATAGATCTAGGGCTGATGGCCTTAGAGGTCATTCAGTCCTACCTACTCATTTTAAGGATGATGTGACTGAGGACCAGGGAGGTTAAATTACTTGCCAATGGTCACACAGCTAGTACATTTCTGAGATGGGATATGAATCCAGGCCTTTCTGACTTCAAATCCAGAGCTATCTATTATGCCTCATCAATGATAAATGACTGCTGAAATTTGAACCCAGGACGCATGACTTCTGGTCCAAAGCTCTTTTGCCTACAAAATAGAGTTGATTGTTTGATTCATTTGGCTCTACCATCACTAGATACAGCATGATCACAGGTCCACCATACAACTAAAAGAAATAATTCCATTGTGGTTTCCATCTTTGTTTTAACTAAGCCATTGCTTCATCCTGTGGAGTTTTCTGTCTCCTGTCCAACTATTTGTGGTCCCTTGGGACCTAATTTGCAACTAGACAATGTATTTTTTAAGATTATTTTAAAAGATAAAACATCAAAAATCATATTTTTCATTGTTATATTTGTGAATCTGGAAAGGGATAAAGATTAGGTGAGTAACAGTTTCTCACTGAGTTCAATCTAAAATTAAAGTATATACATATTGAGTACATTTTAAAAAATTATTTTTTGTTTCACCAAGCATGGCTTCAAAGTTTATCATCAATTATATTACTAAGTAGATTTGGCATATAGTTAATACATGGATTATGAGCCATTATAATATGTGCTTAATAAATGGTTTTAATTGCTGGCATTAGAAAATGTATGAAACTGGTACAGCATAATCTATATGCTTAATTAATTACATTGCTTGATTATGATAAGAAGACAGCATCCTATAAACGTAAATGATGATAGAAAAGCAGTATGTAAGGCTCTGACATCTTAAGTTATTCCAAGTTTTGATCTATTAAAAAATCTCGGGTTTTTTTCTAACTTTCAGTGAAATTGTACAAGCAGCTACTGGAGGAGAGTTGTTTCTGTATTCTCTGTCTCTGTCTCTGTCTCTGTGTGTGTCTCTCTCTCTTTCTCTCTCTCTCTCTCTCTCTCTCTCTCTCTCTCTCTCTCTCTCATGATTTTAAAGACTGACTCAGGCAATCTCATCCCATTAAAAATCACCAGCTTTAAAATGTGATTTAAATCAGTATACTTCTGTACCCTGAATCCCTTTAAGAATTTTTATGTAATATTTTTAAGGTGAGTGTTTATAGGCAGGCTCATTTTATCATACCAAATATGTCATGTGCGTTCTTAAAAGAGCACCTAATACATTTGCTGGTGCTTCATAAATGTACCTTTTGTCAAAGCAATTAAAGGATAAAACTTTCCCTTGCTTCTTAAAATATATATATATATATATATATATATTTCCCCCAAATACATGTTAAAATAATTTAAAACATTCTTTAGTTTTGAATTCTAAATTCTGTCCCTCACTCACTCCCTTTCCTGGCCCCTCCCTGAGAGGGTAAGGAATCAGATGCTCTTCCTTATTTCTACATCATTCTACAAAGTTTGCTTCTTGGTTGAAATGATCCAGTCCAATGCAATGAAATAATAATACATCTTTTTCTCCAATGAGAAGCTTTCATTATTATTACATGAGGTCTTGAAACCACCTAGGCATACTGAAAGGGATGGTGTTTGGGTTATCTTCAGCAAAGTAGTGTGGTATTGTACATAAAATGTTTTTGAAATCAGGAAGATCTGGGTTCAAATTTCCCTTCAACTGCTTACTAGCTATGTGACCCCAGACAACTCTTTAACTTTTCTGTGATCAAGTTTTCTCCCCTTTAATACAGGAGAGTTGGGGTAGCTAGGTGGTGCGGTATCTAGAGCATTGGCCCTGAAGTCAGGAAGACTAATCTGGCTTTGGACACTTACTAGTCATGTGACCCAGGGGATTAGATTTGATGACCACTAAGGTCCTTGCAGCTCTACATCTACAAGACTATGAGACAGCCAAAGTGGAGGAGTCATAGGTGGATAGCTAATTAAGCTGGAGATCATCTAATCCAACCCTTTAAATTCAAAGAGATGAAGACTGAGATCTAAAGAAAAGATGGACCTTGGCCAAGTTCATGCATTTAGTAAAGGACAGAGCAGTGATGTGATTCCAGCCCATGTTTATCCACAAGTCTGTGCATAGAGTTTATTCTTATCAGTGCTAAATGAGACCTATATCAAAGTCTTCAGATAATAATTAGTTTTATATGAAGAAATGGGTGAGAGGGAAGGGAGGAGCTAGGGTTTTGTATCCTGAGATAAAATGATAAGGGGATTTCTTGGGTAACAACACTCTTTAGATGAAAATGAAGGAAGAGAAATAACTGTGTGCTGCTGTGCCGCTTCCAGAAATTCAGTAGCAACTATGGGAGTTAGCTACAGCATGGCACATAGTACCTTGGTCTATACTGGCAAATGTCTACGTGTGTTCATCTTTTCATTTTCCTTTCTGCTGTTGCTTATATTTTTAAACTACATGTTGAATTCATATGTTCAGAATCTAGTTGGGGTTTTTGTTTGTTTTTAAAGTACATTGAAAACATCCCAGAAGGCTGGGGAATCTAAACTAAAATGTTGAAAAACTAAAATCTGGGGAAGAAGTCCCAAAATTCAAATGAATTAGTTTGTACTTTAGCAAGGACATCTTCGGTTGATCAAAGAACTGGCAATGTGATAGCTAAATCACTGCTAGTGAGATTTGAAAAATGGCAGGCAAGTAAAGAGGAGTCAAGTGACTATGGGAAAACATTCTACCAGATTTCACAAAAGAGAAGTAAGGTCTAGGATGAAAACTATCAGAGAGCTTAACTTCCCTTCCTGACAAATTTCTATAGCCATAAAGGGATGGTTTTTAGGCATTTATAAAGGAAAGAAAATCCAACTGGCATTCATCTAGTCTATGTTGGTTTTTTCCCTTGTTTTTGGTGTTTTTTTTTAAGTGTAGTGGATAGCGTGCTGGCCCTAGAGTAAGAGAGATTTACCTTCCTGAGTTCAAATCTGTCTTCTGACACTTACTAGTTGTGTGACCCTGGGCAAGTCATTTAACCATGTTTACCTTGGTTTCCTCATCTGTAAAATAAGCTGGAGAAGGAAATGGCAAACTATTCTAGCATCTTTGCCAAGAAAACCCCAAATGGGGTCACAAAGCATTCGAAAGGACAGAAAAAAACAGCTATTTGATAACAACGTGATACTGGGCCATGTAAATAGAGGCAAAAAGTCCAGAATGATAATATGTAATCTTCCCTTGTCACACCATGCGTGAAATATTGTGTTTCCATTTGGAGAGTTCATTTTAAGAATTTTTATTAACTAGGGTCCATTCAGAGGCAAGCTACCAAAATGGTGAGAGGATTGGAAATAATACCAGAAGAACGTTCATTGAAGGAACTGGACATATTTAGCTTGGAAAAGAGCATTAGTATGATAGCTTTCTTCAGGTGTTCAAAGGTCTCTTGTATTAGAAGAGGTATTTTTTTCAATGATCAAGCATTTCTTTTTTTCTTTCTAGATCAGTGGTTCTTAACCTTCCTAATGCCACGACCCTTTAATACTCTATATGCGGCCATATCTGCATGTAGGCAGACCTGCCAGGAGATGGATAGAGGAGCGGTGTCTCAGTTCCTAAGACCATCAGAAATATTTGTTTTCCAGTGGTCTTAGGTGACCCCTGTGATCCCTGTGAAAGGGTCGTTCAACCCCAAAGGGGTCACGACCCACAGGTTGAGAACCACTGTTCTTGATAGTCAAAATTTAAAAGATTCACCTGCCCCACAATCCAGAACTCCTCTTCTCGTTTAGATCCAAAGAAGAATTGATTTTGTTCTACTTGTCCCTAGACAGCACAACTCAGACTAGTGGATACAAACCATATAAAGGTAGAATTAAGTTTAAGGTAATAAAAATCTTCCTGACAATTAAGGCTCTCCAAAAGTAGAATGGACTGCCTCTAGAACTAATGTGTTCCTGTTTACTGGTTATCTTAATCACTTGTCTGGAATGTCATAGAGAAATTTTCTTTTTAGGTTTCAAATAAATTACATGATTTCAGATATCTGTTTCAACTCTTCCCTCCGTGATTGTGTGAAGGATGGGAAGAATGAATCAGTCTCTATCCTGTCTGAGAGATTACTTCCTGGGAGTATGATCGATACATGAGGAGGCATATTCATTGGGACTCTGTTAAAATTTGTTTGACCACTCTAATTAATTGAACTAATATGTCTTGTGTTCAATATTGTCACAATTGTCAGAGAATGACAAAATATTTCATTTTTCACAATCCTGTTACCAAGGAAGCAAATTCAGATACCATTTTCATGTTATGAAAAATCAAGGCATGAGTTTTACAGAAGCCATCAAATGATAGACTTTCATAACAGAAATAAGCAAAGTCATGATTAAATTTGTATTTTTTCTGCATAGGACCTTTTGTTGCATCTTTTGTTACAATATGTGTATGTATATGTGTCTATGTATGTATGTGTATGCATATATATGTACACGTATGTATGTGTGTGTGTACAAATTCTCCCTAGCCATAAGACTAAGTGGAGTAAGTATCCTTTTGTATTTTATTAATAGTTACTTGGAAACAAATTCCCTCAGAATATTTTTAAAACCAGACTTGTGATTTAAATGGTTTAGGGAAATTCCCATAAGATTCTCTCTACCAATTCAGATCATTACTTGCTCTGTACCTTATAATTTTTTAAAACATTTTAATTCATTTTGAACTTAAATACAAAAGAGAATATTTTCCTTTACACAACAAAACATAAGAGGATTCAATATAAAATCATGAATTTTCATTTCACACTGCTTACTTTTTTTAAACTGTGTAATAAATACTACACATAATTTTCAAGGGTAGCCTGCTTTTCTTTGCTTCCTTCTATGTTTTACTCTCTCCTATGCATTTATATATTTTTCCTCCCTCTCTCTCCAACCTGCAGAAGGCAAACATTAGACACAAGTATGTATGTATGTATGTATGTATGTGTGTATGTTTGAGTAAAATCATACTATGCATACTTCTATTTATTGGTTCTTTTTCTGGCTGTGGGGAGCATCCTTCCTTCATAGATCCTTTGTAGCTTATTTGAGTATTTATAATATTCAAAATGACTTAATTGTTCAAGTTTTTCTACTTAGGACAATATTGCTTCTATTGTGTAAGTACTTTTTAGTCCTAAAGCATTATACTGAGAGGTCAATGACTTGTCCAGGTCCTTCCTCAGTATGTAGAAGAGGTAAAACCCAAAACCAGATCTTCTTGATTTAGAGGCTCTCCATCCTTTCTGCCTCAGGATAAAATTCATTTCACTTAAATTTAGTGTCTCTGAGGAATAGTGGAAGGAATGGTCAACCTATCCTACAAACACATTAGAAAACTATTTGAAATAAGAAAAAAGAAATACCTTTTTCAATTAAAATCTGCAAGGAAACAAAACTCTGAATTCCTTTTAAAGAGTAACTAGGGTCTGCTAGAGGTTTTCTTCTACCTTATTTTATGCTCAAGTGAACAGTGTATTCAATTGGCCAAATTCTGTATTGTAGCAGCAGCAACAGTAGTAGTAGTAGTAGTAGTAGTAGTAGTAGTAGTAGTAGTAGTAGTAGTAGTAGTAGTAGTAGTAGTAGTAGTAGCAGTAGTACTTTGAAATATCCAGGGAGTCAGGATTGTAAGCATAGCAATTTGTAATGTGTTGTTGATGTATTTGCACAACTATGGTCTAAGAAATTGACTAAATGCTGAGTCTCTGAAATGAATCATATCAGCTGCAAAGCTAGTTGGGGTAAGAAGGTTCTCCAACCCAGTGTTTCCTAATGCTTAATGAGGCAGTCATGAACAACAAACAATGGAAAATTGCCCAGCACTACCTTCTAATTTTAGGAGATAATGCTGTGCAAATTAACTTTGCATGCTTTGACTGATATGACTTTGCAAACTGGCTTTTCCAATCACACAAGAAGATAGGCTGCTAAAATACTGACTTCTAATTCAACTGTTTGCCTATTTGCATATTTAAGAAATTAGGTCCTATGTTAATGGTTTCATATCACGTATGTGTGTATGTGTGCATATATATATTTCTATAACATGTTTATATATAAATATATAACAAATATGCATAAAGTATATACACATGTATATAACATGTAACACAAAACATGCATATATAACAATTAAATAAATGAAAATATATATCACATATGACATATTTTATTTCTTACATGTACATATTTATTAGATATCTTAATATCATAGTATCACATTTTGATGTACATGTATGCATATAAATTACACGTACTAATGCACATGTTATTTTTGTTAATAGAATCATATTGCCTGTGTTGCTATTGAAATAGATAACATATTAATATTCACATAAAGTACACATACATAGATATATAAAATACAAAATAATGGTAGATCCTGCTTATATAATACTTTCAGGTTTACAAAGTGTTTTTTCATAACAAACTTGAGGAATATGCAGTTGAAGATCATTTATTCCAGTGATTAAGAAATTTAATCATTTTTTTCACCACTTAATAAAATAGATTTAGGCAGTTATGATTATTCAGGCCTTTAAAGGAATGAGGCATTACCTTTACTGGGAACACAAAGACTAAAAACAAGTAGTACATGTCTGTAAGAGCTTCTATTGGAGGAGATACAGTGTGTACATAAATAAGTAAATGACAATTTGTTGTATATATTTTAATATATATTATGTCTAATATTGTGTCTATATTTTAAGTTATGTCTAATTCTTCATGACCGGATTTGGGGTTTTGCTTGGCAGAGATATTGGTTTGGTCTGCCAATGCCTTCTCCAGCTCATTTTATAGATAAGGAAACTGAGGCAAACAGGGTTAAATGACTTGTTCATGATTATTCAGCTAGTCTGGGTCTGAACTCAGTAAGATGAGTCTTCCTGACTCCAGGTACAGTACTCTATCCACTGCACCACCTAGTGCAAAATACCTGCAAAGTACATATATTATGCTATCTATATCTATATATCTATATATATATGTGTGTGTGTGTGTTGTATATATATATATATATATATATATAAATTCAGTAAGATAATTATTATAGTAATTTAATTGGGATGGCATTACATTAATTACTTAAGTATAATTGTCATTTTAAAAAATTATATTAGCTTTACCCATGCACAATGAATATTACATCAGTTGTTTAGATCTATCTTTGTATAAAAGGTGTTTTGTGTTTATATTTGTATAGATTTTTTTTTGCTTTTGGAGAGGGGAAGGCAGAGCATTTAGGGGTAAGTGACTTGTCCAAAGTAATAGCAACTAATTTCAGTGGGAAGAGAGAGAAAAACAACAGGAGCTGGGGAAGAGGGTCCACATCTTGTGTAGGAAGTAGTGAGTTTTGCTGGGGAGAAAAATGAGGATTCTATGATGAGAAAATCAAAACTCTCTAGATTAAGTGACTAGCCCACTAGGAAGCTGGAATTCTAGTCTAGGACTTTGTGACTCATAATTCATAGAGATAAGAAAGAGAAATCTAATTTTTCTACACTTTCCACCTGCAAAGGTGTAAGTGTTATTCAGGAGATAAGGAAACTGAGGCAAACAGGGTTAAATGACTTGTCCAGCCTCTGCCACTAATTAGCACTGTAACCTTGGTTATCTCAGTTCTGTTTTGTCACTATTGGATAAGGTTTTGCAGGCCTAGTAAATTTTCTTTTCATTACATTTGAATTTATTTTAAACTTAAATGCAAAATAAGAAAAAAAACATTGCCACATACAAAGTAGAACATAAGAGACCATTAATACAAAGCGTTACATTTCCACTTCAAGAAAAACCATATCATAAATAGTATACATTATTTTCAAGGCTGTTCATCTTTTCTTTGCTTTTTTATGTTTTTATTTTATATATATTATATATGTTATATAATCATATGTTTTCTTTTTTCCTCTGATTTGCCCTTTTTATTTTATTGTCCCCTTACTCCCCCAAAGAAGGCTACAATTAAGTGTTTGTGTGTATACACACATATACATATACATATACATATACATATACACATACACATACACATATATATTCACATATACATTGAAATATACACATACACACATATATTCACATATACATTGAAATGCATATATGTTATACCAAATTTTTGTACTTATTATGGTGGATTTATATAAATAATCATATTTGCACTTGTCATCTGTTTCTCTGTAGGTGGAGAGCATCTGCCTTTATAAGTCCAAATCTTTCCATATTTTTCTAAATTCACCAGCTCATTGTTTCCTATCACACAACAGTATTTGGATCCAATCATATTCTATCTGGGAAATTGTATATGAGAGTTTTTCTCCAATTTTTATTCATTCCCTCTATTCTTAGCTAAATAAGTTTTATTTATACAGGAAATTTTTAATTTAAAATAATCAAAATTATCCATTTTACACTTCAACACTGTTCTTACCTTATAATATGGTTTGAGGTTTGATACTACTCAATCTGGCTCTTTCACAAAACCATTCCCCTGGCTTCCTTGAAGTTCCTCACCCTCTACTTTTGAAAATGAACCCTATTATTATTTCTTCTAACTCAGTAAGATAATTATTTTAGTAATTTAATTGGGATAGTATTACATTAATTACTTAGATATAATTGTCATTTAAAAAAATATATTAGCTTTACCTACCCAGGTACATTGAATACTACATCAGTTGTTTAGATCTGTCTTTGTATAAAAGGTGTTTTGCATTCATATTTGTATAGCTTTTGTTTTTGTTTTTGTTTTTGTTTTTGGGGAGGGAAAGGCAGGGCATTTAGGGGTAAGTGACTTGCCCAAAATCACACAGCTAGTAAATGTTAAATGTCTAAGGACCAATCTGAACTCAGGTCCTCCTGACTCTATCCACTGTGCCACCTAGCCACCCCATATTTGGATAGTTCTTGTGTCTGTTTTGGCAGGTTTACTCTCATATTTTTTAACTAGTGGCTAGTAATTGTATATGGTCTAAAACTATTGATTAATATGACTGATGTCATATTTATATGTCATTTCCAGGCGTAGTGAGTTTTAAAACTACAAGGCTGACACAATATAAACTGTTGGCAGTGAACTCTTCCACCAACAAAGCCAAAATGTCAAATCGTTTGATTCTTTTTGTGACTATGGATATGTTTTATAGTCTTAATCTAAGGTACTTGTTTATTATTAGCTGCTTGTGTTCTCAATGGATTAGCTTGGGGAACAGTATAAGTAGGAAAAGATATGACTTTGCTTTGATAAAAGTTGTGACCCACCCATACTTTCTTTTTTTTTAATATATATTTGCTTTTTTTGGAGAGGGGAAGGCAGGGAAATTGGTGTTAAGTGACTTGCCCAAGGTCACATGGCTAATAAGTGCGTAAAGTGTCTGAGGCTGGATTTGAACTCAGGTCCTCCTGACTCCTTCTATACTTTCTTACTTACTGGGACTTTTGTCCAAGTTACCTGTAGATCATATGTAATTGATATATTCAACATGAGGCTTTCAGGTAGTTCTTTCCTTTTCTTAAAATAACCTTTAGTACCTATGAAATGCGTCAGTATGGCTATGTGTTATGCCTCACTTTCCTTCCATGACTGTCTTTCCTACTTTTCCATATATACATTTCCTGAATGACATGTCTAACATTTCTTGTGCTTAGGTTATCATAGAAAAAATACAGCAAACTACTTGTACCTAGGTATCACTTTATTTCTTCTTCAAGGCAGTTTGGTAGAGTAAGAAGAATGTTGAGTTTAGTATGAGATAATCCAAGTTCACATCCTGGTTCAGCAACTTACTGCCTGTGTGACCTTGGGCAAGTTCTTTAATTTCTCATTTTCCTCAGTTATAAAGTCAGAAGATAAAGTCTTCCACAGTCCTTTCCATCTATTTCTACATCAGTGATCAGATGATCTTAGGAGATTGTGGTGTTCCAAATTCACCATCCAACAATATCCCCAGAGCAACACCTTTACAAGATATACTCTTTTACAAGACGGGATCTTTTTAACAAGATGAGGACAGCTTGAGATCATTAAAAGCTCTATCCATTCTGCTCTCTTCCTGTTCTTCTATTCCGGGCCCAACTTACTGTCCATCTGCCCTGTCTGTCTCCCATACATCTTTTGATGTGTTAAGTAAATGAACCAGTATTCCAACTGTAAATAGCAGTAATTCAAAGTCTATTCCTTCTATTGCTACTATCCTTAGGGAAATTGTCCAGTAGTCTGGTTGTTTATTTTTTTTTAATTTCTTCTCATAATGGTGATAATGGTTCTCTGACTTCCTTACCAAGATGACAACAAGACCAATAAGTTACTTTGGAGTATTTAGAGTCAAGTGAAGGATATTATGTGGTCATTTTCAGCATTTCTAGACATTTTAAGAAGTGAAAAAAATGAATATTTTTCTAAGGTTAAAAACATCCATGTTTAGATTTAATTATTTTTATTTGGACTCAGAGGCAAAAAACAAGGTAATGTAGAGAAGAAATCAGAAAAAAAAGCAATAAAACTTAGACTGAAATTCCAAAGGCAAGCGAAATCTAACATGCAGATTTATAATAATAACAACAACATTATATTATAGTCTTATGTTTTATATATGTTAATTTGGATAATTTATAACATATTTGAGATTTTCAATAGGAACCATTTAAAAAATATTTTATGCAAGCTGCCTCTTTTAAATCACAAACATTTCCCGGGGAAGAATACCACACATCCACATCTTTACCCTCATTAGGAAACTTTTCAGCAGGATTTAATTCATTATGGATGTTGTCTATTCACAATGTTATTCTTTCATGCAGGGGATAGCATATCCTATATCTGTAGGTGGCTAGAGACATAGATCACATGCACATAAACAAATGTTTGTATTAGGTATCTGTTACAAATCAAATATATAACATATCTAATATTTTGTTCCTACCGAAGGCACATTTTAAAAATCTTATATCTTTTTTTTAAAAACAAGTTTTGGTCTGGTTTATTAAAGTATATTTCTATACAGTTTACTTTTCACTGGTCTGTTCTGGCATGCTTCTAATGATATCAGAATCACCTGGATCAATGATAGCCAGAGTACATACTCTATAGTACTTCCCACATGCTGTACCCAATTCATTGTTATTGCCACTATAGTGATGCACGCCAGTTTTGGCCAACATAGCGTAATATTCGATCTCTGATTTTCTCAAGGCTGGGCAGTTGTTGGCTAAGATGACCAATTTGGCTTTGCCTTGTCTGATCATTTTCAGGGTCTGTTTGTAGCCTAGCACATATTTGCCGCTTTTCATGACCAGCGGGAGCCTCGAGTTGATGGACTCCAGCAACTTTTCGTCTTCTTTGCGGCCACCATCTTCCTGCCTGCGGCACGGGAGGACCCTCAGCCAGAGACCTGCCGCCAAGATGGCTGGGAAGCAAGAAAGGCTAAAAATCTTATATCTTTACATAAATCAATTAACAATTACTTATTAAGTGCCTGTTATGTATCCAGACACTGTGCTAGGAGCTGCAGAATCAAATATATAGAATAAATCCATCCCTACATACAAGGAGTTTACATTGTAACAAAGGAGAAAAATGAATACATTAATACATTTATACATAAATATAAAATGAATACACTTAAATACATAAAAGTTAGTCAAATACAAGGTACTTAATGAAAATCAGTACTAGCAGTTGGAAGTAGGAAAGGTTTCCTGCAAAAGATGGCACCTGAACTGTGTCTTAAATGAAAAAAGATCCTCTAAGAGATGGATGTGAGGAAGAAGTAGATTCTGGGCCTTTGTAATGACAGGTATAATGGCAGGCAATGGAATGTCTTTGTGAAGAACAAAAAGTCAGAATGTCTAGATCACAGAGTACAGGAGGAGTACCATTGCATTCATTAAGGGTCTTTCCATAGTGAACTAATAATATGAATTTGATTTGAGTCTTATTTCTTTCTTGAATGTCTTCACTTCTGTAAAATGGGGACAATAATAGTATGTACTTTACAACAATTTTGACAAATGAGCATAAAGCATTATCCTTCTATGTACCCTGCCATAAATCCTGCCTGCACTATACACAAGCTATGTAGTTTCTAGAGAAATTAGCCTACATAATCACTTTCATAATCTAGGAACCCATCAAGGGAAATTGCAACAAAGACCTTCACTTAAGTAAGTTGTTTAAGTAAGTTGTTGGCCAAAATATTAGACATAGACTCTTGTTTTACAATAATTATTATTAAATCCAAGTTAGCATGGAGAAAGTCTATTTGAGATTTATGATTTTATAATTCAAAGTAACCAATTTGTTTCAGTGTGCTGATAATACAAATAAGAAGTATGTAGCTATCTTATCTTGCAATAAGTTTCTGTATCTGCCAGTTAGATAAAATGAATATTGTTTTTTTGTTTTTTGGAGGGCAATTGGAGTTAAGTGACTTCCTCAAAGTCACACAGCTGGTAAGTGTGTCAAGAGGAACTTGAGACATATGACACAAGAAACCTGTTCTTATTCATTCTTCCCCCACCAATTTCCTTTACCCCATTCCCTGGATCAAAGACCTCACCATCCTGTCCCACGCACAAGTATGAACAATGAGGTTTATTGGAAAGTACTACGGAAAGTGAGGCAAGTGTCTGAGGTCTGATTTGAACCCAGGTCATCCTGACTCCAGGGCCAGCTCTCTATTCACTGTGCCACCTAGCTGCCCTATCATGAGTATTTTTATAAGCCCTTGTAGCAGCAAGCACCCTAGCATACTGTTAGTACAGTTTCTTTCATCTGCGTTTCTAAAGGAAAGCAACTCAAAAGGGGTTAACACTCTTACTTTAATCGAACATATATCATTTACCTAGCTCGGGGAAAAGTCAGCATCCTGAACTTTAGAGAAAATACCAACAGAAATTATAAGCAGACAAAAGGTACATACAGAGAAAATAACACAATTCAACAGACAGGGCTTCTAGTTGTCTGACTATAACATATACACAGTTAGTTACCAGAGAGAGAAGCACCAACATCTGGGTTTTCAGAGCCAGGGAGCTCAACGGCTGCCCAAAGGTTCATCTGGCCAAATGACACAACTCTTCCCAAAGTGAACCCCAAAGAAAAACCCCACCTCAGGGTACATATGGCTTTTTCCAGGGTCAGAGAACATCACAACCCTTGTGAGCCCCTGCGTAATTACAAAGTAACAAGGCATGGACCTTTCAGAAAAACAAGTCTCCCCTAAGTAAGTTTCTCCTGTTTGGCTCCACTCCACCCTTCAGCAACCTCCTTCCACCACAGGCTCCATGTGACCACATTCAGCCAATTTGGGGGCAGAGTCTATTTTCAAAGCAGGGACAGTCCTCAAATTCCCTCAGGCTCATTAAGGGGCAGGGAAGATCTTCAAATTCTCTTACCATTAAAGCTCTCAGTAGAAAGTAGGACGTAATGGAAGTTACATAAAAGATATCTAAATCAAAACATTTTATTAACTAGGATTGTCCAGATGGTTTTTAGACCACTGTGATTCCAGGCATATTTATCTAGTGAACTACCTTGGTCTTCCATTTTTGTGCATGTTAGCCAGCTTAAGCCCTTTGAAAATGCTTTAAAGTATTGCAAATCATAATCTAATTAATTTATGTCCCCCATTGTAATGGCAATAATAGTCAACATTTATTTGACACTTTAGGCTCCTTGTCATGTTTATTATTAAAATTAGCCCTTTGCTTATTAAGAACTTTCCTTGCCTGACCCCTTCCAAACTTTCCAGTCTTCTTCGACCTTCATGCCCTCCACATACTCTACAACCCGGTTACACTGGCCTCCTTGATGCTCCGTACACATAGCTCTCTACCTCCTGACTCTGGACGTTTTCACTATCTGACTCCCCATGCCTGGAATTTTGTCCTTCCTTGTCTTGGGCTTCTTGGTTTCCTTCCAATATCTGCAAAAAGCTGACCCAGAAGCAGCCTCTCCTAATCTTCTCTATCTTAGTGATGTCCCTTTGAGATGATCTCATATCAATCCTGTGTTTCCCCTGCCCTATCCCACCTCATTAGAACCAGACTCTTTAAGAACAGGGACTCTGTGTGTGTGTGTATGTGTGTGTGTGTGTGTGTGTGTGTGTGTGTATCACCAATCCTCAGCATGGTATCTAGTCCCTAATAGACCCTTAATAAATGCTGTTGACTTGATTTGCCAAGAACCGCTGGTAGATGCCATTGACTTGCTTTGACTCCTCCAATGAATAACTACCCTCATCTTTCTTTTTCATCTGTTACAGCATGGTTTTCATTCTGTGCCCAAAAACAGCCAACAAGGCACATCATCTCATTGAGTATTTGCATATTTCATATTGTTTAGTGATGAAGTTAAATATCTGCAGAGTGACTCCTTTGACAATAATTGTAGCTTGTGTGCCACCATCCTGACTTTTGTACCAAAATGTGTTTTCAATGTTTTGTGGTGGTGGTAGTAGCATTAAAATCCGAATTTCTTGCCAGATTCACACCCAATTATATGCAAACTTCTAGAAGCTTGTGGGTTCTAAAGTACAGTATAACATGGTATATAACTCTCTAAAAGCGTTAGAATTTAATGAACTAGAATTATCTTGTTAGAAATGGGGGCAGCTAGGTGGCACAATGAATAGAGCACCAGCCCTGGAGTCAGGAGGACCTGAGTTCAAATCGAACCTCAGACATTTAACACATACTACCTGTGTGATCTTGGGCAAGTCACTTAACCCTAATTCCCCCCTCCAAAAAGCCAATAAAAAATAGGGTAAACCTTGACTGTGCCACTGTGTACAAGGAAAAGAAAAAGATCTGATTAAGATACCATCAGATAGAAAGGGAAATAAGGAATACTTACTTATAAGATTTATAAAGATATATTGTGGGAAGTATGACTACAAAGTAATGACTGATTATGTAATAAAGTTAACCAAAATTTACTTATCCCACTTTGTGTTACCCCCTTTAAAGTCGGCCCTTTGAGAAACTATTACATTATTGCAACAATGCTGGCATTATTCAAAATGTTTTTGAAACTCCATTTTTGTAATTATTTAGAACATATTCCATAATGACGCATCATATTGTGAGGAGAGGTTTGGATTTTGAAATTGGATAACTTTCATTTAAAATCAAGTCTAGTGATTAAGATGGAAGATAATGTAGCATGATAACACTTTGTGATTAATAAAGGAAAATATTTTCTTATGTGACTTTTAAATGAGCTTTCAAGGCAGTTTACAAAGAGGAGTTTATTAAAAAGGTTTGGAAGAATACTGTCATTGTCATATAAGTGATTATTCTGAACAGGACAATAGCTAAATGGATGGATGAATTTTGGTATGCTTGTTTGTCTTTTTAATCAGCAGCATTTCATCACAGCTGTATGGTTAGTATGCTTTTCTGGAAACGCACAGGGAGAAAGAAACTTCATCTATTCTGAACCTTTGAGAAATGAGTTATTCTTGATGGCCAAGATTGTTAGTTTGCAGTTTACCCCTTGAAACAACAAAAATCTTGTTCATTGTTGGTTTAGCAATTTTAGATAGAAATCTTACAAAAATGAATCACACACGTCCTGATCTTGCTAAAAAGAGAGTATGAAATATGATTTAACCTATCTGATGACTGAGTCACAGTTATGAATATTGCTTGTTATTCTGTGCTGGATGGAAAGTAATGATGCCCTCAGAACTTACTGAAGTGGGGGAACCACCTTGCCAAGGAACCCAAAGTCCTTAGACCTTGTGCTTTTTGAGTTCTCATGTATGAGTAAAGGAGGAACAAAATAGAACTTGGATTGTCGGCTGCTACTACTCATTGATACCACTATGTGCTACTTGTATGGCTCCCTTCCCTGTTATAATTTGCTCTTTCTAATGGCTGTAAGCATACTAAAATGTTTGTAGTGATAGTTTTGTTGTAGGAAAAATTTTTTTAAAGGAAATAAAATAGATGCCCATAAATTGGGGAATTGTTGAATACTATATTATACGAATATAAGAAGGAGGGAGAGAATTCAGAAGAAATTTTTAATGAGTGTTAAAAATAAATCACTTTTTTAATAAAAAAGAAAATAAATCAATAATAAGTCAATCAGATATTAAAAAATATAGAAGAATTGGTAGGTTTTGCTGAAGGTGAAGACTCAACTAAGGATTCTTAGGTGAATTTTGGAGAAAGATTAGACAAGCAAATGCAAGGTGATCTGGGATGATTTACTCCTTCCTCATTTCTGGATCTTAGAATCCCTCTCTTCAAGAACCACCACTTCTCTGAAGCCTTCCATGATCTTCCCAACAGCTAATATCCAAAGTATCATATATATTCAGCTTTTTCTTATTTTATTCACTCTCTCTATGTATTTTTTGTATAAACTTACACACGTACTTGTGTCTCCTAGTAGAACATAAGCTCCTAGAGAAATAGGGATTGTTTTGTTCTTGTTTCCTGAGAGCCTAGAATGGTGCCTAGGACAAAGTACATGTTTAATAAATGCTTCTTAATTGATTGATTTATTCAAAGGTTATTAGTAAATTACACAAGTCATGGAGTACTTCATTTCGTATGTGAGTTTACATATATACATATATGTGTGTGTATATATCTATGTATCTATATGTATTCTTTCTCCTGTTGACTCAGAAATTTCTTCCACATTTCCCACTGACTACATGAAGTGCTTATTGAGGGTGGGGATGGGGGTTAACCAAGATGAGAATGAAAACTTCTTATCTCAGGATTTCACCCAGTGATCCAAAAGCTTTGTCAATACCTGGAATACTTAGTCTTTATCAGGGTTATTCTTACTCAAAAAGAAAAAAAAAACAGCAGTAAGAGAAGGTTTATTCCCACCACACAATAGCTTTGTGAAATCATTTGGCCCAGTCAATTCCACTTAAAACAAATTTAAATTATCTGGATAGTCAGACAAGTCAGATAAAAATGATTGACTCAAGTAACTCAAGTACAGTCAATTCTATCTTTACCGTTTTTTATGACTCAAAGACTGACATAAAATTAGATCACTTGACACTCTCTTTCCTCATCTTAAGGAAAGTTTGAGATGAGAGAAAGAATGTGAAATAGAACAGTTTTGATTTTTCTGTCAATTTTTTTTTGCTTTATGGAGAGGGGAAGGTAGAGCAATTGGGGTTAAGTTGCCCAAGGTCACATGGCTTGTTTTGTGTTAAGTGTCTGAGGTCTGATTTGAATTCAGGTGCTACTGACTCCAGGGCCAGTGCTCTATTTAGTGTGCAACCTAGCCACCTCCTATTTTTTTTCCTTTTTTTCAGTCAGAGATGAAAAAACACCATTTAGGGGACAAGATTTTAAGAATCCACAGTCTAGGCCAGATTTTAAGGATCTGAGCCTCTATCACTTCTTAACAAACATAACTCTCTTCTGCCCACCCATGACTACACAAGAAAGGAAGAAAATAAAGATTTATTAAACACCTACTACGGACCAGGCACTGTGCTAAGTGCTTTACAAATATTCTCTCAACAAAGTATGTATTGTGACTCAATGAGGCGTTTCCTAGATTAAAATATCATAATCACCACAGACATGAAGCAAAATAGAAATAAAATAAACACTTGAAATGCATTTCTCTGCTGAGGAAAAGAGAAGGAAGGCAGAAACCATAATTTAGTACTATTTATGTTCATTTAAATGAGAAAATAAAAATCTATTGAAATGTTTAAAGAGGTTGATTTTACGGTAAATATTTGAATGTTTTTTAAAAAGTACTTCCTTATTCAGTATACTTTTGATTTAGGTACATCCCATTTATATTAACTACATTAGTAAATATAAGTGCAGTACATATATTCATAAACACAGTATTCATGGTGTACCAGTATAGAATTGTTAACCTTCTCTGAGTATTTGAACCAATGAAATAAAATGTTCACTTCAATAATAAATATCTGAGCATTTCACATCCATCTGTCAATGCCCTTAAAAGGCACTGATTGATTCTGATTACATTTGCACAAGATTAAATGGCATTGGTTTGCCCTTCAGATTTAATTTGCTGTCTTCCACTATCTTGAAATAAAATGGCAATAAGTAATATTTAAATGAATATATTTTCAGTAACTTTACCACATTTAAAAGAAATGTGTTGTTAGCCTAGATTACAGTGAAATAATAAAATAGGCAGCTTGATATACCCTTAATGTGGTCAAATTTCTTTTAATATTTATCTAGGTAAAACTCGTTCCTGTAATATTTTTGATAAATATCTCTTTGCAACTTAGCATTAGTGACTGACATTTGTCTAATACTTTAAGATTAACAATAATTTTATTATTTCATATCTAGGCATATCCTATAATTGACTCATATGAACCAATTGTTAAAATTTCACATTGAGTAATAATGCTTTGGAAATCCATAAACACTACAAATCAAGGCTTGAGTTATTGTTTTGTTCATTGTCTAGAATTAAGAACATGTTAAGAATGAAGATTAAGCTTAAAAATGCATTATGCTTTCTTTTTTTCCTGGAGAGCTGATTGTTAAACATTTAATTGCATACCCCTCCCTACCTAGAATGTAACCTCTCTAACAGTCTTGAGAGGTAGGTATACAGGTGTTATTTTTCTCACTTTACAGAAGAATCTGAGTATCCTGAAGATTAAATGATTTGTCCATGATTGTATTTAACACATGCAGAAGGTGGGATTCATTCCTTATGTAGTTGGAAATTCAACATTTATGTAGTCAGATCTTGCCTCACTTCTGGACCATAATACTTTCCAATAAACCTCATTGTTCATACTTGTATTTAGGACAGGATAGTGATGTCTTTGCTCCAGGGAATGGGGTAAAGGAAATTGATGGGGGAAGAATGAATAAGAACAGGTTCCTTGTGTCATATATCTCAAGTTCCTCTACCAACCTATTACGGGTAGTTCATTCATAATCTCTCACCTGACCTATGTGGCCAAGTGCCTCAGAGGCCCATCACTATTGATTCTCTCTCTAGAATCTGCCACATTTCTACACCTTTCCTGTCCATGCAGAAGCTCTGTTTAGATTCTCTGGGAAGCAGATTGCTCTTTCTCCCAGTGCAAAGTGATCAGTATTCCATACAGATATTAGACCTACCTTCTCCTCAATCCATCCTCCCCTTCCCCAACTCAGGTTCACTGGACAGTTTGCTATACTACTTTCCTCCCTTAACTCTTTCCCTCAGGTGAAAAACGTCCAAAGTAAGGACTTGAACATTGCATTTATAGCATCACAAAACCAAAAGTTCTTTTTTCTTCAGGTAAGGGTGACATCTCATTTTTCTCCCTTATTCCTTCCCAAATTAGTCCTAATAACTCTAGAAAATTAGAAAATGAGTCCTATTATTTCTCATTACTCTAAGGCAAGAATAAAAAAAACAGTCATACCCCGCCATAGCTCCAAAAAGAATAAAAATGCAACATAGTGGTCTTTATAATCCAAGTCTTCATTATTTTGCTTTACATTAAGGGAATGTTATTAAGTGGCCTTTCCAATTAATGAAATGAATTCCACTTGGTTAAGGGGGTGTATACTCTTTTGATGATCTGTCTGAAGTAACTTTGAATTAATCAATTGTTGTTTATTATATTATTATGTATATATATTATTGTATATATATTATATATTAAAATGTATATTATATAAGTGAAAACCTGTTGTGGGTGTTGTACCTCTTTCCTTATAAGGCATTTTTACAAAGCTCTGCTACCTGTTCTCCTACAGAGATAACATACATCTCTTTTCAGTCTTCCAGGATGCTTGACTTTAAGACTAATTCCTTTTCTGATTCTTGAATAATATTCTTCTTGGGACAGATGCCAAAGCTCTCTTTGTAATTTTTCTTCCTAAGATGACTTTATAGCTCACTTTGATTTTATTGAAATATTAGTTGAGGAGACATTCCCTTTTCCAGCATAATTCATAGGAACTACCAGATTGACTACTATATTGGGATGTTCAGATTGGAGTTTTTAGATAAAGGATGGATTTTTAAGTCCATATACATCTATCACATTTTGATCAGAACAGAAAATGTAAGTGTAGAAAAGGATGAGGAATTAACATTTGTATTATATTTTGTATTTTTCTAATGAATGTATAGCTTAATATATGGTAGCATTTTTTTCATTGATATAAGGAGCTCCTTGGTAAGGAATTTTGTATACCAACATCTATTAGCAACTGTTCTGAAACTTAGTTAATTTTTGAGAGTTAGATTGTATTTGTACACAATTATTTATATTTTGTCTCCCCTGTTCAATTGTGAGAGGAGGGACTAGGTTTTTTTGCCTTTTTTTGTATCCCCAGAGCTTAACATAGTGACTGGCACTTAGTAGTAGGTTCTTAATAAATGTTGAATACTGACTGTTAAGGTTAAGTGACTTTTCTCAGGTCATACAGCAGGTATGTGTCAAAGGCAGAAGGTGAATCCAAGTATTCTTGTTGAACATACTGAAAATTGAAAATACACATCAGATAATTTTAATTTTTGATTGTTCCCTACAATTACCAATTGAACCCAAGTGATCCTTAACTTCCATCATACATTAGTATAGCCGAACAAATAATAATTAAAAAAAAACTTTTTGCCAGCCAAAGCTTTATCATTCCTACTTTCCTCTTTCTCTCCAATAAGCCTATTTT
>CM053599.1:147649724-147676742 GCA_028646575.1 Pseudocheirus occidentalis
CCCTTTTGCTACCCCTTCTACATCCTTCTTATTTCATATTGCTTACCTCTTTTTCAACATGTCTATACCAACAATCCATACCTCCAACCGTGCTCCCCTCAACTGCCAATCCAAACAACTATTTTTGACTTAGGTCAAAGAATTCGTAGTTACGACTTTATTCAACAGTCAAACCATGTGATTAGGACCCAGAAGCACATGTTTTGTGGTTTGTGCTATAGTAAGACAAAGAACAATAAATTAGGCTTACTGAATTTTGTGGTCCTTCATGGAGTTGCAGATCAGAAAAACAGCCCAAAGAACTGTCCGAGGAGCAAGGAGTAAATTATTTGGAGAATCAGGAAGATAAATCACACAAGTTCACATCTGTTAACCTGCTCACTGAATCATGTTGTACCCCTTGCTGAAATACATTATAGGTATGGGAAATGAAAGTGAAGGAAAAAAGTGGGTGTGGACTTTAGGGGGTCAGGTTTCCTCCAATCACAGACTCCTTGAGAACTAAATAATTTGTAGGCATTACACTAGAAAAATGATGGTTTATGGTTCCCATTGATTATAGATGGGTAGAACACAGGAGCCTTTTGGAATCTGAGCAACTAGCTACAGCAGAACATGGGGAGACTATGCTCCTTTTGATATAAATAATATTTAATTATCCTAAAAAGTGCCTGGTATGTAGTAGGCCCTTCATAAATGTTTATTGAATATTCCTTACTATTCTGGACCACTCAAAAGTCTCAAGCCTCTATGTTGTAAATATTTTCTTTAAAAAGAATAGGAATGCATGTGGCAAGCACAAAACAATGTCAAACCACTCTAAATATGCATTGTCTTTCTAAGTTCTGTCTAGGGAACTTTTCTCTCTGTACTTTCCCTTGGTGACCTCATAAACTCCAATGGATTAAAATATCATTTCTATGAAAAACAACCCTCAAATTTACTATTCGGCTCTAATTTCTACTTCAGTCTCATATGACAATCTGTTGGATGTCCTAGACGCATCTTAAACTCAGCATACACAAAATAGACCTCATTATGCTAGTTCCAAACCCATCCCTTCCTTAAACTTCCCTATTTCTGTTAATGGCAACAACATTTCAAAACATGTTTACAATCTTGGAAGCATCCTTAGTTCTTCCCACTCCATCAGCCCCCATGTATAATCCGTTGCCAAGTTTTGTGCATTGTTAATTCCATTTTGTATATTTGTATATTCCTATACAACAGGCGTCAACAAACTATGGCCTATAAGCCAATCAGCTCCCTGCTTCTGTTTGCCCATGAGTTAAGAATTGTTCTTATATTTTTAAACAAAGTTTTTATCTATTTAAATATGTAAAAAACCATTCTTATCTGGGATGACAAGAGCAGGTGACAGGATCTACAATGTCTCTTGTCATTCTGCCCTTTTTTCTACTTATACAGAAATCCCTCTTATTCACACTCTCATCAATATTTGCCTGGACTTTGTAATAGCATGCGTTTCCCTGCCTCTAGTTTCCCCTGTTCTCCAATCCATCCTCCTAAATGCTGCCAAATAGTTATCTGAGGTAGAAAGAAACCTCTAGAATATTTTTGAAATGTCAGTTGTGCTACTGTGAAATAGTCTAATGAAAAATCATCTGTGCAAGAGGGCCTATGATCCGGCCAGCTGTATCATTCAGAGACCATTAATAGGTGAAATTAGGAGTGCAAAAATCAGAAAATGAAACAAATGCCAGAATTTTGTTGTAATCTAGATGCAATTGAGACACAGTAGAACCATTCCATTTGGTCTCCCACACCTAAGTTTCTGATGTGCAATATAACCAATGTGCAAAGGGCATGTAAGAATATCAGTATGGTCTGGACCTGACCAATTCATTTAGAATGTGTCTATACTGGTGGTGATCAAATTCTAAAGGCACTCAGAGAACAAGTTTCAAGATCTCTCAAAGTAAAAGAAGATGACTAAAGTATTTAAAATATCAGACATTATTCTTACAAAAATAATATTGTTAAGAAAAGATAAAGTCATGACTATTATAACTATTTTTCATCTCCACAAAGTCTCTGAGAATGATTTGAGCTTGCACTGATGAAAATACAAGAGAAGATGTAGTCTTCCTCAGATTTTTAAAAAAATCAGACTACATTTTCACAAATTCACAACTGACTGAGGTTCAGAACTATAGCTTCTGTGGTTTATTATTCGTTAATAGTAAACAACAGCAAAAAACAAATCCACATCTTCAAACATTCAACTCAGTAAAGGAAATTAGCACTCAGGCAGAGTGCTACCAATGCATATATTTAAATCATATAAGATTTAATGATGGTAAAATAATCACAGAGATAAAGTTAAAAAATTCTGAATTAATATCAATCAATGCATAAAAATATGATACATATAGGCAATTATAATACTGGTTATTAGGGATTCCTTCAATGGGTATGGAAGTAGAACAGGTAATGTCAATGGATCCTTCCAACTTTAAATTTCATTCCATAGATTATAGACATTGAGCTGGAAGGGACCTTAGAGATTGTTTTGCTCAAACTTCTCATTTCACAAACGAGGAAAAAGAAATCAAGGGAGCTCATGAGACTTGCTCCAAGACAGAGTTAGTCAATTAAGTCATGTTTTCTGATTGCTGAGACAGTACTCTTTCCACTATCTCAAGTGATAAAATTACAAGCCACATTGCATTTACATATCTTTAGTAAAAACTTACTATATTTAACTTTTTTCGATATGATTTTTTTTCAGTCCTTCCATAGATATACAATTTCATTGTTATGGTGACTTCTTCCCCCCCTGCATATTGCAACTCATTCATCTCTTCCTTTGCTAATAACAAGAAGCTTTTTTTTTGTGAGATAACTATATTTTAATTATTTTCCCTTTTGGTCAGCTCTCAGTTTTTGAAAGTTCTTTCATATACTGAGGTAAAATGTGACTTTCTACAGCGTACACCTTTTGTGGACTCATTCTGATGTGCAGAGAAAAATGAAAGAAGTTTAATCTTCTTTCCAGCTGACAATAATTCAAATATGTGAAGTTAGTTATTTTTTCATCCATTTAAAAGATTTCAAAATCTTCAACATTTCCCCCCATAATATGACCCTTTTTTCTTCATTTTAATGTGTATTATAAATGGGCCTAGTGACACATGCTAGTAATCCTAGCTTCAAGGGGAAGGTGTCTTGAATTCAGGAGTTCTGTGGTGCAGTGGGTTAAGCTGATGGAGTGTCTGCACTAAATTCAGTATTAATGTGATGAGCATAAGTAGAGATCAACCAGGGTTCATAAAGACAGTGCTTTTTATTTTTATTTCCAATACTTAGTATGGTGGCCAATACATATTAAATCATAATAAATATTTAATAAATACTTGATGATTAAGCCTCAATTTTGTCATCTTGTTCATGAGGATATCAATGTAGAGTTTTAGAGTATTTAATAATATACTATGATATTTTCCTGATTTACCAATTTGTGTATTCTATTAAAAAAGAAAACCTGTTGATTTGTCATTATTTCTTTGTAGTTTGTCTGTACTTGTTCTTAGTAATTACCTGTTTCCTTCCTAACTGTCCAAAAAGTTTAATTGTTGTTTTTAAAATACTGCTGCGGGGCAGCTAGGTGGCACAGTGAATAGAACACAGGCTCTGGAGTCAGGAGGACCTGAGTTCAAATCCAGCCTCAGAAACTTGACACTTACTAGCTGTGTGACCTTGGGCAAATCACTTAACCCCAATTGCCCTGCCTTCCCCCTCCTAAAATAAAATAAAATAAAATAAATAAAATGCTACTGAGGCTCAAGATCAACTGGGTCATAGTTTCTGTAATCTATCCCCTGTGCCCCATACCTTGTGAAAAATTAGGGCAATAATTACTCCCTTGCTAGTTTTCTAGCATCTCCCCTGTTCTCCATTATTTCTTGAAGATTACTGGGAACGGGTTCCATGGCCATAATAACAACAAGGTATCAGATACTGTTTTAGTATATACATACAGGGCATCCAACACCATCTCCCATTTGTCATAAGCGCAACATGCTGTAATAAATGATTCCTTGCTTACCTACTTTTCACCTAGTTACGGATCATGCCTGTTATTGAGAAGTTTGCTTTAGCTACAATTTCCAACAAGTATAATTGGCCTAGGATACATATATATATATATATCTTTATATACATTATTATATATTATTATATATATTCTTTCTATATATATATTTCATTTCTTATATATATATACTCTTTCATTTTTTCCTGATACAATCCTATTTACTCCATTTAAAAAAATTTAGTCATTCCTATTTTTTTTTCAGTTTATCTCTTTTTCTTTATTTTTTTCCTCCATTTCCTCCAATCTGTTTGTTCTCTTTCCATGGAAAGAATGGAAATGATCTATTTGGGGAATTTAGAATGAGTAATTGTGAAGTTTTCCTTAATATGTCAAGTCTTAAAAATTCACTTCCACTAATTCTGCAGTTGCTTTTTCTATCTGTCCTCTCCTCATTTTTAGGTAGAATATTTTTCCTCCTCTGTTCTAGCTTCACACACACACACACACACACACACACACGCGCGCGCGCACACACACACACATCTTTTAAATTTGTTCAATAACAGCTAAAATCACTAGTACAGATGAAGTGCTTAAAGATATGGGAAGTACTTGATAAATAATATCTCATTTGATAATCACAAGTGCCATTATCTCAGTTTTGCAGACAAAGAAACTGAGGCAGACAAAGATTAAGTGCCCCTGCCCAAGGTCACACAACTAGTAAGTACCCTGAGTCCACATTTGAACTCAGGTTTTCTTGAAGCCAGGTCCAGCAATGTATAAATACACTGTGCTGGCTAGCTGCTGCCTACTATGTACTAGGCACCATGGTGATACCCTGTAATATGTAATATATGATCCCAGCAGTTTAACCTCTTTCTGACTAGATATCACATGTTTTACTCTTCTTTTTCCTCTCAAGGCCACCTCAAACTTGATTCCTCCCTCCTCCCTTTTTTTCGCTTCTCCCTGATCCACTTGTTGATTTTATGCTGAATGAAAAGCCTACTAGGAGTTCATTCCAACTAATTGTTTTCTTAGTTGGCACATAAGTGTTTATTGACTCATTTCCTAGGAATCATGTTAGAAACAGAAGCAATAACACTACTAATATTTTCGTCCAGGAACTATGATATAAGAAAATCCCAGAGAAGAAATTTCCTCAACAATAACAGAGTCACCTAAGGTATTGAAAAATTAAATGACTTGCCTAGGGTCAGCAAGTATATGTTAGAAACATTACTTGACCTCCAGTGGTAGCTAATTCCAAGCCTAGGTGTCTAACCATTGTGCTACATATTAAATATAATGGTGATGGTGATGATAATATTTCATATTTCCATAGCAATTCAACCAATAATTTGGGAGGCTAAGTTGACTTTGATAGCTAAAAAAAAAAGTATTCAATTTAGGATTTCAACTCAGGTTGCTTAATTTTGGGTCCAGCATTGTATTATTCTTTGAGGTATGGTTTAGGGAGGTAGCTCTTATTAATGATGACAAAAATAATATTTGACACTCATATATAACATCCCAAGGTTTTCAAAGAATCTGATACACATTGTGCCATTTTCTAGTCACAACTGTCAACACTAAACAGTTTAGCATACAACATACTGTTCTTCACACATATGATGTAAAGATTAACAATGTTACAGAGAAGGGCCAACTTGCAGTACGAGAAGTAATTTCTCCAATAAGAAATTTTCCACACTAGTAAAATAACAAGTCCAGTTGTCACTATCCCTATTCCAAAAGATTTGTTGAAAGTAGACTTTTAGTGTGGCATGCAAATTACCTGGGAAAGTTTTTATATGGTTTCATTTTGTGACAGCAATAGTCTTTCTTGATATTAGGCTAACTCAGAATATTTCTCATTAATCAGATGAGATCACAGTGTGGTGGTTTTCCCACATTTAGTTAATGTTGTTAGTTGAGTCATTGGATTTTGTGTCATACACAAATTTTTCATTGAGATACTCGTGAGATAAAATTTATAAGGCATTTAGCATAGTGCTTGGTCTGTAGTATATACTTAATAAATATCTCCTCCCTTCCTCTTTCATTATCTTTTTCACTCTATCATTCTTAAGAATGACTTTAATGCCAAGCAATCATATACAAGTAGGAAGTCTTAAAGAACACAATTCAATGACTTTGAGGGATATTACAATAACTTTTGGCAAATAGCTAGCATTTATATAGTTCTTGAACATTTGCAAAGCACTTTACATCTTATTTTGTTTGATATGGAAGCCAAATGTTTGAAGAATAATTCAAGTCAACAACAAAACGAAATCAGTTTCATCAAAACACAGAAAAGGATATAATTCAAAATAAGTAACAACCACACACACACACACACACACACACACACACACACACAAACCTTCAGAATCAGGTACCTGACAAGCTGTTTCTTCAAAACAGCCTAACCATCAACAAACAAAGAACTCAATAGAGATGGACATCTGGAAGGGCTGCTATTGGTTCCTTGTCTACAGTGTGGATTTTTTCTTCAAGTTGGTATAATGGCAAGCAAATGAATGCTTAGCACCTTGTTTCAGTTATTTAATTATTAAGCACCTTGTTTCAGTTCAAGTGTCTTTGAGCCTTGCCCATGATTATATCAAGTCTTTGTTAAGAAACAGAACCTATGAATCCCACAGTGGGAGGGACTGGCCAAAGACAGGACCAGGAAGACATAAGAAGTGGGCAGAACAGGGAGGAGCTAATGATAGATAAAAAGCCCAAGCACAACTGAAACTGAGCAGAGGTTAGAAGGAGAAAACTTGTGGTGGTGGCACTCTGTTTATCTGTTCTGTTAATTTGTGTTTGTGGTACTTTGTACAGAAGCCCTGGGACCTTACCGGAAGCCCTGAAAGAGGATTTTCTTGTTGCTGTTTACATAAGTCCTGGAGGAGGGTTTCAGAGGCCCTGTGACTTCACTGATGATTTGTGTTGATTTCTCAGACCTTGTTTGTGAGTCTGTGTTGATTTTCACAGGCAAATACGAAATTGATGATTGTGCTGGCAATGTGAACGAATGTTGTTTTGGCTCTGTTAATCTGTGTCTTCCCAGAAACAGAAACTGTGAAGGACTTGAGGTGGACTGGACACTCTGAGCTTTAATATGGAATAGGAACTGGACTAGGAGCAGTACAAGGAGATAAGAGCTGCCTGCCTCTGAATTCAGATGATGGTTGGGTGACTTCAGGCAAAAATTGGGACCATGGAAGAGGAACCATGGAATTTGGGATTCAGCCTTGAGCCAAGATGAAAAGGCCTCTCCTTGGATTCTTAATGCTGACTGACAAGATCATGATTTACTGTGACCTATGGGAGGGAGAACTTTGTATTTTGTATAAGTTAAAGAGGATTGCTCCTTAAGGATGATTGAGTTAAGGACTTACTGAATGATATCTTTTCTTTAAAACTGTGTGGCTGCTGTAGTGATAAGTTATTATGTTATATCACTGTGAATGCTGTACTTTGGTTTCTGTGAATGTTTTGCTTTGGTTTACTGCTGAATAAATAGAGAGTTCACTATACTATATGATCAGATCCTTAGAGTTATTCACAGCAGCAGTTGTCAGGAGAGCTGCTTGTGCTTGGCTTTACAGTTGGAAGCATGGAAACAAGACAACAACAACAACAACAACAACAACAACAACAACAATGAAACCCAATCAGCTGCAAACTATTACTAGGAAGAAAAGATACATGGGAGAGGAAATACAAAGACTAGAATACCAAAGAGTAAAAAATAGATGTTTTATTGACCAAACTCACTTTTGCATTCAAGAAACTATTATAAGAAAAAACAATTATAACAAAACTAATGTTAGATGTTTAAATAAGACTGTAAGAGCTGAGAATCTTCCTCAGACTGCAAAGTCTCATTCTAAAAATTTTAGGATATTTTTTTCCAGTTGCTCTAGGAATCATACCTCCATTAAGGGAATGCTAAACTCTAATGATATAGAGATACACTGAGAAGCATATTCTGAAATTTTAAATGGAAGAGGAATCCTGCAACAAGACCATGAGACGTTAAGAAATCGATCTGAGAGATGAAGACAAATATATTTAATTGATCTGGGAGGTCACTTGATTTGAACCCCATTGGAAAACTATATATTTTCCTAAATAAGATTGGACTAAGGGGGAAAGAATGGCTTCTTCATGAAAGCTAAGCTTATCCAAAGTGATAGTTGTACAGTTTCATTGTGAAGAATTTAATAATGTGAGATTTGTGAACTCAGTGCAAAATCATATAAAACAAGTAATTGAAGCAAATGGATGTAATTTATATTAAAAGTTTCTTTAAAGTTTTATAAAATTGTAAGGTTTATGTTATGTCAGTAAATGTAATTACTTTACTTTGCCCAAGTAATTTGCATAACATTCTATATTTTCTTGTCTGTCCCTCTTTCTAAACAATTATATTCATCTGAGAGAAAGTCTACTGGGGCTCAGGGTATAATCCTGAATCAATACTGTGCTATGAGCTAACAATGACACTTCTATGTAGAGTAGAATTCAATTCCAATCAAGAATAAACTTCAGTCTGAGCTATCTGAAAGTGGAATGTTCTACCATGGGGAGGGGGGTGGTGTTGGTAGTAGTTAGAATTTCAGTGAAAATCTTCAAATAAACACTGAATGACACTTTGGAGATGACATAGAGAAGATTCTAATCCATGTATGGCATGCACAAGTTGCCTTTTAATGTATCTTCCCTTCCTGGGTTTCTGTGATTGATTCTTCTGTACAAAAGGCAGACAAGGTTGAGTAAAAGTGCTTGTATTCATCTTGATGGGGAGATGGAAAGCCATTTCCTCCTTTTGCTTTTTGTTTTCCAAATGCAAAAGGGTAAAAGGTTCAATAGGTGACAGAAGAAAGAATGAGGGTGGATTGTCACAACTTGATATTACTGCGTAATTAGTTCTGTTATAATGAAACTTCTTAAAAAAATACTTGGCCCTCATGCATAGTGTCATGAAGTTCAATGTACTTTAATTGCACATTATTTTTAGCAAGGTGGCATTTGAAGTTTTTGTTCCCTTACTGCAGTGTATATAAATACAGCATTTGACTCATATGTTGATGTATGATTATTTTTATCCACCAACACCTTCCAATGGAAGACCACAAAAAGGTACAACTCTTCTCTATAGCTCTTCCTCCCACAATCTAAAATATCAGCCTAAGATAGCATCCCTACAGTTTGTTTCCAGGAGCAGACAAAATGATCAACAGCTGTGGTTGAGGACGAACCACTTGGGGGTGGGGAGGTGGGAGAATATGTTCTTTTTCTTTCACTTTGCTATCTGGTGATTTAAAAAACGCTAGTGTCCTCACCACTAGGAGAGATTTTGCCAAATGCTTCAGTTTTACACCCTGTGACTGCTTGGTGCTTCACCGCCCCCCCCCCCCCCAATCTCACTTACACTGAGAAAGCTGTCAGAGAAGGCCCCTGCAGAGACAGCTGACCCAAATCATGACTTCTTTCAAGATGGGGAAACCCCCTGCAGGACAGACTAGGAAGGGAGCCTAAAAGATACCCATTAGGATCTAGTAAACATTTCATTTTTCAGTTTAAGGCAGTGAAGTCAACATATGTAGGTTGGTTTCGACTCATCCTACCCTGAAATCCAATCAGAAAAAATCAGTTTATAGTGAAAAGTTTAAACTATTTATTTGATTGAACAGTGAATTCCATTTTATTCCAGTTACTTATTCCATGACTTTTAACCACTTCAAATGTAAAATCAATGAACCATTTGAAAAAGAAACAAAGAAAATCCCAAATTAGCTCTTTAAATCACTCACCAGGTAACCTGATGTAATATTAAAGCACTGACTGTGAAGATGAATAACAAATAAGCAAATATGCCCAAAGTAGATATGTTGGGATTTAGGAATACTTAAGGTTATATTTGGTTTATCTAAGGAGCAAATAAAATCATTGTAAAACAAGTTTAATTGGGTATATTGATGTTTAATTTTCAGTTCAGAGTAAATCATCAATGACAAAAGAACAAGGTTTGCTAGCTAAATAATATAGCCATGTGTCAACAGCAGAGGAATTTTCTGCTTCAAAGCTTCATAAACTATGCTATAGGCCAGATGCTCAAGTCACACAATTAATAAAAATCTGGTTATAAAATCTCCATCGGATATTCAGTCCTGAGGCTGAGCACATATCTGACAGAGATGTGGTCTATTGCCCTAATTTTCTGATTAGTATGAATAGAATCAAAATCTTCATAATGTTAATAATAAATTAAATCCCTTCAATCCTCCAGCTCTGTAACTCTGACAAAGAAGTCAAATTAGACTGCTAGTACTAGTCCCTAACAATCATTCTGGTTAACAATTAGGTACCACTTTCTTTTTAGAAACCTCTCTTTAAATGTAGAATGACTCTTTAACTTGTCAGTGCTTTGACAGCCACTCAACTTACTTAAACTGGTAATGGGTTAGCATGAAGCTAACTTTGGGATGCTGTTGGTAATTCATTGAGAGAATGATAGGTATAATGGAAGATTTCTACTGTCATTGTTTCCTTAAATCACTCCATAGTCCAGAGGTTATCGCTGATCTTAGGAGTATGGATTTAGAGCTAGAAAGGACCATAGAAGCCATAGAAGTACAAACCCCTTATTTTATAGATAAGGAAACCAAGACCCAAAGAGGTACATTGACTTGCGGGAGGTCACCGATGTATTAAATGGCAGAGCTTGCTTGGGTCCTGAATGTTTGGAGACAGATCTTGGGCCTTTCCTAAGTTTCAGGCTATTTGTAAAGCTTGGGTTCCAGAATTATCTGGGCCCTCCTAAGGCTTCCCAACCATTGGTCAAATCCCAGGAATAGTTTTATGTTGAGAAGCAATTTAGCTTTATTTTCATTGTGCCACATAACAGTTTATAAATTACAACAGAAACTTTAAACTATAGAGTAGTCCGCACAAAAACAACAGCAGCAATAACACTCAAATCTCTCCCTAGACCAGTGGTTCTCAACCTTCCTAATGCCACGACCCTTTAATATAGTTCTGCATGTTGTGGTGACCCCCAACTATAAAATTATTTTCATTGCTACTTCATAACTGTAATTTTGCTACTGTTAGGAATCGTAATGTAAATATCTGATATGCAGGATGTTTTCTCATTGTTACAAATTGAACATAACCCCCAGGTTGAGAACTGTTGCCCTAGACAGCAGTTCTAGAAATCTAGAAATAATCATTGAGCGACTGGTGGACTCTTGCCTTTGTATCTTCGATACTTAGGACAGTGCCTCAAAAAGAAAATCTTTCCTGATTGCCCTTAATTCTAGTGCCATCTCTCTGTTTATTAAGTCTAATTTATTGTATATGTAACTTGTTTGTACCTAGTTGCTGCATATTGTATTCCTCATTAGACTGTAAACTCCCTGAGGGTAGGGATAGCCTTTTGCCTTTCTTTGTATCCTCATCACTTGGCATAGTTTAAATAGTAGGTGCTTAATAAGTTCTTATTTACTAACTGAGCTTTCAGTTACAACAAACTCCCCAATATGATAAGTGAGATCGTTTTTAAAAAAAAGAATCTAAAGCAAAACACAGTTATAACAGAATAAGGGAATGGTGTTGCCATAGTCAAAGAAAGGGATAGACAGGCTTTTTCACCACAAAACAATAATAAAGTGTGACTGGGAAGAAAAGAATATAGCCTTGACCTCAAAGGTGGCCATAAATTGGAACTTAAGCAAATCATTCAACATAATTTATTAAACAACTTTTGTATGTCAATCACTTTGATCAATTCAGTCAAATTCAATTTAATTAATACAACAAGCTGATTGGTAAGTGCAAGTGAGGAAAAATGTAGGCAGCAAAAGCAACATGAATTGTTTTTGCAGATACCTAAGGAGCAAAGAGGGAACAATGGTGACTGGATGGATACCATAGACTGGACACAGGCATGTGCACTTGGGTGTTTTAGGATTCAACATTCTGCTTTACATTTAAATCCAAAGAGAAAAAACTCAGCACTGCTATGTATTAATTTAAATAAAGGTTGCTTGCTGCCGTTGTCCTTCATTCTTGAAAAGAGAACTGTGACATCAGGGAGGTGATTCCAGGGCATGCAAGTGAATTGTATTTAAGTTCAAAGTCAAGGCTGTTCAAAATCACCAGCCTCACTTTCTCCTCCAGAGCCATCTGGGTTCAGTGACCAGATAAAGATCAGTTCCCCTGGAGATGACCAAGCATTCAGGGGAAGACCTTGGCCTCTTTAAGCTAAGGCAGCAGTTCTCAACTTGTAGGTTATGTTCAATTTGTAACAATGAAAATACATCCTGCATTTCAGATATTTACATTATGATTCATAACATAATAACAGTAATAACAGTAATAACATTCATAACAGTAGCAAAAGTACAGTTATGAAGTAACAATGAAAATAATTTTATGGTTGGTCATCACCACAACATGAAGAACTGTATTAAAGGGTCACGGTATTGGAAAGGTTGAGAACCACTGAGCCAAGGTCTTCAGTTTAGTTCACATTAAAAGTGCTTTGTGATTTGCAAAGTACTTTCCTCACACACAACTTTCTCTCCATTTTCTTTCTCTTTTTCTTTGTGCTGGCTGATCTCTCATGGGAGGAATGTTTTTGCTTCTCATTTCCACCCTATAACATTCCCCTCCTTTTTCAAGACACAGCTCAAGTACCACCACCACCTCATACATGAAATCTTTTCTGTTTCCACCAAATGCTGGCAGCCTCCCTCCCAAACTACCTTGTATATGTACTTGTCTCAACTGTTAGAATGAAAATTCCTTAAGAAGAGAGATTATTTATTCATTTTTGTATTTGCATCTCGAATTCCCTAGTAAAGAGTAGGCATTTCCTAAGTTCTGTTAAGTTATTAAGAAGACTAGTTCAAATTATGTGTCATCCTAAGCACAATGCAGGAATATATGGTGGATGTGCATGGGCTACATCTTCCAAACCAAGAAATGTGCCTGTGAAGGTTGTCACCAGAGAATTACAAGACTGGAAAAAGGAGGAGACTGGCTATGTAGAGAGAGCAATAGATATCCAATAAACAATTTGTGTGCTCCACTGATAATCATTCCATGTCAAGAAAACAAAAGAACAGCCCCTTATTATGCATGGGAAGACATGAACGAAAGTCATGTATTTTCATGGAAACAATGAATAATGTTAAATGAAGGATGTATGTGTATTTCAATTGGTTCAAGTGAACCATCTTGGAATAACTATATGATGCTGGATCACTTTTCTGGGACTGAGTTCTCTCTGTAAAAAAAAAAAAAGAAGCAAGTTTTGGCACTTACAATTGCAGTGGTTATAATAGTGATGAAGATGGCCATGAGTGATGGACAACACATACAATCTCTGCTACCATGGAGGCTGATGCTGGTAGATCATTTGAGTTTGGGAGTTCTGAGCTGCAGTAGGACTGCTGATGATTGGTTTTCCCCACTAAATCTAGCACCAAAATAGTAAGCCTCTGAGAGCAAAGAACCACCAGGCTGACCCAGAAAAGGAGAGCTGGCTCAGGTTGGAAACAGAGCAGGCCAAAGGTTTCACTCCAATCAGTAGCGGGGTTGGGCCCATGAGTGGCCCAGTGTACTTCTAGACTGGGTAAGACAGAAAGACCCAGTCTCATTAAAATAGAGAGTGATTCTGAGAATGAAAGAATAGGTACGTATAATATTGGAGATAGTATTCACAACAATGATATCACCAACCCATCAAAGTATTCAAGTTAAAGTCTGACATTCCCTGACATTGTTGCGAAGAATGAATTTTGCAAACCTTAATGTTATATTAATGCTAGCTAATAAAATTGTCCCCATTTTATAGATGATGAAAATAAGTTTCAGAGAGGGTGAGTGACTTCACTCATGTTTAAAAAGAAAGTTCTATCCAGGTCTTTTGACTCTAAGTCTAGTATTGGTTCTATATCCTTCCACTATTTCAAGTAGCTGAAAATAAAGCATTTGTGTAGTTACAGGATTCCAAGTTTTAGATCTGGAAGCACCTTTAGTGATCCTATGGGCAAATCGATTGATTTTACAGATGAGAAAACTGAGACAGGTGTAGAAGACTGAAGTGACCTGCCCAAGGTCATACTTGTTGCAAGTCAATTGGCATACTTCAATTTAAAAAGAGGTATATCCTCCCCTTAACAGTGATTTCAAAGAAACTAAACATCTGTAAATTTACATTGTGCTCAGGGACATTTATAAAAGCTAACTCAAGGGATAATACTTATAAAGGGTTTAGCATCACTAGGGTGGGTCTTGGTTATCATATGTTAAAAATGTGATTGTGAAATGCTGTTTAGAACAAGCAACAATAGAGTGAAAATACCAGTTTCACTTTCTCTAATAAAGAAGCATTTTTCCAGCATTGCCTTTAGTAACTTTTAAAAAGATTTTGTTCAGGTCTGAGAAAATGAGATAAGAACCCTTGAGAGGTAGCCCTGCTCATCTTGTGGGGAGAGGATTCAAAACACAGTTCCCTCCCATGCCTGAGATATTATGAGCCCAAGAATACTGAAATTTGAGACATGAGAAAGCCTCAAAGGGACATGCTTAAAGAAGAAGTTTGGGATGTCTACTCAAGTATTTATTTATCTTAGGAAACAAAGGGAAGCACGGAAGACATGATCTATGTAATGTTTGCGCTTATGTCTATATGTGATGGTAGTGTGTGATAATACTGTTGTTTATTGTAACTGGGACATTAATCATGATGTGAAATTCCTAATTTACAGTTGAAACATTTCATCATTAAGGTCTAATGCACCATAAAAATTCACTATTATTATGCAAGGGTCAGGGTAAAGACATTTTTGTATTTATACCAGTATTCCACAAACCATAGCACACCATCCTGGCTTCTCACATAGGTCATTTAAATCCCAAATCTCTTGCCATCAGTTCCAATTTAGGCTGCTGCTATTCTCATTCCCCCTGATACACAGTCATGAAGAGCAAACAACATATGTGTTCCTCCATCACAGGTTCATAGATTTAGAACGAAAAACAATCTCAGGCTATCTAACCTTCTCATTTTATAGATAAGGAAACCAAGACTCAGAGAGGTAATATGACTTGCTCAAGGTCATGCAAATAGCAAATTACAAGCATTTTTGTTTGTTTTTTGTTCTTTGTCTTATTGGAGGGGGAAGGCAGGGCAATTGGGCTTAAGTGACTTGCCCAAGGTCACACAGCTAGTAAGTGTCAAGTGTCTGAGATCATATTTGAACTCAGGTCCTCATGACTCCAGAGTAGGTGTTCTCTTCACTGCTCTACCTAGCTGCCCCAAGGAACATTCTTTAAACTCAGGCTCTCTGATCTCAGGGGCAGCTGGGGGCACAGTGTCTATAGTACTGGGCTTGGAGTCAAGAAGATCTAAGTTCAAATGTGACCTTAGACACTTTCTAGATGTGTGACCCTGGACAAATCTTTTAGCCCTGTTTGCCTCAGTTTCCTCATCTGCAAATGAGCTGGAGAAGGAAATGACAAACCACTCCTGTATCTTTGCCAAGAAAACCCCATACAAAAGGAAGAATAGGATTCATAAGTACTCTAAGATCATGCGACAATTCAAAAACCTGCATAAACACTTTTGGGAAAAAGCAGATGTCATTTCACTGAGTTATGGTAAAGGATGATAGTACAAGGTACTGGATTTGTTAAATGTTACCAAAGTAAGTGGCTTATCTCTGGAAGAAGTCTATGACTTGACTGACACATGATTGTAATCAAAGAGTCCTTCATGGGCAACATATTGAACTCAGTCAAAGATATGTTAAAGAAACACCAAACAAATGACTTTGTCATACCGTTTGTTTATGGAAATGAATGGATTTATGATAGCAATTCAGGAGCAAGTCATTGTCAATAAACAATATGGAAAGGTTATGCTTAAGGAGGTTGAACTTAGTGATCAATGAAGTTTATGCAGGGAAATGGTAGATATTATACAACACATCACTGTAAATTGCAAACATTTAGCAACTATTTTATACCTAACAAGACAAGGACTAATAGAAATATATTTCAGAAGTTTGCTATTGGTCTTATTGACATAGAGATAACACATCTTTACATTATAAATAAGATCCTGTTAAGATCTCAGGAAACTCAGTTAATAAACTGTACTACAGTGGTTCTCAACCTTCCTAATGCCGTGACCCTTTAATACTCATTTGTGGGCCTATCTGGGCAAATCCGCATGTGGGTGGACCCACCTGGAGACAGATAGAGGAGTGGTGTCTTGGTTCCTAAGACCATCTGAAATATGTGTTTTCTGATGGTCTTAGGCAACCCTTGTGACCCCTGTGAAAGGGTCGTTTGACCCCCAAAGGGGTCACAACCCACAGGTCGAGAACCACTGCTGTACTAAAGACTATCATCACAGACAAAGCTATTCTCTACAATTACCCAGATACAACGCGTATTTACCAAAACTGAAGAACAACATTTTAAACAGAGGTCATCATGCCATATACTTAGGATCTCTAAGCTATATGGAATAACAATCTTTCATAGAAGAGAGATCGGGCCAAAATGATCAAAATCATATAGGAAAGAGATGAGATCTATTGATTACATCTGCTACTGTATTTATACTGAGGAAAATTTCAATGAACCTATAGAGAAGGGACAGCTTTACATCTTCATAGTTTTATTCCTTCTCAAAAACGGTTATTTCCTCCATCTGTGCACTAGTTTATTGAGTGATGAATATAAAGAAATGATAGCTAGATGGTAATTTGCCAAGACTATTTCCTTCTGAAGTATGTAGGAAAAGATGAGCTAATAAGAAAAGATGAAGAGATAATCGTAATCAGATGAGATGTTTCCCTGCAATAATAATAACAACACATTTATGTTGGACTTCAAAATTTTCAAAGCACTTTCCTCAAAGAAGTCTTGTGATTTCAATAATTCAAGTGTTCTAATTCCACCCTTTATAAATAAGAAAATTGAGAATCTGAGAGGTTATGTTAGTTTCCTATGGTCATAAACCAGAAAGCAGAAGAACCTGAATTTGAAATTAATGAGACTATATCCTGACTTTAAGGATTAAGGGGATCTAGAACTGTACCCCACCCTTTCTCAGCCCCACACAAAGTTGATCATACCCTGATCTTGCCTTCCTCCACAAATATAACACCTCTTTCTACAAGAATTCCCATATCCTTTTATCTGACTATAATCTACTGGCTTTCCATACCTACCTGTACCTACCCTTAGGGAACACTACTCATAATCCCTACCTTGACCTCCAATCATTTGATCCCTCCCCATCTCCTCACCTAAATCCAATTCATTTGCAAATCATGCTATCACCTTCCTGAGGTCTTGGTCCCTTTCAAGAAGGATTTTCTCCCAGGGAATCTGCACTGCTCATTTTCTCCTCTTTTCCCAATCCAGACTCCTAGGTAAACCACTTCGACTGTACTCTGTCCTCTTCAGTCTGTGGTCCCTTGATCATTTTGCCTTTTGTGTCCTACTAAAGCCTCAGCTTTGGACCACTCCTACTATCCCCCACCTTCACTCCTACACACGTGTTTCTGAATGTAAGTAGAGAAAATCATTCAACTATTTCTACTGTATCCAGTATAAATTTATGTTACACAATGTCAAGTAGGCCTTCACTGATGCCAGGTAATACTTCTACTTGTCGACTCACTATTTTACTCTCCAACTTTTCTAAACCTTTTATCTTATTCTTTAAATTTCCCATGGCTCTTCCACCCTGCCTCTCTTCTTTTCAGTTGAGACCGTACCCTCATATTTAAAAAAAAGAGGCTATTTCTTGTGACCTCCCCTCTTTTTCATATATTATTGTACAAATGTGTTCTGCCACTGTCTTCTCCTTCACCCCTTTCTCATGTGATGAGAAAGTTTTAGTATAGATAACCCCTCAACCTTCACAAGTGATCCCATTCATCATATCTCCTTCAAGACATTGCCTTCTCTGCCATTCCCACTATATCATCCATTTTCAATCTCTCCCTATCTACTGGCTCAATTCCTACAGCTTATAAACATATCTACATTCCTCCCATAAAAAAACAACAACTGATTGCTTGACTTTTCCATGCTACTATTGCTGTATATTTCTTTGTGACTTTTGCGGCCAAAGTTATTGAATAGGGCATCTACAATAGATACCTCCATTTTCTCTCCTCTCCCTCCCTCCCTAACCCTTCCAATCTGGCTTCCTAACATATTCTGATTTGCTCAACAAATCTGCTCTCTCTAAAATTAGCAGCGATGTCTTAATTGCCTAATTCAATGGCCTTTTCTCAATCTATTCTTCCTAGTCTCTCTGAAGCCTTTGAGGCTGTTGATCACTCTCTTATCCTTAATACTCTTTTCTTTCTAAGTGTGATGGACACCCCTTTCTCCTTGTTCTCCTCCTATCAAGCCACTCCTCAATCTCCGTTCCTAAATCTTCACCCACATCATGTTTACTTACCATGAACATCTCACAGGTCTCTTTTCTGTTCTATGCTCCCTTCTCTTTTTCCTCTGGACTACTTTACTCTTTGATACCATGGACTTCATTATCATTTCTATGCTGATAATTCACAGATCCACGCATTTTTCCCTAACCCTTCTGCTTATTTCCAATATCACAACTCCATTTGTCTTTTAGACATCTTAAACTCTCCCTACCTTCTACTTTTCTTACTACAGTAGGAGGCCATACTATTCCCTTAGACCTTCCTGCTTGCAATGTAAGTGTCCAATAGCCTTAAAACTTCTCTAGAAATCTCATTCAAATTTATGTTTAAGATTCATTCTCTGCTAAATGCATAATTGGAGAGAGCTTTCAATAAACATTTGAAAACTGTTATAACTTTAATTACTAGCAAAATGTAAATTAGAACTCTGAGATTCCATTTACTGTCCACCATATCAGGGAAGAAAATTAAAATTAAGAAAATTAAGTGTGGGAGGTGGTGGTGGTGGGACACTGTGGACAGAAACATTACTGATGGAGGTGTGAATTGGTGCAATCTTTTCAAGAATCAAGATGGAAATGTAAAGTGAAAACTAAAAATATGAATGGTCTTTGACCCAGTGTTTCTATTACTCAGACAATATTTCAAGAATGTCATTGAAAAAGTAAAAATATGCCTATGCGTGCAAAAATATTCATAGTGACATTATTCTTAACTGCCCCAAACAAGAAAAAAAAATAGCCAGAGATTCAGGAATAGCAGGATACATTTTGCATGAGTGGAATGATATGTTATTGTTCCATAATAAATAACAAATATAAAGAATACAAAATATGATTTAGTAAACTGAATGAAAAAAACTGCATCAACAATAAATTATACCTTGACTACATTAGGTAGAATAACTAATATTAATAATAACTGCAGAATTTAGACACTTATAAAGAAAAAGAGCAGGAAAAAATGTACAAGGAAACAATGTTTTTGTAATCAGGAAATAATGAAGTTTAAAAAAAAGAATTTTTTTGAAAAACAAATTTAAATGACAAAGTTTGTCATTTTAAGCATGATATTATACAATATAAAATACTATAATGTTTGGTTCTGTGGACAGTTAACTTTAGAATTTTTTAAGATAACAGAGGGTAATAACAGTAAGCTATTACATTTAACCAGATATGACATGCATATGAAAAACATGGTAAAAGACAAAGATTTACATGTTGAAAAATAAATTGGAGCAGTAAGGTCATAAGAGTGAGGAGAAAGAGGGGAAGCTAGATGGTGCAGTGAATAGAGCACTGGCCCTAGAGTCAGGAGGACCTGAGTTCAAATCCAGCCTTAGACACTTAAACATTTACTAGCTGTGTGACCTTGGGCAAATCATTTAATCCCAATTACCTTGCCTTCCCCCCTCCAAAAAAAAGATGCTTTAGTTTTCTCCTCTGTAAAATGAGGAGTGGGATATCTAGATGACTTTTAAGTCCCATTTTGTTCTTACCCTATAATATTTTGATTCATAAGTTGTATCATTCAATTTCTCAAGGAGTTTTAGAAAAATTCCGTGCTATGTAGAACACACATTTGACAGACTGAGGAACAGGTGTTGGGTTATTCCCTAGATACAAATGCCTTCAGCCTAATAGTAATTAATCACAGCATTCAGTTAACAAGGAAGAGAACCACTGAAGACCAGTCATTAATCTCAGTATCAAATACTCTACACAACCCTTTTATATTTATATCTGTAGTATAAAAGTATGAATCAGGCTTCCAATTTTTTTGTGAATTTCTAGTATATGAGAAAGTTAGAAGGGAAAAACAATCATTAACTTAAAGGCTATAATTTTTCTTACTGTGATATATAGTTGTGCAAATGAATATAGTTATATATAACTATCATTATTAGCCAATTTACAAAAATTGAAAAATACACAGGCTAAGTTGGTTAATCACGATATTAAAACTGAAGGTATTATTCACCAGAAATGGTCTATCTGACACTGAAATATGGGCAAAAAAGAGTTATTTTCAATGCAAAGACTAACAATGATCATTTTTCAAGTTTACATGTTCCATCTGAGTTAAACTGATACTCTCTATTAAGTATTTACAAAATTGGACATTACCTTGAGATTACCTTCCATTTACATCATATATGTACAGACATACCTATCTATATCAATATCTTCGACAGGAATAGTAGTTTGCATGCCCATTTCAATATAAGCTCCTTAAAGTCAGGGGCCGTGTTTTAGCCTTTTCTTGCATCCTTGACATTTAGCACACCTTCTATCACATATTAAACATTTATTTATAGTTTGCTAACTGAAAGACTGATGAATAATAAGTCTCATTTATTTGACACTTTATTGCCTAGAAATCTTAAATAACTGGCATGCTTTTGAAAAAATTGGGAAAAGATAATTAATACTCATAATATTATCCCTGAAGCCCTCCAAAATGTGAAATGCCTTCTGAATCTTAAAAAAAGTAATGATTTTATCTTACTGTATCTTTGAATTTTTAATACACCAGTATTTGTTCAGTGGCTTTTTATGTGCAAAGTGCCATACCAGGCAATGAGAGGGACATATGTAGAAGGATATTTTCATTGTTTTTTCTCCCATACCTGGAATTTTTTCCCTTCTATTTTATTCTTGATTTCTGTGGTTTCCTTCAGATCTCAGCTAAAATTCTACCTTCTGAAAGAAGTTTTTCTTGACTCCCCTTTACTTTACTAGTGATGGGGTATAAGCTCTGGAAACCCCCTTGAACTCTCCTTGAATTTTCCTACTTTGGCCAAAAGTGAGGCAAAAAGTCTTCCATTATGCCTATGCCCAAATCTCTGTTATCCTTAATTTAGCCTAGCCCTCCATTGTCAGTCACCTCTTCATTGCCTTTGGCTACTTCTCACCCTTGATCCTATCAAAATCCCATTCTCCTGGTTCCCAGCGTGTCTGACTTCTAGTCACCCCAGTCCCATCAGGTTCCTCCCAAGATTCCTCCTCAAGACCCTATCTGGACCCCTCTTCCAGTCACCCCAGGCTACTTGACCACCCCTAGATACCTCCTACACTATTTCTGTATATGAGATCCACCTTGCCTCCATGAATGGGCTCAGATTCAATCTAGCTCAGATTTATCAGTCATGATTGTCAATACAAGCATCCCAAATGTTCAGATTCTTTAAGTCTACCCAATATGGCAGATCTTTAATAAACTTTGTTTTACTTTGGCTGAAAGAAGGCTGAATTCATTCAGGTAAGACCTAGTGTGTTGGTATTTTGGGGTCCCAAGCACCCCTAAACCTCAACACTAATGTCTTTACTTTGAGATTATGCCCAGTTTAAACTGAATTGATCTTGTGTATATGGAGTTGTTTGCATGTTGTCTTTCCATTTTTATTGGGAATTCCTTGAGAATTGGGACTTTTTATGGCCTTTTTCTGTATCACCAAAACTCAGTTCAGTGCCTAACAAATACTACCCTGTTGACTTTACCTAGCTATATACTCCTAAGGTGTTTATTCTTCTCACTGATTGTGCATGCATTAGTGAGCATACCTAGGTTTACTAAAAAAAAAATAAAATTTAAAAAATGCTATTTTTCCCCTATGCCACGTCATTAAATTGCTTTGAAATAGTTATATTCTCTAGTTGAATATCAGAGGTAAATCAATTATAAGACCCTTGAGATCTATGGTTGTGCGTCGTTTTCCCCTTATTTTTGAAGAGGAACATAACATTAGGGAGATGATGACAAGACTTACAATTGACTTTGATTTGAGTGAGAAAGGGCTGTCCAAAGTCACCAGCCTCACTTTCTCCTCTGAGGTCATCTGGGTCCAGCAGGATGACTGAAGATGGCTCAAGATGTAGTGGGGACCTTGGTTCTTTTAAGCTAAGTCTTTTCAGGTTCTCACTTTGAGTGAGGAAATGCCCGTAAGATGAATAAGCCTCTTTAAGAAGTGAGTCAAGGGATAGCCTCTTTAACAACAGCAACAAATATCAAACTAGAAAGGGAAGACCCTCAGGGTTGTTGGCCAAAAGAGAAACCATTACTACAGACATTCACTTTGAGGGAATGTTGTGAGTGGAAACAGATTTGTCTTCAGTGATATTATTTTCTCTTTCCAGTTTTGAGCTGGGATCTAATCTTGTTGCCACTCAATACCTTCTTCACATCTCTGTCACCTTTTAATCTATAGAATTCCTTCAATTTGTAACAATTATTAGATAAATTGGCTGGCAGGTAGAACCTAAAGGTTACCAGCCTCCTTGAGAACAATCAGAATAGAAGTTTACCTTCAAAAGCCAAACTCTTTGTTCTGTTCAATTCACTTTGCATCAATTCATATTCATCTTCCCAGGTTTTTTCTGAAATCATCCCCAGTATCATTTCTTACTGTACAATACAATGCAATAGTACTCCATCGCATTCATATGCCCTAACTTGCTCAATAATTCCTCAATTTATGGGTAAGCACTCAGTTTTCAATTCTTTGCCACCACAAAAAGAGCTGCTATAAGGGTTTATACTTTTTAAGTGGTGGCAAAAAAATTGGAAATCTAGGGATGAATGAATGGCTGAACAAGTTGTTGTATATAATTGTGATGGAATTTTATTGTGCTATAAGAAATGATGAGCAAGATACTCTGAGAAAAACCTGGAAAAAATTACATGAACTGATACAAAGTGAAATGAGTAGAACCAGGAGAACATTCTATATAGTAACAATGATATTTTAAGATGATCAATCATGAATGACTTAGCTGTTCTCAGCAATACAATGATCTAAGACAATTTTAAAGGGCTTATGATAAAAAAAAATACTATAAATCTCCAGAGAAAGAACTGATAGAATCTGAATGCCTATCAAAGCATACCTTTTCTTTACTTTTCTGTGTTTTCCTTTACAACATGACTAACATGAAAATATGTTTTGCATGACTGCACATGTATAACATATCAAATTATTTGCCTTTTCAATGTGGGTGAGCAGAAGGAAGGGAGAGAATTTGCAACTCAAAATTAAAAAAAAAACAAATGTTAAAAATTGTTTTTTCATGCAATTGGGAAAAAATGAAATATTAAAAAAATTTTAAAGCTGCTATATATATTTTTGTACATGAATCTCTTTTTTAAAAAAATCTCTTCAGAGCATAGGCCTGGTAACAATATTGCTAGGTAAAAAAGTATGCACAATTTAATAGATATTTGGGGCATAATTCCAAAGTGTTCTCCAGAATGGCTGGACTAGTTCACCTCTCCATCATCAACTCATTAGTGTACGTATTTTCCCATGTCCCCTCTAGCATGTCATTTTCCTTTTCTAGAATCTTAACCAATCTGATTAATTAGCATTCCTCTAATTAGAAATTTCAAACATATTTATTCATAAGATTATTCATAGCTTTGATTTCTTTCCCTGAAAGCTGTTCATATCCCTTGATCATATATCAACTGGGAAATGGGTCCTAATCTTATAAATTTGGCTCAGTTCCCAATATATTTGAATAAGAGCTATATCAGAGAAATTTCCTACAAAATGTTTTTCCCCCGATTTCCTGCTTTTCTTCTAATTTTAGCTACCCTGGCTTTGTTTGTGCAAAACCATTTTATAAAATCAAAATTATACATTTTAACCCTTGTAAAACTTTTTAATCTCTTGTTTGGTCATCATCACTTCCCCATCCATAAATCTAATTTGGCAATTTCTCCCATGTTTGAGGAATTTGCTTATGCTATGCCACTTTAAATTGCTTAACCCATTTTGATCTTATTTTGGTATGTGGTTTGAAATGTTGGTCCATGCCCAGTTTCTGTACCAGACTACTTTTCAGCTTTTCCTACCCTTTTTGTCAGTTAGTTCTTGACCCAACTCCTAAAATCTTTGGGTTTCTCAAACACCAGGCTACAAACAGCTAGGTGGGGCAATGGATAAAGTGCAGGGCCTGGAGTCAGGAAGACTCCTCTGCCTGAGTTCAAATCTGGCCTCAGACTCTTGCTATTTGTATGACACTAGGCAAGTCACTTACCCTGTTTTCATCAGTTCCCTCATCTCCAAAAAGAGCTGGAGAAGGAAAGGCAAACCACTTCAATATCTTTACCAAGAAAAGTCCAAATGGGTTCATGAAGATTCAGACATGACTGAAATGTAATCCTTTTTTGGGGGGGGGAGGGGGTTGGAGATTGTTTACTGGGATGGCACTGAATGAGCAAATTAATTTAGGTAGCATTTTCATTTTTATTATATTGACTTTGCATGCTCATGAGCAATTACTATTTCTAAGATTAATGGTTTAAGAAACACAAGATTGGTTTAAAAATGTTTAGACTCTTTAAAGTTCTTGGGAATTCTTCAATTTGCTTCCATTAAAAATATCATTCCAGAGGAGTAAAACCTGTTTATCTTATCCAAAAGCTCCTTTTTAATTTGAAATTTCCTGAATAGATTATGAAAAGGGACCAAGGGAACTTTATATGAATCATGTTTCTTTCCTATCCCCCACCTCCACCCCTAGCCACCTAACAGAAATGTAGGATTAAGGGATAATAGAGAACAGAAACTATAGAGCCCAGAGAGAGAAAGGTGAAGACAGAGTATTCAGAGTCCACTTAATCCTGACCAGGTCTCCAAATTTTACTTCCAATTTTATTTTCTGATATTAAAAAAAAAGTTGAGAGTGGTCCCAGGAGAAGATAATGGCGGCTTTCCTTCTTCCCACTTTTTGCCTTTATTCAAGCCAGCTTCTGGCCAATGAGAAGGAGAGGCAGCTCTGTGGTCTCAGAGCTAAGCTTCGCTTCATTCATTTACACTTCATTCATTTACACTTCATTCATTTACACTTCTAGATCTAAGACAAGAGCAGTTCTGACAGAAATAAGCATTAGCGCTTCAGGGAAGCTGTGGGTTCCTGGCCATTTGCTGTCATGGTACATATACTCTAAGTTGTATCTGTATTTGGCACATCACTTTAATAATGAAAATGATCATGTTAGCATTTTATTGAACTTTGAGGTTTGTAAAACAATTCATACATATAATCTTACTTTATCCTCTCACCAACCTTAGGAGATGGGGGAAGGGGAAAAGAGAACAAGCATTTATTATATTTAATTAATTAAATTAATTAATCCACTAAATAGCACCCTATGAGGTGTTATCATTTCCATTTTACAGTGAAGGAAATTGTGGCAGACAGAGGTAAAATAAACTACCCAGGGTTGCACAATTAGTACGTTTCTGGGGCTAGATTTGAAATCAGTTCTTCAACACCAGAGGATAGCGACCTATCGACCATGCCACCTAGCTGATTGCAATAATAGCAGAGTCTGACACTACAGAACAACTTCCAGGTTTGCAAAGCACTTTATATGTGGCAAAGATTGCTATCTACTATTATTTTTTCTCCCCAGATGGAATCTTCGCAGAAGATTAGTGGTATAGGGAATGTGATTTGAACAACATTGATGTAGAAAATAACACTTCATAACTGAACTTTTTGAATACCTCTGCATGTTCCTACTTTGTCTTGATAATAATTAAATATCATTTTTAATAAGTAAATATCACTTTTTGTCAAAGTCTGAACTCATCACACTGCTTTGCTTTAAAAATGCCTTTTCCTGAGTCAACAACTCCAAAAACCAGATAAGGCTGAATAGTGGGATTTCTCTTATCTTGGGAGACATATTCCATATGGGGGAAAACAGAGACATCCTGAGACCATAAATTCCAAACTGCTCCTGCTTTGTCCATTATCTCGTCAATTTATATTTACAACCAAGAAACTTCCTTTCTCATGATATGGATAGTAAACATGGAGATCCTAAATTTGTGTGACATAGCCACCCTGAATTGGGATGATTCTAAAATGCATTTAAACTTTTTTATTCTTTTGTTCAGGCAGTCATAACTTAGGTTCTGAATCCATGTACATGTATCTGCTAACTTCAAGACAATAAACAACGTAAATATATATCTCCTAGCCTGTTTGTCTCCTTTAAGCAAACTTTCAGGTTTACAATTTTTATGATATTCCATTAAAAGTTTTAAAGATTTTCTTCAATTACAGAAAAACATTTTTCTGAGAAGAGTCCATAGGCTTCAACAGACTGTCAAAGGGGTACATGACACAAGAAAACATGAAAAACCCATACGCTATGGTCAGTTTATGGGAGGACAGGGCTAAGATTTCCAAAAGTTTGGTAGGCATGAATAGACTAATATCCATGGTCCATGAACAGGTGAGTAATATAATGAAAATTATATTTTGATATAGATTAATATGATGGCATTGTTTGATATGTTTAATATGCTGAGTTTGGGGAGCTTTAAGGAACAGCTCCAAGCAATTGTCCTTAGGCTTAAACTAGTCCTTTTTTCCCTTCCCAGGCTGGGACTGCTCCAGGTAGCAGATTAAAGCAGGGGAAAAACAAAAA